>OY856409.1:495286302-495886302 GCA_963693085.1 Alisma plantago-aquatica | reverse complement strand
TAGCCGTCAGGCCCTCCCAACCATTTAATTGTTCATCTTTCTATTTTATGACATATGTTCTTTAAAGTTTTATTCTTATACTCTTATTTTACAGCGTCGATTGATGATTAGATACCCTCTTCCTACGTTTGATATGAATATTGTTTGAGATAATAATTTCAACTAGATTTAGAGTACAAGATAGCAATGATACATAAGAGTGAGGAGTTGCTATAATAGAAAGTTGTATGATTTTTTCCTTGATCTTTCAGTTATTACTTCGAGAGAGATAACCTCGTTACATAGAAATCTTTTTGGATCTCGAAAGAAGGAGGAAACATATAATTTCTTATGGTTGTTTGCAAAATGAGTAGAGAATATATATAAAATAGGAGTGAAGGTTTTACATGGTTGTGGTTGGCTTGATTGGTGAAACCCAATCCAAGCCCCTTTTTTATTATAATTTTCTCAAACTATCTATATTTCTTATTTTTTTCTTTTTAAATTTTAAATTACTGTTCAAATTAGGAGAACACATTCCTTAATCGTAACACCATCAAATTACTATTTTGGATAGACTAGACTAAGCTAAGGTCTCAAGTTTTTATTCTATCATTCCCCTTATCCATGTGTTCGACCTCGTACTACTACAATAGACTCCATATTTAGTTGTGGAGGTCTCTTCTAGTCGAGTATAAATCTCAAGTCTGGTATCTTTGACTGGACAATCATTTTACACTTTTGACCTAAGAAAAAAGAGTGATCAACATGAAAGAAACAGTAGTCATTACATATGATTGGTTGGTAGTATCAATACCAATAAAATTAATAACAAAAGAGATTATATAAATTGAACTACTTGATGACTATTTACACAGTCAAGTAAAAGTTGATTTGAGATGTAAATGATTGACTACATCTGCATTAAAATTAATAAGAAAATGGATATTCTCAAATCATATCATTCCTAAAATCTTGAGGGACCCTAAGAGATCCATCTTATAAATAATAGTTGAGGGAAATCAGACCTTTCCTTCTTTCAATGCATGCATCACACTCTTACAATGATATATATAAACAACTTGTGTCCATCTCATAACAAAATCATTTTGGATTATACTAACAATGTCACAAACTTCTGAAAGTACAATGCATGAAGACATATCCAAATAACTTCTAGTACAATATTCACTAGTACATAACCGACCTTTAGTGTCAGTTATTTAAGGCCTTTAGTGTCGGTTTCTAAGCGACACCTATGTGGGCGACGCTAAAAGCGCATCCGTTACGCGTCGGTTCAAAAACCGACGCCAAAACCCTTCGTGCGCCAACGAAAACGCGCCAGCAGGGCACTATAGGCGTCGGTTATTACCTAAGAAACCGACGCCATATACCTTCGTGCCATAGAAGGGTGCCAACTTGGGCACTATAGGCGTCGGTTATTAGCTAATAACCGATGCCATATAAGTCCCAACACGACCGTGCTGGATAGCACATCCGTCATGTCTGGTCCGCTGCCACGGCCGTGCTGGCCAGCACGACTGTGGTGTTAAGGAAATAGACGTTGGTTTCTATTACAAACCGACACTGTAACTATTTGGCGTCAGTTTTATACAAATAACCGACGCCTATTTTTTTTTCTGTCAGTTTGCAGACCTGCTGTATGGCTAGTCACAGGATGAGAAACCTATAGTTCAGTTATGAACTGTAGGTTTTACGACATCCATTGATATCAGCCAACAACAGGCCACAAACCTGCAAAATTAACAACAAAAATATTCACACATTTAGCAATGCAACCTGCAGTTCCATTTGATTTTCACATTTAGAATCATTCATGTAGATAGCAATCTGTAGTTCCATTCATTTTCACATTCACACATATAGAAACATTCATATAGCAACCAACAGTTTCATTCATTTTCACTCAAACACATGTAGAAACATCCAGACATGTAGAAACATCCACACATATATTATAATTCAGAAATTCATTTACAAAATATCATTCTTTAGTCATTATTCACTATCAACATCCCAATTATATCTTAAATCCCCCACTACTTGTATGGTTGTTGCCCATTCTTCTCTTACTTCATTTAATTCTCCCTTTATATAGGGAGCATGTACATCTGGTAAGGCCGTTCCTGTCGTGTGTTCAGTTTTAAACACCTGTAAAGAGAATGATGTATATATATAATTAATGAGCTATAAATAAGATTGATATATTTCATATTATCTAATGAGACTATATAATACCTCAGCAATACAATCGATGTCCAATGCGGCATATTTGATAATCATGTGCATAAATCGCATCACATAGTATCCACATGCCCATCTGTTGTCTTGTGTAGGACACTATAAATTCAAACATACAAAATATTAAAAAATACAACTAATTAAGCATTGTTCACATAAATAATATATACATATATTGCAGTCGGGAACTTACTTTCATGTTCTTCCAAATAATTGGCTGGTTCTTTTTCGTGGGGACCTTTCCTCCAGCCTTTTTGAACTCATCAAAACCCCTACATGTTAATGTAACACAGTACATTGCATAATTAAATAGTAATGTAATAACATATGTTAACGGATATGAAAATGAAATATTTCTCACCGGAATAATGCCATTTTCATTATGTGTCCATATTTTGTATTCAATATACTCCCCTTAGGATCTAGATAATAGACAGTGAACATCTCGGGGACAATAACCAGTAACTCCCAATGCATACCACTAGAGGTAAAAAAGTTAAAAATTAATAACTCAAAATCCACAATAAAAATGTAATTTTCTTAAGTCCAAATTATAATAAGCAAAGTAAACTTACTCTACATTAAATGGAGTCATTATCATCGTCTTCTTTTTTTGAGAAAAAATTGAAAAAGCCTCACAGCAGTATTGTTGAACTGACGGAGGGTCTTTAGCTACTAGACTAATCAAAGATGGAATCAAAAATCCTACATGTTCGAATGCAAAATCTGCACATATCTTGTCTAAGTAGCTGCAAAATATGTATTAATTACGCATGCATTAATAAATAAGAAACCAGATCACCAGAATAAGCAAAGGTATATGGATGTATAAAGAAGATCTCACCTTATCCATAGCTCTATCACAGATGTATTTAGCCAATCATATCGAAACAACTCCAAAATATCTTGTATAAATAGTTTGCTTTCGTATGATTGACCTGCAGCATCTGAATCTATAGAAATAGTTATAGGGAAATTTATATCATGTTCGCCTAACCATATTTCCATACCCCTACAGTTAGGACCTAACGGGACAGTTAGGTCCTGTGGAACCCAATTGGGTAATGTAGGAGGTGGAAGTGGAGGCCTAGATGTTGTGGGTGTCTTCTTTTTAACCTGTATATATATAATAATTTCAGATCAACTGACATCATATACACACACTAACAATTTAACGTAATGTAAATTTAGCATACAATTTCAGTAAAGACGACATCCGCTTTTAGCCACAATATCACTCCACCTAGTGCCTCACCAAGTGTTTCACAATCTGGGTGGGTATATGGCAATGGAAGATCCATCCACTTGGGGAATATATGTACCGGGCTCACACGAATCCAACCAGCTGGTAATAGAGACCCATGAAATAGTTCCCCTGGTAGAGATGGGTAAGCCGACGCCTCTGCAACGACATATTCATTAACTTTTAGAAGGCATGGCTTCAACCCCTACAAATTTTTGTGTAAAGAATGTTAGATACATATCATCTTGAAAACATATCATCTTGAAGTAAAAAACTAGTTACTATGTCATAAAAATACTTACAGTAGATGTGCTAGGTGGTGGGTCTATATGATTACTCCCAACCTCTACAGTAGGAGTAGAGCGGGATGCTATGATAGGTACTGTCTGCTGAGGGGCAGTCTGAGATGCCTGCCACTTTTTCAGTGCTTCTTCCAGTTTCCTATCAACTAGCTTATCTACCTATACATGGATCAAAAGAAACGTTAGCTTCTAATTATTGAATTCTCTTTTTACAGTAACATTATAAAGAAAGAATATGTTACCTCTTCTTATGAAAGTCCTACTTTTGGGACATGTTTGCGCTGGGATGGCCCAAAAAAAAATTTGATGCCCACACCAGCGCCTACAGCCCTAACACGTCCAGGATGCTCTAGGTTACCCAGAGAAACTGTCAATTCATCCCTTGTGCCCTCAGGGATGAACTTGCCTTATTTCCTCAGCTCGTGCAGCTCCCGCTAATCACCAAAACAAAAATTTGTAATTAAGTAAACACCACAAATAATCAATATTTGAACGATTGTTGTAAGAGTTGTATTTTACCATTTTTGCAGTCGCCTCAGCAGTTGCGGGCTTCCTTATTTCTCCCTTCTTAGTTTGCCTCCCATCTATCCAGATATCATGGCGAGGCAGAGGTGTGCTACCTATAGTGGAGGACTCCTTAGTAGCAGTAGACTGAGCAGTAGCCTCAGACTGTAGTCTTTGGCGAATGCCTGCATACCCCTTTGGACCCATTGTGTGGTCATGCACATTCAGTGCACGCCTTGATCTTTGTGCCTCACTGAGGGCCTAGTTAGTATGCACATTAATGATTTGGTTAGTAACAGTAGATGTTAATCTTGAATAGGTGAATACAACATATATTAATGAGATTGGGACTGACGCCTAATACCTTGAATTCATCCGTTTGTCTTGAAGCAACAAACGCGTCCCATTCTTCTTTGTCCAGGAAGTTCCACTATTCAGTGGCTGTCTTCTTCCTCTTGTCAGCTTCTTTTATGTATTCTCGGGTGAGATTTGTCCTATAGTTCCTTAGGACTCTCCCACAGTGTTGCATCACGTATTTACGATGTAGCTTTTCATCCAATTCAAATATACTCTGCAAATTAGAATTGCTATTAACTAGTATCCAAAAAATTAGTAATCTACAAAATATAATTGCAAATTAATAATAACTCACGCATAAATCCCTCCATATTACGTCTTTCTTCTCCTTAGAAACTTTATGCCAAGAATCTATTATACAACCGCAATGGCTGCGAGTAACATACCCAAGATATGAAACAAATGAATTGCGATTCACACCAGATGCATTTCCTACATTATCAAAATCCACAACAAGTTTGGGTCTATTGCCCTTTTGCGCTATTAACTTATTCATCATAGTGATGCCCCTTCTCCTGTCAACTTTTTGGTGTTGTTGATCAAGTGCCTCAAGTGCTTCAGATGGTACATGTGCATCATCAACCTAAAATTTGACAAAATAAACACATTTACAAGATATAACTATAAATGGACATATAGATATAAATATATGATATATTTTTAAAACTTACATTGTGAGGTGGCGCATTGATGTCGTCACCCTCACGGTAATCATCAGCACAGTCATCAGGAGAATGCTCAGCCATCTGAAAATTCACATTCACATTGTAAAGTTTACATTGTAAAGTAATTCAAATTGTAAAGCTCACATTGTAAAGTTCACATTCACATTGTAAAGTAATTCACATTGTAAAGTTCACATTATAAAGTAATTCACATTGTAAAATTCACATTGTAAAGTTCACATTCACATTGTAAAGTTCACATTATAAAGTAATTCATATTGTAAAATTCACATTGTAAAGTTCACATTCACATTGTAAAGTTCACATTCAGAAAAATAAAACATATAAAATAACATTGTATAAACATGCCTCTAATATTGCGATTTTTTATCAATTAACAATCCTTCATTGTGATCTCCGTGCACATACAAGTCTTCATTACCTTCAATATTTGCTGGTGTTGGCAACCCAACTGAGAATGGACTGGAGTCATCATACTTATCATAGTATTGTTCTTCATCTATAGGATCTTCAATGAACTATCTTTTACCATGAAGAACAACCGACCATTTATCATTTGCAGGATCATCGATATAAAATACTTGTTTCACATGTGATGCCAATATGAATGGTTCATCCTTCTCGCCAATCTTTTCGAAGTTCACTAAAGTGAAACCCAATTCATCCACTATAAATCCTTTGGTGTTATCAACCCAATTACATTTGAAGAGCGGAATTCTGAAATCTATGTAGTCAAACTCCCATATGTCTTCAATGACACCGTAATATGACATTTTAGCTTCACGTGGACTCTTATCCTTTGCACTTGCAAAAAACATAGTCGATGCTTGAAGGGTGACCCCATTGTTTTGGACGACACTCTTATCATCTTGGCGCTTAGTGTAATATGTGAATCCATTAATGTCATACCCTTCATAAGACATAACAGTCAATTTTGGTTTAAAGGCGAGGCATTTGATAGTTTCTGTAATATCATCGGGTGTTTGAGATAGTTGATGCAAGACTTTATTTTCAAACCACTTAATAAATGTCTTGTTATGCTCTCTAGCAAGCCACATTGTATTGGCTCGAGGATATTGTCTCTTGATGAAATTGGTATGTTCCTCAATATAAACGTTCACTTCGTCCATGTTGTGTAAAATATACAAGTGACCTTGTTCCAACTGCTCACGGCTGATTACTTTCACACGTGATCCCAAAATTCCTTTGCCAAATTGCTCGTCAATATTCTTGTCATTATCAGGAGTGTCATTACCACTGAGAAAGTCATTGCAAAAATCCATAACCTCTCTCGCCACATAACCCTCGATAATACTCCCTTCAGGCCGATAACAGTTTTGAACATCACTTTTAAAAATGCTCATGTATCGTTCAAAGGGATACATCCAATGCATGAAAATTGGTCCCAACATTTTCACTTCCCTAGTCAAGTGGACAACAAGATGTACCATGATATCAAAGAACGACGGAGGAAAATACATCTCAAGATGACATACGGTAACAACCACTTCTCTTTGCAATTTATCGAGAGTATTAGGGTCAATAACTTTGCTGCACAGACTGTTGAAAAAGAAATAAAGTCTGGTGATTGCAAACCTTACATGCTTTGGCAATATATATCTAATTGCCACAGGCAATATTTGTTGCATTAGAGTGTGACAATCATGAGATTTAAGACCTATCAACTTCAGATCTTTCATTGATACCAATCTACGGATGTTGGATGAGTAACCCTGTGGCACCTTAACATTTACCAAACATTCATAAAAAGCTTTCTTCTCCTTTCTAGACAATGTGTAACAAGCGGGAGGTAAGTATGTTCTTTGATTTCCCATTTCACGAAATTCTGTTAATTCTGACCTTATTCCCATTTCACGTAGGTCTAGTCTGGATTTTATCCCATCTTTAGTCTTACCTGGTATATTCAACAAAGTACCGATGACACTATCACAGACATTTTTCTCAGCACGCATGACATCGATACAATGCCTGACTGTCAAAGAACTCCAATAAGGAAGATCCCAAAATATTGACTTCTTCTTGAATAAAGATTTGTCACTCCGTGTGGCCATAGTACATTGTGATCTCTTACCAAATTCATTGACAAAGTCTTTTACTCTTTCATAAACAACCTCCCCTGGTATAGGTTTAGGTGCACTCCATTCCTCATTCAATCCATTGAATGCTTTGCGCTTCCTACGATACGGATGGAATTTTGGAAGAAACCTTCGATGACCGAGATATATAGTCTTACCGCCATGTTTTAGTCTTGTTGAATCAGTGTTCTCTTCACATATAGGACACGCTTTAGCTCCTTTGACACTATATCCAGACAAATTCCCATATGCTGGAAAGTCATTAATAGTGCAAAACAACATAGCATGCAAACGAAATGTCTCTCTTCATGAATCATCATAGGTCATCACACCTTCACCCCAGAGTTTCTTTAAGTCATCAATCAGAGGTTCAAGATAAACATCGATGTCATTTCCAGGTTGTTTAGGGCCCGATATCAACAACGACAGCATTACGTACTTATTTTTCATACACAGCCAGGGAGGAAGATTGTATATAACAAGCATGACTGGCCAAGTTCTATGTTGGCTGCACAATGTCCCATATGGATTCATCCTGTATGTACAAAGCCCAAGTCTTAGATTCCTGACTTCTTCACCAAATTCAGGGTACAATAGATCAATCTTCTTCCACTGTGGGGATTCAGACGCATGTCGTAGGATCCCATCATTATTTTTCTTAACATCTGCATGCCACCTCAAATTCTTCGCATCTATCAGATTGGCAAACAAGCATTGAAACTGTGATATTATAGGTATATACCACATCACCTTGGTAGGAGAACCAGTTTTGGACTCCCCCGAAGTCGTCAATTTATACCGTGACGCACCACATTTTGGACAATCTTTCAAATCCGCATAGTCCTTTTGAAATAATACACAATCATTCGGGCATGCGTGTATCTTCTTGGCATCCATTCCCATTGGGCACAACAATTTCTTTACCTGGTATGTTGAGAGTGGCAGCTCGTTTCCTTCAGGAAGCATTTCTTTCAACAAAGACAACAATGACATGAAGCTTTTGTCGCTCCATCTATTGTTAGCTTTTAGCTTATATAATCTCAACACAGTGCTAAGCTTCATAAACTTAGTACAACCTGTGTATAACGGCATCTCAGCATCATGCACAATGTTCCTAAAAATGGGAGGTGGATCGGTGTGCTCTACCCCACAACTATTCAGCATCGCATCAACGATGTCTACTGGAATTGGTTCATTCACATCTACATCATCGTAGGCAATTTCTTCTTCCACACAAGCACTGCTATCGACATCCACTAGTTTTGGGATTGAAATCTCTCCATGCCAGTGCCATTCTATATAGCCTTGTATAATCCCGTTGCACATGACATGACTTTTGATTTCGTCACCAGTGTTGACTTTCAAGTTGTTACCGCAATGCCTACATGGACAGTAGAACCTATCTCCAGGTTGTTTCCTATGTTCCTCGGCAAATCTAATAAACTGGTCCAGACCAAAAATAAACTCTGGGGTGTAGTGATTGCGAATGGACATCCATGATCTATCCATTCTATGACCAAAGAGAAAACAAGTATATATTACAATAAGATTAGGGTCTAGGGTTAACAAATACATGTGATGTCATTATTATATATAATAAATGTGTACCACCTATCCCATTCTTGAACACCTAATCTCACTAGTAAGTGTATAATGTGTATTGGGTTTTCAAGAAAATTTCGGCAGCATTTCCCCGTTGTTCTCCAAGTACATATGTACTTAGAGAACAAACGGGGAAATGCTGCCAAAATTTTCTTGAAAACCCAATACACATTATAGACTTACATCCTAAGCGAGATTAGGTGTTCAAGAACAGTCCCAAACCGGGGACTATCCAAGATTTACTCCTATTGAGTAAATCTTGGACGGGTTTCTAGGCCAACAAATAATGTCTTGTCATTCTTATACCTAAAATCCTAGTTGTCATTCAAAGTATGTCACATGTGTGCATTACAATTCATCATTAAGCAAGACGGGTGATTAGGATTCTCACCAAGAACGGGTTTTGATTTTCTATACAATTTTATAAAAAAAATGCACATGTATGCATATATATACTATACTTTTTGGAACCTTTATACATATCTGAACACCCTAAATAAACATACTAAACACCCAAATACTTTATAACACAACTATAAAACAATGATTATAGCTAAACTATTAAACAATAGACTTGTCACACATAAAACACCCTATACAACTATAAAACAAAAAACTATTAAGATATGCATGATACAATAACTATTTTGCATCACATTACAGCAGACTTACCATTGATACCTTACTAACTTATTGCTACATTTACATATCATCATTTGATCAAAAATTACAGCAGTAATCTATGTCATGATTAGTTACATGTAATTTACTTGGATATACAGTAGTACCCGATTACTATGTCTTAAATACAAAGTATGCATATTAAATTAACTAAAACTTATCATAGAACATGTATTGTATATAAGTTCAATATATTACAGTCAATAATTATTTTACTTTCAAAAATTACTTAATGTTACATGCTTGCAGCTCTAATATAAAGAGTGATCAACTAAGGCATTGCCATAGATCAGTGTATATGAGTTATTTATCAAGTTACCAATAAGTAAATAACTTAAAAAAAATAAAAAAATGCCCAGCAGCAGCCTGGGTAGCACGGCCGTGGTTGCTATTGGTAAGGAGAGGGAGAAGAAAGAAGAAGAGCATGGCGGAGCAAAGGAAGAAGGAAGAAGGCCGTGGTTGCCTTGGCACCGCCCAAGCAGCCGCCAGAGCAGAGGAAGGAGGAAGAAGGTAGGGTGGGCATACCTTCAGGGCAGAGGAGAGCAGCGGCTGGAGCAAGGCGAGGAGCGGCGGCGGAAGGGAGAGCAACAGGAGCGGCGGCAAGGGCACGGAGCAGCGGTGAGGGCACGGAGCAGGAGCACGGCCACCGGTGAGCACAGAGGGCAGGAGCAGGAGCACAGCCGCTGGTGAGCACGGAGCAGCGGCGAGGGTAGGAGCAGGAGCACGGCGGGCGTGAGCACGGAGCAACGACCGGCGGGGGCGAGCAAGAAAATCGCCGGACCTAACTGAAATCGGGAATGAAACATGGAAAGTGGAAGAGTCGCTCACGCTGGTGAGCTATTAAGTTGACAATAAGCGTCGGTTATTCAAAATAACCGACAACTAAACCAACAGTATCGGTTCTTTTCCAACAACCGACGCCTATACTAGATTATAGTCGTCGGTTTTTAACTAAAAGACAACCAACAACTATTCCTGTCCCACGAATAACCTTTGGTCGTCGGTTATTCATTTATGAACCGACGCCATATGTCAAATTTTGGTGGTAATTTTTTCGCTGGAATTTTGGTTTTGGCGGTTGATTTTAGATGTCGGTTTTTTATTAATTAACCGACACTTAATAAAAGCGGTACCCGTGACTGGTCGACCTTATAGATTGGATGTCGGTTTATGTTATCAACCGACACTGTAGAGTTTAGGTGTCAGTTTATGTATACAACCGACACCTTGAAAAGTGACTTTATAAGCCATTTCTTTAGTAGTAATCATCAATATTCTATAGCATCTAATCTTGAAAGAAAATTTTCTTGTGTGTTTGTCTACTTACAAATTTGATAAGGACTATATTCATCTTGCCAATGCAGATATGATTTTCCCAACACATTGTTCCATATGGATGTTTTGTTATAGGATATGTAACTACAATAGTGATTGGTTGTAATGACAAAATAATCTTAATGTTGTTGTGTTGAACATACCTAAGGTTTTAACCATCAAGTTGGCTAACAATTATGGTATATCTGGGTTTTATGCGGTATGTAATGTGTCAATATTCATTAGTGGTTAGTTAGTGTTCAAATGTATATATCCACATTATCCACCATACGTTGACATATTACAACTGATATATCAGCATCATATCCAAGAGTAATTTAAGAATCTATAATTGTTGTGGTACTTTTCTTTTTCTTCTAGGTCAAAATTTTCTACTCATGTGTAGATTGATTGGTTATGTTAAAAATGTTGACAATACATGTAACACCCTCATGTATTATTTGTATTCTTCAAGGATTGTGAATATATGGTTTTTTCTTTTGGTCTTCTCCTTTGAATTAAACAAGTTGATTTTGTTATGAGTCATATGTCGAGCATGTATGTTTCTTCCATAATAAGTATATCACGGTTCTCATTTTTTGTTTTAGGTGACTCTTGCATCTTTAGTAGGTTGATACATGTGTTTTGAGTCAGAGTATAAGAGAATGAACTAGAATTTATTTCTTCATGGTCCATAAGATCACATTTGTGACAAATTTCAAAAAATGTTTTATATTTGACTTTGCTAAACTAGTGCAAGAGTATAATAAGAACTGACACACCTTATATAAGTAGAAGTGACTCCCATTTCTAATTAAAAAGAAATATTTACAAATAATATGCACATTAAGTTATAGGTGACACTCAAAATAATGTATCTAGATGATATATATCACACACATAATTGCATTTATGTTTATCATTGTCACATACTTAAAATAATCATATAAGAAGGCATATTCCATAATTTGGAATTGTTCATTATGTTTGTGACCCCTTTTGTAATTCATGTTCCTTGTGTTAGATTAATAAATTTCCTATGTATAATCAAATATGGAACACATAGAGTAAATATAGAGCTTACGTTTGTGAAATCTCAATCCTTGACTTGAACACTTTGCTAAAATCATGTCATTGAGCTCATCCCTTAGTGGACTGATTCAACCTTGTAGCATATCTTGCAGCCCTAAGACCGGTCTTCCCTCATTCATGCCTTCCTTCAAGTCCTATTATTTTAGATAGAGTTGTTCTATTCTTTCCTAGAACATCATTTTGTTATGAAAGATGGTAATTCCTTTGGATAAGTAATAAATGTCAACCCTATAGGGGAAAGAGAAGGGAGTCACCCTTAGTGAAAACTCTAACATGTGTTGATAAGGGAAGGAGGCATTCTAGATATCCATGGAAAGAAAAGTATTTCAAGCTTCTAGTTTCACAGAAGCTAGTTGTCTTTTTACTCATCATATGCAAATATGTTCCTAGAACTTCCCAATGACGTGTCAGTATAAAGTACCTTTCTCAATCTTAGAATGTTGTCCTAGTTGCACAAGATATGATAAACATTGACACATTTTGATTTTATGTAGTTATTTAAATTGGAACCCATGATTATGGAATAGAGGTATGTGAAAGATGACATGATCAAATATAAATGTTGGTACAAAAATAACTTACAATGATGTTGAATGGGAGTGAAATGCACTTCACTTGTCCAAGACTTTTCTTTACCTCCATTTGTTCATTGCGTGTCTATAGTATTCAATGATATTATCTACCTACCATTGTTATGATTTGAAATTCAATGGATCCTTTCCATGGAATTGGATCTTTGTGATGCTTGTTAAGAACAGACTCACATCTATATTAAAGTTTAATGCAAGATCACAAACAATCTTTGCGACCCTCGTGCACTATGGGGGTTTCCTTTTTTGTATTTTTTCTTGTAGTCCACTACTTCTTTGGTAATATATCTATCATACTAGAAATATACATTCCCAACTTACCATTCAGCACTACTATAGTATGTCAATTAGTGTCTTAACCTTACCTTCACAAGATGATCAACAAAACATCATCATCATCCTCATCCTCCTACTACTCTCTTCTCCCTTTTTGCCTCCTTCCTAACTTATTCCTTATATTTCTATTTACCTTATCCTACATATTCCTCTATGCCTCCTAGGCATCCATGGAGTCCTTCTTCTTCCATGCATCGTCCTTATTCCTCACTTATTCCTTGTATTTCTTATCAATTCCAACCTTGATATTCCTCTGTGCCTCCTACATCCATGGAGACCTTCTTAGTCCTCCTATCCTCCTTCTTCCTTATGTTTCTTATCTTCCTTAGTCATCTTCTTCCTCCTTGCCTCCTTTGCATCCATAGTGGCCTTCTTTTTCCTCTCTTCCTCCTTCTTCCTCACTTTTCCTCATGTTTTAAATGTAATCATCCTTCTTCTTCCTCTCCTTACCCTCTACATCCTTGACATCCTTCTTCTTCCTCTTTGTCTCTTCATACTCCTTTGCATCATCAATCTTTTTCATATGCACCCATGTTTCATAGGCTCATGAAAAGTCCATAAGTTTTCATAAAATAAATCATGAATTTGGAATCCCACCAAGGAAAAATGAACAAGGTTAGTGAAAATGACACCACATTTGCAAGAAAAGTAAAACTGGAACCCCTCTCAGGGAAAATTGAAATAAAGGATAGTGTAAAATGGCACAATGTAATGTACCTAAGCCTTGAATCTTATCATATTCGATGATTAGGAGGATAATAATCTTGGTTCCTTGTATCTGAACAAACATGAATAAAGTTATACCTTAATGTATATTGTTAATGCTACATGAATAACTCAATGGTAACCCGCAACATATTTAGGCTTGAAAACAAATATAATACATTAAGTGGCATTAGGTTCTATAATCAACATTAATAGAATAATACACATTCATGTGGCTCCCTTGCTAAGATAAATGCACATAATGGCTTAAAAATATTTAGTAATAAATATAATGTGTTTAATACATGAATTAGAATAACAATTGATGTTTCACTTTCCACTATATGAATAATGTACCATTATCTAAATAGATATTTAATAAATGCACTTAATATATAAATAATTAAAATATGGAAATTATTACATAATAATGTAAGGAAACTCTTTTGGTGACAATGTCAAGATAATGGTACTCTAGATAATAAATAATGATGGTAAATATATAATGCTTTAATAAAATGATGTTGATGAGTCTAAAATCTAATTGTATCAGAATCCATAAAAGGAAACTCTCCAAAACCTAAATCTAATGGAAGGGTCGTGATCCTTGCGTCCCATTTGGCTTCAGTGTCAAGTTTAAAGTTAAATGAATAATTATAGATGTCCTAATTTCATTAAGGAAAGAAAATATAAGATAAAACTAAAGATAATAAATAAAATACATGAATAACTTCAAAGTGGATAGAAATGGTAAATTCAAATATAAATGTCTTAATCAGACTAGGTGTCAAATTTGGTATTATTTGAACTATATTTAGAACCTCAAAAAGAATAGGCGGGAAAAATACACATTTAATATTTAAAATTTTCAAGTATACAATCAGTCCACCCCATTTGGTATAGGTCCAGAATATTTTTCTATCACACATCTTTCCCAAATTTTTCTTAAATGTCATACTAAAATTTGGGTTGCCATTTCTATTTTCATTTATTTTATCGCTCTAACCATGTGATTTAATGGGATGGCCTCTACCCATCTTCCACCTTTGGAAAGTTTGTGCTAGGGAGTGTGTTTCCACTTATTTTCCTTTGAGATTTCCTCCCTCATTTCTAGATGTTTTTCTATGATTTCTTCTCCTATGATTTCCTTGTAGGATTCTACACTAGTTGACCCCAATACATATAGGGTTTTGGTTTCCCTTTCCCCTTTACCACAAACCCACTCCCCACTTTCCTATTTCCGTCCTGCTTTCATTTTTCTCTCCTTCCTTCTTATATTGGTTTCTTTGGAGCCATATATAGAGCAACCATATTACCATCATAGAGGCTTATACAATCATTTGCCACCATTGGTTTGACCTCTTTTTTTCTAGATACCAACCCAATTATTTATCTGTAGGTCAAAGGTCTACATTTCATGGCGGTGCTCGACTAGAACTCAGACTTCTGGAGGCATTTGCATGAGTTTGATGGATGCACTAGAAGGATTTTGTGCAACTAATTTCCCCTAATTCAAGGTATTCTGGCCTTTCCCCTTTTCTATTTATTTTCCCCAAATTGATGCACCGTTCTATCACCACTTTGCTTCTGTTTTGGCTCTCAAACCTCACAAGGAGGTCCATAGTTAGCATGATGGTGTATGCACAACTTTCCCCTCTAGAATCTGGTATCTCATCTCGTTAGAAGGGCATGGAGGATGGGTTGCATGGTTTTCCATTAGCCTCTGGAATTATTGTTTGCGAGTTGTTTAGAAAGAGGAAGATGATTGTCAAGGATATTACAAACATGGCCTCAATCTTGATTTATTTATCTCATGCTTTAATGGGCTTTTTCGTCTTTTTTCCATCTTAGTTTTGATTTGCACGTGCAACTTTGGTCATGTGCTAAACACTGATACACCCTTGTCACACAATAAGGTTGTATATTGTGTGCTGGGGTATATCAATGATTCGTAGTGTAATTTTGTTCAAATAAATCAATAAAATCCAGTATCTTGATTAATTGTTAATAAGTGATATGTAAGTTAGAAAAATAAATAAAATATTTTTTGGAATAAGGAAATTATTCTCTTCTTAATGGTATCAATTTTATAGCCTAAATCTAATAGTATGAGAGGTTGACTCGTGTGAGTCAGATGATATGAATCTTTTGTTAGATATTCGTATTGACTCTAAATTGTACTTTACCTCATGAGAAAAACCTAATTGTCGATATGAACTATTTTTCCCACTTATGTGGTGTATGTTTCATATTGTCCATTTATGTGATGAGAATCTCATTAGTTCTATTTTCAGACTGAACTTTCACCTGCCTCTACATTTTTGCATGTTTTGGTAATATAATGCTTTGGTTTTTAGATTTTATTCCCCCTTATGATATTATTAGGAAGTGTAGTTTTAGTCCACCTTTCATGCAGTGAGGTTTAGACCTCCTACACTTTTGTATATTGGAATAGAGGATTGTATGCCCCATACCCCAACTTGTATGCCAAGGGAGTTTGGTTGTGCTATTCTCTATTAGGTTTTGGGTTATGTTCCCTAACCACCATTGACTTTATATTTTCACTAGTGCTATGCTTATCTCACTTGCATGCAGGTTGATTATTTTTATAAAGGATTATGTGCCCCATTTATTTGATTGTGCTTATGTGGCACATATTGGTATTATGATATATGTCAAATGCATCATTTACAGTTTTTTTTTTCACTCAACCATATCATCATTAATTCAAAACCTGGTACAGACTGCTTGCCTTCGCCTCTTCTTCTCCTGGACAATGCCAGGGAGGCTTATTGGGGTGACATTCGCTAACATAAATAGGCAAAAGTTCCTAAGGGCAAGAGGCTAATCTAATGTTGGGGGCTAATTTCTTGAGGAACCATTTGGCCTGAGCATCGGACAGTCTGTTGAGTTCCCATGGACAGTGGATCAATTTGTAGTCATGATTGGTCCGCATCTTCCACACTCCTTCTTGTTTCAAGCTAGCTAAGTATGTCGGCACCTCTACAACACCCTGAATGAACTTGATTGAGAGCTGGGAATCAGATAGAATACATGGTGACACACATCCTCGTTCAATAAAAATATCTAGGCCTAGAAGAATGGACTACATCTCCCCCTCCAATGGGTCTTTTCCTCTGAGGATCTGAGTGCTGCCTTCAATCCATGAGCCCTGGTAGTTCCGCAATACCCAGTTGGTGCAGATGATGCCTTTCCTTTTGTCTACCGCCACATCAACGTTGAGGTATACCTCAGTAGTGGGACAGGGCAACCCGCCCGCTGTCTTGGTCTTGTGCTTGTCACCCCACTACAGATGGTCATTTAATGCCTCCGAATTGGATTGCACTTTGCTCCAAATTCTAGCGACTAGCACTTCAACCAGTACAGTATGATCTTTAAAAATGTATTCATTCCTATGTTTCCACAACATCCAGCACATTGTAAGGAAAGTGTTGCGCCATGGTTCGGTTTCTTGCTAGGACTTGAGATTCATGGCAAACCATTCTGAAATGGTGGTAGGATTGAAGAATTCAGTAGGTAGTTGGGTAGTGATACTCTTCCATGTCCGATAGCTATCTCTACAGTCTCGAACCACATGCATTTATGTTTCCTCCAAGCCACACTTCTTATAGGCCGCGGAGGTAGTCATACCTTGTATACATCTTAGCTGATTAGTCAAAATCTTATCATGGCCCAATAACTAGCCAAACACTCGGATGTGTTGCGACACTTTAGCTTTAGAAATGGCCTTCCACTCTCCTTCGGTAGCATGGGCTCTCATTTGTATAATCTTCGAATAATCACTCTCCATAGAAAAGCATCCATACTTGCCATCGGGCCAGAGCCAGCCATCTGGTCCCCCTTTAGGGTGTGGGGTGCCCATCAGGAGTATGTCATCCACTGATTCCAGATCAAACCATTCTGTAATAAAGCTCTTATCCCAGCTTCCCTCACTAATGACCATGCTGCTCAGAGTGAGGTCTTTCAAGCTTTGTGGTACAATCATCCCTATTTTAAGGGTCGATGCCTGACCACTTCTGGTCCAGCTGTCCGACCAAACATTGATATTCTGGCCATCACCAATAGTTCGTCTAGCTTCTGTTTTGAGCTCAAGAATAAGATGTCTAATAGCTCTCCAAATAGGGGAGCCATTCATTGTGAGCTCGTCACCCCTTCTATACTTGTGGACCATCATGTTAACCCAAGACGTGGGCCTACAACTGATGAACTCCCAGGCAAGCTTCATTAATAATGCTTTGTTCTACTCCCTCACGCAGCAAATGCCCATGCCTCCCTGATCAACAGGTAAAATGACTTTGTTCCAGCCTACCAGAGTGATGTCTCACTTCTCTGGCTTGCCGGACCACACAAATATCATAATTAATTGGTCGATGCGATCACAGACCATGAGGGGGATGGTCGGCGTTTGCATTAGATACGTAGATGAGTGAGTTAGGACTGATTTCACCAAAGTGATCCTGCCTGCCATTGTCAAGCATTTGTTTGCCCAGCTGGCTATCTTACTGTCAATGGTGTTCGTAATGGATAGATACATTTCCTTCTTCTTGTGATGGATGATTGGAACGCCCAGATGCCTTCCTATTGCACTGGTTTCAGAGATACCGAGTCTGCTACAGATGTGGCACCGTGTAGCTTGGGGTGTGCCCTTGCTGAAAAAGACACTAGATTTCTCTTTAGCTAGCTGCTGCCTCGATGCTCTTGCGAAGCTCCTAAGACACATGCTTAGAATACGAGCTTGCTCTATTGATGCCTCACCAAAAAAACATTATGTCATATACAAAGCAGACATGTGAAATGTGGGTCTTACCGGCATTGAAGGTGGTTGGCTTCCACTTACCTCGGGCTACTGACTCCTCGATGGCTTGGCTCAGTCGATCTAAACACAACACAAAGATGTAGGGAGATAGGGGGTCCCCTTGTTAGACTCCTCTAGACGGATGAAAGGCCTCGGTCTCTCTTCCTTGCCATAGGATGGTTGTTCAGCCAGATGAAATCACATCCATGATAATGGCCACCAAGTTTCTAGGTATGGATGTTCGCCTGAGAGTATCCTGGATGAATTCCCAGCTCATCCTATCATAGGCTTTAGCCAGGTCCAGTTGAATCGCCATCGAGTGGTGCTTAGTTCTCTTCTTTTCCATAGAGTGTATGATTTCCTGCACTAAGATAATATTATCACTTATCCTCCTTCCTGGAATGAAGCTTGATTGAGCTGGATGGATCCAGGTGTTGAGGTGAGGTTGGATATGAGCCACGATGATCTTCGTCACCACTTTCATGCAAACATTGTTCAGCGAGATGGGTCTTAGTTGAGCACACGTCTCCGGCTTACTTTTCTTGGGTATTAGGACCATGAGTGCATCAGCAGCACTTCTGTCCCAATGGTTTCCTGTGAAGATATTATGAACAAAGGAGGTTAGGGAAATCTTAATGATTTTCCAATTACATTGCAGGAAATTAGAGTCCACTCCATCCGGCCCTGGGGCCTTGAACTTTTCCATGAAGAAAAGTGCTTTATGCACTTCGTCTTCCTTAGGAATCCTCCCCAGCTCAGTGCGTTAGTGTGGTGATAACAATGGAAAGGCACCAATGTATTTAGCACATTGCTAAAGTCTGTCGTCTGGATTATCATCAGTGTAGAGCCTTCTGTAGTACCCCTCGATCAGTGCTTGAATTTCATGTTTAGTGTCACTCCAAATACCATCCTCACCTTTCAGACTAGTTATCTTGGTATTCCATATTCTCTCCTTAACGAACGTGTGGTAAAACTTAGTGTTCTTGTCCCTCGCGTGAAGCCAATCACATCGGGCACGCTTCTACCAATCTAATTCCTCCTGTTTGAGAAGTTCGTTCAGCTTGTATTGGATGTCCAATATATTATTCTCTATCTCTTGATCATAAGTACGTGTGAGCTGCTCCTGGGCCAGGAGGAGGCGTACTTATAGCACTTGTTTAGCATGAGTCTTCTTCTTGTGCTCACTGTTTCTCCAGGTTGTAGCCTTCGTTAGGAAGGACTTGGCGGCAGTCGTGAATCCCGCATTAGGTGGTCATTCTGCCTTGAGCAGATGTTGGAATCCCTCAATTGTCTACCAGCTGGCCTTTGTTGTGATGTATCGTCTAACTGTTCCTTGCCTCTCTCGCATCTCCATCTTTAGAAGAAGAGGTGCATGGTCTGACCTGAGCCACTCAACTACTTCTACCCGACACTCAGTATTCATGGCCAGCCATGCTGAATTGCCCAGCACCCTATCCAGTTTCTCCTGGAGCAAGCCCCTTTTGAAGGTCATACGAGGTCCACATGCTTCAATCTCAATTAGACCGGCAGCATTAAGGGCATCGTTGAAGTCATCACAACTTCTTCTGTCATGACCCAGGCCTCCCATCTTCTCATCCCCATGGAGGTAGGCATTGAAGTCCCCCATCACTGCCCAAGGCAGCGTGGTCACTTGTGCTAGGGTGTGGAGTCTATGCCACAGTAACCTTCTTCCGTCCCGAGTTGTGCTGCCATATACAAAGGTCATGTAGTATTTATTATCCACGCAGCAGTGGATGCATTGTCGACGACTGAGGACGATCTCCATCTTTGATATAGAGTTCTTCCACAAGAGCCAAATGCCTCTCGAGAAACCAATGGCATCAACCATGTGTGAGAAGGGAAAATCGAGTCTATGAATGATGGCTTCTGCTTGAGTGCCACTAGTGTGTGGCTCGATGAAAACCAGGATTGAGATCCTATAATTTCTCATCAGCTCCTTAACAACCCCTTGGGTATCTTTATGGTAGATACCCTGCACATTCCAACAGAGGATATTCATTGAAAAGGATTCAAGTTTGGCCCCTCTTCACCTTCTCCTGGGAGTTCAGCAGCTTCCTTCATGCCCTTGCGGCCTCTCTTCTTTGATCCAGGCTCCAAGGGTTCTAGCATGGAAGGGATTTTCCTATTGCGTAAGTGTATCCCTACATTCCCCCTTCCAGAAGAGGACAGGCTTGAGACTTGGGTGGACCGGTAGCTCCAATGACGAATGGGATAATTGGGTTGTTTCTGAAGTCCTCCACAGCAAAGTTGGTACATGTTGATGTTTCGTCACCCACCAGCACCACCGCTGAATGGGCATTCTCTTTGCCTTTGCCTTTTTGGATATGAGCATTTTGCTTCTGAATCTGGGATGGATGAAGGTTACCAACATTGGACTCACCCATTGGGGGTCGTTAGTTGTTGTTCGTGCTCTATTTCTCCCGTCTTGATTTCTGCTTCCTTGTGCTCTAGTCAATCCTTGTGATTCACTCCGCCACCTCTTCAATTCCTGGTACTTCCTCACTATCCGAGTCCAGGATTTCTTCAATTTCCTGCGAGTCCAAGTTCATAAATCTATTGTGGGTACTCAGCTGCTTGGTGTTCAGTTATTGTTGTTTACGCCTAGGCTTGCGCCTTATGGGTTGAGTGTGGATGGTTTCAGCAAACGCCTCCATGCTTCCATTGTTATCATTTTTTCTTGTTCCCTCAATTCCTTCTCCTTCTGTGGTCTGCTGAGGCTGAGGTCATACCACGCATTCTCCTTCCATATGTCTGGCGTGTCCGCACCTGATACAGATATGTGGAATGTTCTCATATTGGACCATGAGACATTTCCCTTCAATGTACACAGCAGGTACCAGGGGCTTTCCAGACTACAATTCTACCTCTATCCTTACAAACTTCCCCCTCCTCTGATACGTGGTATTAGTGTCAACCTTAATGGTTTTACCGATCTTGTTCCCGATAGCCTCAAGCAAAGTGTCCTGATATAGGTGTATAGGTAGGTTGGGAATCCTGACCCACACAATAAAGTGCTCTGGTTGTACTCTTTCAGGAGTGAAATTAGGGTTCCAATGTTGCACTGCCAAGTAAGAACCAAACAACGGCCAAGGTCCACCTGTAAGGGCTTTCAGATAATCATCCAGTTTCTGCAGCTGCACAAGATAATAGTCGTTATCCATATCAATTAGGTTGTATTCACCATCAGGAGCCCACAGTAATCGAATCTTGTCACGCAAGGTCATATAACTGATTTCCCTTACTATAAGCTTGACAACCACAGCGAATTGCTAGGGTTTTAGGAGGTTAGTATGTGCTTCTACCATAATGTTAAAGGCTAGGAAGCCTTCCACTACTTATTCGATGATGTCGTATTTCTAAAGGTTGATCCCGATCTTACTTGTGTCAATCTGAATATAACCGTGTGGGTTATCTTGATTTCCAGTGACAGCCGCCTTGTAGTGCATTGGTCGGCCCGCCTGATCAGCGTTAGTTTCCTCTGCATTTCCTGCTATGTTTTGGGATTCTCTATGGTCCGGGCTGCCCAATAGAGGGAAGGTAGTGTCTCCTCCTTCGATATCCATCACCGACTCATGTTGACTTTGTTGTCATCTTGCTGCTTGTGATCTACCGTTCTGGTTCTTCAGGCTCGAGTACTGGAACTGAAGTCATGAGTTCCCCAATGAAATCATTCCTCCTCTCATTCCTCCAAGGTACCCTTCATCCTCCTGGCTGCCGGATCGCCCAGAAAACCCTAGAGCACCGCCACTCCCCATCAGTCCTTCGACAATTTGATAATCTTTAAAGTTTTATTATTTCTTTTTATATCCACTTGGATTTCATTTTCACTTTTTGATGGAAGCCTTGATATATATATATATATAGAGAGAGAGAGAGAAAGAGAGAGAGAGAGTCATGCTAGAATACACTCAGGTGTGTTTGCATATCAAGACTATTTTTTGCATAATGTAAACTATTGATCTTCACCATCATACTATAACTAGGCTACATATAAATTTTGAGCCCAATTGGATGAGTGTAAATCAATCATCCAAGGTAAACAAAATCAACGTGTGAAACTAATTTGACATGTATAATTTTTGTGGTCTTTATAACATCACCTATAAATGTCCAAATGTGCTCAAATTTTGCGTATGAGCTATTCACAACATGTTTAAGAATATCAAAGGATTAGATGTTTGAAAAAAAAATTCCATCATGAAAAACTACTTGAGTGTATTATGCTCCGAATACACTCGAGTGTATTCTAGCCTAACTCTCTCTCTCTCTCTTTTTATATATATATAGGGTAACGATCCCGAGAGAAACATATCTTGGTGAGAGCATGAGAGGCATTTGAATAACTCTCCACATAGATCATTTTTTCATAATCCAACCGTATAGATTATAAGTATACCTTCATATTTACCTTCTTAAAAAATTTATCACCATCTTAGTTGTAAATCATTCACAATAACATAATACTTTTCGATGTTCTGTATTGAATTTCAAGCTGACCGTTGGATGTAAAAAGTGTATATTGTACATATGAACATGAAAACAATGTCTGATTGCAATGATTTTTTGTGAGAAGGTAAATGAAATGATGCCACCTTATATATATATATATATATATATATATATATATATATATATATATAGGGCCCATCTTTATTGCCCGCGCGGGTAGCTACCTGCCCACCTTTCCCACCACTTTTTTTCAATTTTTTTTCGCAATTGTAGAGAACTATTTTGTCTAGCTCTCCAAAAAATTTTAGCCAAAAATAATATCATTTGCCCCTCCAAAATCAAAAAACCCGTCCTTATATATATATGTTGTATATTTTATACAGAGTTACTTTTTTGGCCAGCAGAGTTACTTTTTTGGCCACCATAGTTACTTTTTTGACAGCAGAGTTACTTTTTTGGCCAGGAGAGTTACTTTTTTGGCTGCAGGGTAGCGAAAATCCAGTTTACCCGCACGGGCAACGAATGAACACCCATATATAGGGCCCATCTTTATTGCCCACGCGGGTAGCTACCCGCCCACCCTTCCGATCACTTTTTTTCAAAAAAAAAATTTCGAAATTGTAGAGGACTATTTTGTCTAGCTCTCCAAAAACTTTGAGCCAAAAATAATATCATTTGCCCCTCCAAAATCAAAAAACCCGTCCTTATATATATCTGCTGTATATTTTTTACAGAGTTACTTTTTTGGCCAGCAGAGTTACTTTTTTGACACCATAGTTACTTTTTTTACAGCAGAGTTACTTTCTTAGCTAGGAGAGTTATTTTTTGACTGCAGGGTAACGAAAATCCATGCTACCCGCGCGGGCAATGAATGAACACCCATATATATATATATATATATATATATATATATATATATATATATATATTTATTTATTTATTTATTTATTTATGTTCTTTTTTCAAAAGTTTCTCAATCACTAATATATTATCATATTGAGATTCCACATACCCAATGAGCTTGAGCACATGAGGACCTACTGGCTCTCCTTCTATCATGTTACATTTGAACAACACCATAGAGACATCAAATCTCTCATGTCTTGCCTAATCTTAGAACATGTTCTTAAGATGTGTGACTGTCTCCAACTCTTTTGGGGTATGATTCCAAACCCTTAGGTGAATGAATTTGGAAGACTCGATATGATGACATGGACATGGCTTAGAGGAGCTGACTCTTAGGAGATAGACTTGAGATAGTTTGGACCTCTAAGAAATTTGACTATATCAATTTTATCTTCCTTAGGTTACTATCTTGTCCCACAAGATCCTTATAAATCCCTTACCTATGTGAAAATCCTAGATGATATGTTTACCTTAGATTAGATGATAAATGAAGGATATTGAAAGTAATGAAGTACATACAAGGATCTTAAGTTGTTAACCCTAATGAGATGAGGATTAAGGTGTTCTTACCCTACCATAGAGGTTAATAATGACATGTATCTTGGGATGCTAATATCTAACTTTAGGGTGGATTTTGGCATGAGAATGAGAAAATGGTTCATAAGGAGGACATATATGGCAAACCGTGACTTGGTTATTTCAATTCATTTTGGATCCATCTTGTGTTTTATGACATATAAATTTCATCCCCAAAAATTATTTTTCATTATAAGACTATGTGTATGAAAGAAAATTTTCCTTGGATTTATCAATTTTTGCTTGGGCCAAGTCACAATGAAGAGATGTATGAAGTTTGGTATAAAAACCCTAGAATTAGTTAGAATAGAAATCTCAACCCTAGTTTTGGTTATGAAGTGGTGACTAGGAATATTTGGCTTTAGTCAAAGGTTTAGTTGGCCTACCATTTCGTATTAAAATGATTGTTGAAAGCTAATCTAAACCTTAGGGTTGTTAGGTTAGAAATACAAGGACCTAAAATTCAATCCTAGGTGATAGTGACATGTTAGTTGGATGCATGCCCTACGAATACACACCTAAAACATTTACAACTAAAAGATCCATATGTAACCCTATTACATTAGTGTTGATTAGTTTGAATAATTAGCTTAATCATTTTAAAGGGTGGAGAGTAGTTGGTTGTTAATATATGGATGATTTGATTTTGATCACGAAATCTTTAAAGGGATGGAGTGTTGTAATGTACCACAACCTAGAATCTTACCCTATTCCATGATTAGGAGGTCAATAATCTTGTTTTCTTAGATTTTAACAAAAAGAATAAAGTCATACCTTAATATATATTGTTAATGCATACAACATGAATAACTCAATGGTAACCCTTAACATATTTAGGTTTGAAAACAAATATAACACACCAAGTGGCATTAGGTTCTATAATCAATGTTATATCATAATACACTCATTTGCATCCCTTGTTACGCTAATATGCACATAACGGAAAACATATGTTTAGTAAGAAATTTAATGTGCTCAATACATTAATTGGAATAATAATTGGTGATTCCATGTCCATAAATATGAATAATGTATCATTATCTAAATAAATAGTGAACTAATGGACTTGATAGATTAAATAAGTAAAATATGGAAGTTACTGCATAATAATATGAGGAAACTCTTTTGGTAACAATGTGAGATAATGGTACTCTAAATAATAAATAATGATGGAAATGATGTAATGCTTTAATCATATAATGGTGACAAGTCTAATATCCATTTGTATTATAATTCATAGAAGGAAACTCTAAAACCCAAATCTAATGAAAGAATTGTGAACATTGGGGATTGGGTGCCATGTTTGAGATTAAATTAATAGTTCTAGATGTCCTAGTTCTATTAAGGAAAGAAAATATAAGATAAGACTAAAAAATTGTAGATAAATTACTTGAATGACTTAAAAAGTGGACACTACTAGTAAAGTTTAAATTCTAAATGTCTTAACCAGCTTAGGTTTCAATTTTGGTAGTATTTGAACTTTATTTGGACCCTCAAAAAGACATAATACTTAAAAGTTTTGATTATATAATCAACACACCTGATTTGGTATAAGTCTATAATATTTCTCTACCACACATATTTCCTAGGTTTTTTTTCTATATGTCATGCTAAAGTTTGAGTCGTTATTTCTATTTTTAGTTATTTTTATCACTCTTGCCATGCAATTTTAATCAGATGACTTCTACCCATCTTCCACATTTGGAGAGTTTGCACTAGGTAGTCAGTTTCCTTCAATTTTCCTTTGCAATTTCCACCCTCATTTTCATATATTTTTCTCTAATTTCTTCTTCTATGATTTCCTTGCATGATTCCACACTGATTGATCCCAAGATATATAATGTTTTCGTCCACCCTTTCTTCTTTACAGCAAAGCCACTCCCCACTTACCATGTTTCTGCCATGTTTTCATTTTTCTCTCCTTCCTTCTTATCTATGTGTTTTCATAGCAATATATAGTTTCCCTATTGTCATCATAGAGGCTTATATAGTCATTTTTCATCGTTGGTTTGGACTTTTTTGTTTTAGATCCCATCCCCCAAATTCCTCATTGGTGGGTCGAAGGTCTAGAGTTCACGAAGGAACTCGGCTAGAACTTAGACTTCTGAAGGCATCTCCATGAGTTTGACGGATGCACTAGAAGGTTTTTGTTCCACTGTTTTCCCCTAATTTAAGGTATTCTGGCTTTTCCCCTTTTCACTTATTTTCCCTGAATGGATGCACCATTCTACAATGTTCAGTCACTGCTTTGCTTCTCTTTTGGCTCTCTGACTTCACAAGGAGCTTCAGAGCTGGCCACGATATCTTATGTGTGGCTTCCCTCTCTGGTCTCCAGTATCCAAACATGCTGGAAGGGTGCGGAGCCTGGGTTGATTGACTTTCTATTGGCTACCAAAATTGATCTTTGTGAGTTGTTTAGCGAGGGAAAAATGAGTGTTAGGGATATTACAAACCTAGCCTTGATCTTATTTAGTTCTACCATGCTTTAATGAGGTTTTTTTGTCTTTTTCCCATACTAGTTTTGATTTAGATATGCTATTTTGGTCCTTTACTAAGTGCAAATACCTCCTTGTCACGTAATAACGCTGTAAATTGTGTGCGGGAGTATATCAGTATTCGGTAGTGCAATTTTGTTTAAATAAATCAATAAAAGCCAATATCTTGGTTAATTCATTAATCATAAGTCAAAAAATCAAATAAAATATGTTTTCAAATCAAGAATTTATTCTCTACTCAATGGTAACATTTTTATATCCTAAATCTAATATTATAAATATGTGTTTCTATAAGATTTACCTAATTGGTTAAAATTTCTAAAATTCATAACTTATAACATACGTTAGAAAAATAAAGTAAAATATGTTATGAACTCGGTAAAATATATTCTATAAGATGGTGTGGTTTTGATAACATAATTCAATGATCAAAATGTGACTTTTATGGTTTATATAATTAATAGAAGTGTAACCCTAACTTCATATATGCTTTTAATAGGTGGCTTGTGACCCTGGTGTGGATCTAGGGTTTGACCGTGACTTTCTAAGACATCAATGATGTATGTTGCATTCTACCATTCACATTGGGAAATTAATCTAATTTTACCCTCTCTTGATGTATGTTGCATCCCTTACTTAATTATTGAGCAATTACCCATAATTATTAATCTCTTGTTCTTTTGTGACATACTACCCTATACACTTTTATCTCAATTCTCTGATAGGTTGACTCATATGAGTTAAATGATATGAATCTCAAGTGTAACCCTAACTTCATATATGCTTTTAATAGGTGACTTATGGCCCTGATGTGGATCTGGGGGTTTGACCCTGACTTGCTAAGACATTGATGATGTGTGTTGCATTCTATCATTCACATTGATCAATTAACCTAATTTTACTCTATCTTGATGTATGTTTCATCCCTTACGTCTATAGTGAGAAATTAACCATAATTATTACTCTCTTGTTCTTTTTTGACATGTTATCCAATACACTTTTCTCTCACTTGTCTGAGAGGTTGACTCATGTGAGTTAAATGATAGGAATATTTTTATATATTCTTATAAACTCCTAATTGTATTTTACTTTATGATGAAACCCTAATTGTAGTTGTGAAATATTTTACCCACTTATGTGGTGTACGCTTCGTATTGTCCATTTATGTGATGGAAATCTCATTAATTTTATTTGATGACTGAAATTTTACCTACCTATACATTTATGCATGCTTTGTGATTAACTATCCTTAGAGTAATATAATGCTTTGTTTTTTGAGTTTTATTCCCCAGGGGTTTAATTCCTCTTTAGTATATTATTAGGCACTGGGATTTTAGTCTTCTTGCATTTTTATATATTGAGATGAGGATCGTATGCCCCGAACCCTGGCTTGTATGCTAAGGGAGTTTGATTATGTGCCATTCTTGTTAGGTTTTGGGTTCTATGCCTAATTTCCACTAAATTTATATTTTCACTAGTGTTATTCTTATCTCACTATCATATAGGTTGATTATTATTTATTAAAAGTTATGTTTCCCATTAATTTGATTGTGCTTATGTGGCACATATTAGTATTGTGATATATGGCAAGTACATCATTTACATTTTTATTGTTTCTCTTGATATCCACTTGGATGTTCATTTCCCTCCTTGATGGAATCCTTGATATATATATATATATATATATATATATATGTATATATATATATATATATTTATTTATTTATTTATATTTATATTTATATTTATATATATATGTGTGTGTATGGAAGGCTTGATATGATGACATGGACCTGGCTTAGAGGAGTTGACTCTTGGAAGATAGAGTTGATATAGTTTGGACTTCCATCTGCCTAGATCTTGGAGTTGACATTTTCATGTAAGCCCCTTAATGGGAAATTATTGTATAAACATGTAAAATGAATGTAGTCATACATTTTATTTCCATTTCTATACCTTGGTCTTGTGTACCATTCATTTGATAAATATATATACGTCTCAACAACATACTTGATACTGTGTTTGGATTAGATGGGTTTATTCCTCAAATTAAGTAGGGATGGATCTGGGTCCCATCCTTAGACACAAGTTTTTATAAAGTAAGTAAATTTGGAACCCCTATTAAGGAAAAATGGAACAAAGGTTATGAGGAATGAAACAAGTTTTTACAAGCATTGGCATACATTGGTTCTAATAAATCAACAAGAATGTAATTGATCATAAGATGAGAAACCAACATGTTGAACAATGCCACCGCTAAAACGAAGATTGGCACAATATGTAAGTTACAATGATTTTATTCTCAGTATCCATCAACTTCACTTTCTACTTCCTATTGGCCTCCTCTCCTCCAGTGCCTCTACCTTAAATTCTTTGTCTCCACCTCCTCTACCTCCATTGTTGCATCCTTATTCCTCTTAGACTCATCTACCCACATCGCCTCCACTTTTTCCTTCCTCTCATCCTCCATCACCTTCTTCTTACTCTCTACCTACTCAACATCCATTGCCTCAACATTGTTCTTTCTCTTTGACTCCTTCTTCCTCTCAACCTATCTAACTCCATCACCTTTTCGATATTCTTCATCTTCGCCTCCTTTACCCGCATCACCCTTTATTTCTTCTTCTTGTCCAACTCCTTTACCTCAATCACCTCTGCATTCTTCTTCCTCTCGGCCTCCTCTTCCTCCATTACCTTCTCTAGAGCATTCCTCTCTGTCTCCTTTGCCTCCATTTTCTTCTTCCTCTCTTCATCCTATTATCCATCACCCTTTCCTTATGCTTCTTGTGTTCATCCCTTGTTCCCATTAGACCTTCATTTTTCCTCTTAGCTCCTTCTACCTCTGTCGACTCTATTTTTTCTTCATTCCTGTCTCCTTTAGATACATTGGCTCTAACCCTTTTTCCTATCCACATCATCTTACTCCATTATCTGAAACTTATATTTCATCTAAATCCATGGAACATAAGAAATTAGAAAGAGCAGAGCCTGTTATAAGAAAATATAGTGTTGAGATTCATGAAAACAAGTACAATCATACACAAACATAACACAAATAGGTTTCATGAAACAAGTAAGAAAGGAACCTAGGTTAAAGAAACCAAAGTATCAATTAACTTAAAATGATGCCCTCCCCCTCGATACCATCATCCATTTTCTTACTCTCTACCTCCTCCACCTCCCTCATATCATCCATCTTCTTACTTCAGCCTCCTTTGCATCAATGTATGTCTCCTTCTTTCACTCTACCTCCATCGACTTCATTTCCCCTTCCTACTCTAAATTCATGGAACCCAATATATAAACAAAGAATGGAACAAACCCAGTTTAAGACTAATCGAAGCATTAGTTTGTGAAAACCTACACACTTTTAAACAAATGTTGGCACGACATTGATGCCATTTACCTCTTCAACCTTTTTATACTTTTTTGCATCTTTGTTTTTTAGCGTCCTTCTATTCCTCATCCTTTTTCATCATCTTATCCATGTTCTTACTTTCATCATTCTTTGTCCTCCCAACATCCCATACTTGTATCTTCTTCCTTTGTTTATCATCCTTCATTAATGTTTGCTTCCTATATTCCTTTGTTTTTTGTTCCATTTCATTGGACTGCATCCTATCTTTTATCATCAGAACATTCTCCATGTCTTCCTAGTTTGAAATCACAACACTTAATTGTGCCTCCTTCGTAATTTGAACAATATAAATTCATATCTCAAAGGGGTAATCATAGATCAAGCTAGACAATATATTATCATTTTTATTGAATGAGTTCACCGTAAGATAATTTTCATTTTTTTCAACTCCTATTTAATTTTTTCATGTCATCAATTAAGTGTATCATTGTTATCCATCAGGATTAAGTGGTATACAACCTCTGTTTGGGGCCCAAATGGCCCCTTTCCATGTTGTTGACAAATAAGTTCATCCAGTTCTTGTTCAGCCATCCTTTGCTTCTTCATAAATTTAACAGTGATTGTACCAAAAAATTTGTTTCTATTTGCAAATGCAATTTTCATCAGTTTGAAATTTTAGTATAAATATGGTTATGAAAATGTGTTAATTATCTAAAAAAATTTCCAATAAAGAAATGTAATCAAAAAAAATGTTCTACATGGTTTCTTTCTAAGAGGGGGATGTTGAAATCATTATATTGACATGTTGGAGTGGAAATTCAATCAAACAAATGTGCTTAAGTGCATGTTTTCCTTTAATAATATCTGCTTGAATTGATACAAAATCCCATAATGCACATGTAGGTGGAATTTCTACTCATCTGTCATCACAAGCCAGGTGAAGGTAATGGACCTATAATATACATTTTAGGACATGCATTGTTATTGTGCTTCTGGTCTGATAGGTGTATGTCATTAGACGGTTGTTACTTTAGGATTTGGGAGTGGAGGAGAATGAGGGAGGATAGGCATTCATGGTTTCCTATGACGATATCTTATGCCCAAATATTTTAGGCATTCTCATGAAGCTATCCCCCAAAACATAAAGTACATCAATGAAAACTTGGTCATAGATGAAGAATGACATAAGGGAACCATAGAAACCAACAAAAAAATTCTTATGAACGCGCAACTATTGGTCCAAGAAGGTTTGTGCCTACACTCCCAAACCCTACATAACCCAATCTCATACAAACATCAGACATCATCATCGACACCTCTAACAATATCCTGACTTTCATAATTAGCCCTAATGCCCTCTAGCCATTGGTCGAGCCTTAGGGCTTTATAGTTGTTGTGAAGGCCCTAGAGTTAACTCTCCAATTCAAGGTTCTTGTTAATGGAATGCAGATCATGTGGAATCTAACTAGTTACTTTAAGGTTATTGATCTAGATCATGGATACTATATAATACAATTGTGAACCAAGAATATTATATCAAGGATTTGGCAAGAGGCCCATGGACCATTTTTGGTAATTATTTTTAGGTTTAGTCATGGTCATAGGAATTCAGACCTTTAGATCCCATTACACAAAAGCTTGTTGTTTGGGCAAGAATCCCTAATACACTGATACATTTGTATCAAAAAAATCTAATACAAGAAGACATTGGGAACTTAATTGGGAAAATAGTAAAGATTGATCATATCACTATGGAAGGTAATAGAGGTAACTTTGCAAGAATCACAGTGGAATAAGAGACAAGGAATCTTCTACAACAAAAAATTGTCCTTAACAAAGAACGATTGCGAATTGAGTACAAAAATCTACCATCTATCTATATGAAGGATGTAGAATTGGACACTTATAGGGAGAATGCAAGTTTTTCAGCGTTCCTTGTTATTCTATGGTCATTAACTCGACTTCACAACCCCTTTATACCCCTTATATTCATGTTCAAAGGCTAAGATGAGTATTACTCCTCCTCGATAAACCAGGACCAATTTTGATTCTTGAAAGCAGACAATGGATCTTCTAGTTAGGGAAGTAACATTAACTTTGACTCAAACCCTAATACCAACTTGTAGGAGGAAGATGAAGGTTGTCCACATGTAGGAAACATACATCAAAGGAAGAGGGTTGAGACGCGTCAGTCCATAGAATGACCACCAATTCCTAGTAGTGCCCCTGAAACTACTTATCATAGATACTCAAGCAGAGTCTCCAAGACCACTAACTAGCAACCAAAATATTCTACTACAAATCCATAGGGGAACATGAATGTCAACACATCCAACACTAACAGCATGGGTGTGATAAAGTGACTTTTCTCATTTCTTTTATACTTGGTTCCTTTGATCTCTAACCTTTTTCAAAACCCTAATTCACATAAAGATTATTTGACCACTCAAAAATTGAATTTTCGAGCCCAAACTTTACCACAATGTGGGGTATGCTATGGTGAAGTTGTGGTCCGAATTTCATGTCATTTGGACATTCCTAGCCCTCTCTACAAAATTCCAAAGTTTTTACAATGTTTTCTTTCCTTTTGAATCGTATTATTATGCAATCCAAGGTTTTTGATCACCTGAGGGGCATTTTGCTTTGTCACGCGGAGCTGACTCAGCGATCCGCGGCTCTCCCACCCGGAGTGATATGGACCGACCGATGGCGCGTCCCCCAGATCCAGGAAGGATCGAACGGCCATCGAGTCATCCCCAACCTCCGATCAACTCGGGAGGACGTGGCTGCACTAACCAGCCCATGACCCCGACTCACACTCCTCGATCTGACCCACTTCGCGAGCAACTGATCGAAAGAACGTCTTCCTCTCGTCGCCACGAACACGACGAGCGCCCACACGACCTGTGAAATAGACCAGACCAGCCTGCACGACCACCTCGACGAGGGCCCTCTCCAAACCCAACTGATTCCGATTGGGCATCTTCGTATCACTTGTCCCCAATCCTATATAAGCATACTAACAGCTTCGTCGACGCCCCTTTGCTTCACCTCACCCCCCAATTCGCCCGAAGCAAGCCCGCATCGCTCCACCCTCAAGCTTCCCCCCTTTTAGCCTATCCGCCGCCGTCGAGCTGCTGGACTAGGCTCCTACCGGCCTGCTCGTCCCCAATTGGGTCTCCACCGAGCCCCGAGGGACCTCAAGTCACCTCGACGGCACCTCAAAGTCAAGCTTCCTCGACCACTGCTCCTGCTTTTCCCTCCGCTCTCCGCGAGCCGTGCTACTCGCCGGACTTCTAGCCGACCCAGCGCCTCGCGGGGAGCTACGACATGCAAGCTAGCCGCCTGAGCTCGGATCTCCCTCACGAAGGTGAACCTGACCTCTTTCTCGTGCAAGAACGAGCACAGCCATCGCCCGAGCTCACCGGAGCTGAAGGCAGAGCAAACCCAGTCTAGCTGAAGATAAGGGAGAGCGGGACCCACCGTCATCCAGTTAGACCAGTGAGGTAAATCCACCTCAGCATGTAGATCTTTTCTTTTATACGCGAGTGAGATCTCGACCATTGGATCTAAGCATCCAACGGTCCTTCATGTATCTAGATTTCGTTGTATTAACTCAAAAGTCAGTAAATAACCTAATATTGGGAAATTCGTAAAAATTAGTAGGAGTATCAGAAAAATACGAATAAGTACTCTATTTTGATCAGAAAAATACGAGGATCATGATTTTGACATCTGTTGACCCTAAATCTGACTCGAGTAATTACTCATGCCTTTTTTGTGTATATCTTGATTAATTATTTGGAAAATACTCGAATCTGTTTAAATCACCAAAAACCTATGATAATCATCTTTTTGCATCCTTATCATCATGGAATGATCAAATCCTTTTATTATAACTCAATTATCAATAAAACCTATTTATCACTCCTTTCCCTATTTTGACCTACCAATATGTGCATAATTAATTAATATGATCTTTAGACCATGATTCTGACTTTAGGAACCTACTCTGATGTGACAATAATAATCTTGGACTCAACTCCATACTCTATGATCCTTACTCAACTCTCATGACTCCAAATCTATAAAAGGGCCTTTTATATACTCTTTAGAATATGGGTAACTTGAACAATATATCTAATAAATACCAAATCTTCAATAATTTCAGGAAATCGAAGGTACTAGTGAGGAGCATCTCTGGACTCCCCACTTCTGAATAGAAGGTACGCCATTAACTCTCACTTGGCTTATAATAATGTATGGTTGTAAAATAGTGTAAGAACTTGGCATATGGTATTGTTGAAATAGATCTATATGAGTACCCAACTTTGATGATGTTTGCTTTAAATATATATATTTTGCAAAATGAAAACATAATATATTTCTGTCCATTATATGAAAAGCACTAACTCTTTGGCAGTGTGCTTGGAAGTGACCTAACTCTTTGGTAGTGGTCACACTGTACATACGACCTAACTCTTTGGTAGTGGTCAGACCTAACTCTTTGGCAGTGGTCACAATGTACATATGATCTAACTCTTTGGTAGTGATCATAAAGGCCTTGAGATATAATGGAAAATATGCTTAAAAGATGTTTGTGCTTTGTTGTAAATAAACTTTCTTTCAGTTTGAGAATGATTTTCCTTACCATATTGCTTATTACTGCAAAGTTACTTTTAATGTTATTTCCAAGATATGATGAGAGTTAAATTATATGACGCGGAGGCGTACTCAGTACAATATATTTATATATTGTGCTGACGCGTACCAATTGTATATGTTTTATAGGTACCTTCTGCTTATGATGCTCATGATGAAAGAAAGATGATGTTGCTACTCTATATGCTGGCCCACAAATCAGATCTATCATGGGGATGCTAAAGCTAAATGGGACTCTTAGATTATGTTTCTTTTTCTTCTGTATTTAGTTTCTCATGTATTAAGTTTCTTATGTAGAACTCCTATGCCTTCGGGCCCCTATGTAATGAATACATTTGGTTTATGTATGGAAGCTTTTTATTTGGTGCATTTATATATTCATGTGTTTGATCCACTCAGGGACGGGCAACTTTAACTCTATTTTACCCCTTATGTTGGCGCCTGAGGTGTACAGTGGAGTTAGGTTGTTAACATGTGACAGATGGTATCAGAGTAGGCACATGAATCAATATAGATGTATCAAATAATTAGTAACCTTACGTAGACCTAGGGTAACCCACATTTAGCAGTAAATTGTCGAGGTGTCTAGAAGGGTACCTTGCGGAAGGTTCTGACATAATACTCTCCCCATCCGTTTTCACGGTGCGAGGGTTCCCGTCGCAAGCTATCTGCCTGGCTAACGCAATTATTGTTAAAGTGGGCACCCTTACCTTAGAAAAATCCTTCCTCTCATCTTTTCTCAATTAAGGACTACCCCCCCCAACCAACCTATTTAGTGAATAATATACACTAGGCTTCTCATCTACTTTCTCTCTCATGACCATGATCGATGATATACTCTCTCTATTATGTGGGTAGATTAGGAGAAATGGGAACAACTAAAAGACATGAAAAATTGGAAGAAAAAAAAATAATACATGCCATGATTGCTAAATCTTTTTTTTGGTTGCATTACGGTCTATCTCAAATAAATCTCTAAACTACCTTTTATACGAACTTGCAGATGCCTCCAAAAACTAGGTCCAAGAGAACAAGATCTAGTGATGGCTCTGGTGATGAATCTGAATCACGCCCTAATAAGACCAAGGCTGTAGGCGGTTGGGAAGAGCAAAAGAAGGTGATGTTGGAATGCATGCATGCCCTAGCCCTAAAAGAAACCAGCAATAGTGCCTCATCCTCTAGGACCAACCATGAAACCACCATTAGTGACTTCCTTAAACCCAAACCCAAAACCTTTCATGGAGAAGACTTAGGTGAAGTCCTAGATAAAGCCGATGCATGGATCATATCTGTTGAAAATGCCTTTAGAGCCCTTAAGTGTCCTGAGGAAGATAAGGTCACCTTTGCTACCTACCAACTTAGGGGGTCCGCGAAGTTGTGGTGGGAAAATTATTACCATACACGAGCACTTACAGATGCCCCCATAGGTTGGGAGGAGTTTAAGGGGATCTTTACCAACCGTTTCATGCCCATATCAGCTAGGAAGGAGAAGAAGAAACAGTTCAATAACCTCACCCAAGGAAACCTATCTGTTGCTGACTATGTTAGGGCCTTTAGACTCCTAGAGCGTCATGCTCGCAACCTTGATGAAGATGAAAAGATTGAACACTTCATAGATGGCCTTAACCAAGAAATCAAAGTTCACCTTTGCACCTCCACCCATCCTACCTTTGAAGCTGCCATCAACAATGCCCTTACCCAAGAAAGAACCTTAGGGAAGAGCAAAACACCAAGCTTGGGATACCTGGGTCTAACCGATGCATCCGTCACCAAGGGCAAGGAGAAGGAAAATGATAAGAAGAAGCCTAACAGCCATGGCATGGGCAGAGGAGGAGGAAATCACCATAGGGGTCAATCATTCCGAGGAGGACCAAACCGGGGAGGTCGAGGCCAAGGAGGACCATATAGGAATTCCAAATGAAAAATTTGTGGTGGGTTTCATCCTGGAAAATGCAAGTTTGAAAACCCAATCTGTTTCTATTGCAAGAAGGAGGGACACATGAAGTTCAATTGTCCAAATCTGGTCCAGGGGGCACCTCAGAATCGTCCTGCCCCATTACCTCAGCCTGGAGCTCCACCTGCTCAACCAGCTGTCCCTATAGCTCAGGCTCAGCCAGAACATCGTCAGGGCCGAGTCTTTGCAATTGATGCAGAGGAAGCTAAAGCCAATGATAACCGTCTGATTGAAGGTAACAATGTTAATAATTCTTTTGTGATAAATCCTTGGAAACCATAATTTCATATAAAATCATAATGTAGGTATGATATGTCTCCAAGATCATCCTGTTGTGGCCCTATTCGATTCAGGATCAACACATACCTTCATATCTAGAAATATTTCTTCCATGCTCAAGTTCGAGATCAATGATCTAGGTTATATCTTGGATGTGACAACTCCCAGTGGCAAAATTTATACTTCTCTTCAGAAAACCAAAACCTTGCCTTTTTCTTTTGGTGGTCATAAATTTCAATCTGCTTTCATTCTTCTAGATATGGAAGATTTTGATCTAATTTTGGGAATGGATTGGCTCTTTTCCAACTTTGTTATGCTTGATTGCCGAGGCAAGAAAGTAATCTTTTGTGCACCCAATTCTAAACCTTTGACTATTTCCGGGAGGAAAGAAAGAAACTGAAATATGATTATTTCTTCTCTTAAAGCCGAAACTTTGATAGCCAAAGGATGTAGAGCCTATCTTGTTGTTGTATCCATGCCTGATCCTAAGGTGAGACCTATAGAGAGCTTGGATGTGGTGAGAGATTACCCAGACGTTTTTCCGGAGGAGCTTCCAGGGCTGCCTCCAGATCGTGAGATTGAGTTCTCAATTGAGTTAGCACCGGGTACTGCACCAGTCTCTAAGGCACCTTATAGGATGGCACCTGCCGAGCTTGCAGAGCTCAAGAAACAACTAGAGGAACTTTTGGATAAAGGCTTCATCCGTCCTAGTACTTCTCCATGGGGTGCTCCTGTTCTTTTTGTCAAAAAGAAAGATGGGTCAATGCGAATGTGTATTGATTATCGCATGATCAACCAAGCCACCATTAAAAATAAATATCCCCTTCCAAGAATTGATGACTTGTTTGACCAGCTTCGTACTGCCACTGTGTTCTCCAAGATTGACCTTAGATCAGGTTATCATCAATTACGAGTAAAAGATTGTGATATTCCAAAGACAGCTTTCAGAACTCGATATGAACATTATGAATTCGTGGTGATGCCTTTTGGCTTGACTAATGCACCTGGAGTGTTTATGAATCTGATGAACACTATCTTCCAGCCATTCATTGACAGCTTTGTTGTGGTCTTCATTGATGATATTCTTGTATATTCAGATTTTGTTGATCAACATCGTGAACACCTCCAGAAAGTCCTTGATGTTTTGAGAGCCCAGAAATTGTATGCTAAATTATCTAAATGTGAGTTTTGGATTGACCAAGTCATGTTTCTTGGCCATGTCATTTCGGGTGGGAAAATTTATGTTGACCCTGCCAAAGTTCTAGCTGTCCTTGATTGGAAAGCCCCTACCAATGCTTCTGAAATTCGTAGCTTCCTTGGCCTAGCGGGCTATTACCGTCGTTTCATCCTTAATTTCAGTAAAATAGCCCTACCCATGACTAAACTTACCAGAAAAGATGCAAAATTCGTTTGGACTCCTGAGTGTGAAGCTAGTTTCCAAGAATTGAAATTTCTCTTGACTTCTGCTCCTATTTTGACCCTACCTTCTGGGAATGCTGGCTTTGTAATTTATTCTGATGCTTCTAAAATGGGTCTGGGTTGTGTCCTCATGCAAGACGGTAAAGTTGTTGCCTATGCCTCTAGAGAGTTGAAACCTAATGAGGTCAATTATCCAACTCACGATTTGGAATTAGCTGCCATTGTCTTTGCTCTCAAAATCTGGAGACATTGTCTGTATGGTGCTACTTTTGATATATTCATAGACCACAAAAGTCTCAAATACCTCTTGACTCAGAAAGATCTCAATCTTCGATAGCGGAGATGGTTGGAGTATCTCAAAGATTATGATTTCACAATTGCATATCATCCAGGCAAAGCCAATGTTGTAGCTGATGCTCTTAGTCGTAAGAAGTCGATTTGTGCATCAATGCATCTGGAACCTTCATCTTCTGGGTCATCTCAAGCTGAATCTAGCTCTATTATTTTGGCGAATATCAATATTATTCCTAGTCTTCTTTCTGAACTCCTGATATCTCAAAAGAACAGCCCTAGTTTGGAGGAGATGACATCTCTTGTGGCAAAGCCCCAGACACATCTATTTGTTGGTATGGACGGTGGAATAAGGTACAAGCATAGGATGTGGGTACCTGAAGAGTCAGAGATTAAGAAGTGTATCCTGCAAGAGGCACATGGGTCTAAGTATTCCATACATCCTGGATCTACTAAGACGTATAAGGACCTACAGAGACACTTTTGGTGGAGGGGTATGAAGAATGATATCGCTGAGTTTATCTCTAAGTGTCTCACTTTCCAGCAGATTAAGGCCGAGCACCAACGTCCCGGTGGTCTATTGCAACCCTTACCAATTCCTGAATGGAAATGGGAAAATATCACCATGGATTTTGTGGTGGGACTACCCAGGACCAGGAAGGGTTATGATGCGGTTTGGGTCATAGTAGACTGGTTGACCAAGTCTGCACATTTCTTACCTATGCGGACTACGAACAAGGTTCCTGAGCTTGCCGAGTTGTATATAAAGGAAATTGTACGGCTGCATGGAGTGCCAGTTTCTATCATTTCAGATCGAGATCCAAAGTTCACATCACATTTATGGAAGCAGGTGCAGAATGAGCTGGGTACACAGTTGAATTTCAGCACAGCATATCATCCCCAAACAGATGGCCAGTCAGAACGCACTATCCAAATACTGGAGGATCTTCTCAGAGCATGTGTTCTAGGTTGGGGAGGATCTTGGGATTACTACCTTCCATTAGCAGAGTTCGCTTACAATAATAGCTATCAATCTAGTATTGATATGCCACCCTATGAAGCTCTCTATGGTAGGCCATGTAGATCCCCTCTCCATTGGGATGAATTCGGAGAAAGGAAGATGCTAAAGTCCGAGGAGTTACAACTTTATGCTGATAAGGTGTCCTTAATCAAGCAGAGGTTGAAACGAGCCCAGGATCGTCAGAAGTCATATGCAGATGCACACAGGTCGGACAGACAGTTTAATGATGGTGACTATGTATTCTTGAAGATCAGACCTATCTGTGCCATAGCCAAGAACAAGGGGAAGCTTAGTCCGAGATATGTGGGTCCTTTCGAAGTTCTAGAGCGCATTGGCAAATGTGCTTATCGACTTGCTCTGCCTCCACAGTACAGCATGATGCACAATGTCTTTCATGTATCCAACTTGAAGCAATATGTGAAGGATGATAGTCATGTGCTGAATCACGAGCCTCTTGAGTTGCGGGAGAATCTCTCTTATCCAGAACAACCTAAAAAGATTCTCGACTCGAGGGTCAAGGAGCTCAGGAACAAGAAGATTCTGATGGTGAAGGTACAGTGGAACCATCACGGTGCAGAAGATGCTACTTGGGAGCTACGAGCAGACATGGAGCAATGTTTTCCTCACCTCTTTCATCCAGTTTAATTTTGAGGACAAAATTTCTTTTAAGGTGAGTAGGATGTGATAAAGTGACTTTTCTAATTTCTTTTATACTTGGTTCCTTTGATCTCTAATCTTTTTCAAAACCCTAATTCACATAAAGATTATTTGACCACTCAAAAATTGAATTTTCGATCCCAACCTTTACCACAATGTGGGGTATGCTATGGTGAAGTTTTGGTCCAAATTTCATGTCATTTAGACATTCCTAGCCCTCTCTATGAAATTCCAAAGTTTTTACAATGTTTTCTTTCCTTTTGAATCGTATTATTATGCAATCCAAGGTTTTTGATCACCTGAGGGGCATTTTGCTTTGTCACGCGGAGCTGACTCAGCGATCCGCGGCTCTCCCACCCGGAGTGATATGGACCGACCGATGGCGCGTCCCCCAGATCCAGGAAGGATCGAACGGCCATCGAGTCATCCCCAACCTCCGATCAACTTGGGAGGACGTGGCTGTAGTAACCAGCCCATGACCCCGACTCACACTCCTCGATCTGACCCACTTCGCGAGCAACTGATCGAAAGAACGTCTTCCTCTCATCGCCACAAACACGACGAGCGCCCACACGACCCGTGAAATAGACCAGACCAGCCTGCACGACCACCTTGACGAGGGCCCTCTCCAAACCCAACTGATTCCGATTGGGCATCTTTGTATCACTTGTCCCCAATCCTATATAAGCATACTAACAGCTTCGTCGACGCCCCTTTGCTTCACCTCACCCCCCAATTCGCCCGAAGCAAGCCTGCATCGCTCCACCCTCAAGCTTCCCCCCTTTCAGCCTATCCGCCGCCGTCGAGCTGCTGGACTAGGCTCCTACCGGCATGCTCGTCCCCAATTGGGTCTCCACCAAGCCCCGAGGGACCTCAAGTCACCTCGACGGCACCTCAAAGTCAAGCTTCCTCGACCGCTGCTCCTGCTTTTCCCTCTGCTCGCCGCGAGCCGTGCTGCTCGCCGGACTTCTAGCCGACCCAGCGCCTCGCGGGGAGCTATGACCTGCAAGCTAGCCGCCTGAGCTCGGATCTCCCTCACGAAGGTGAACCCGACCTCTTTCTCGTGCAAGAACGAGCACAGCCATCGCCCGAGCTCGCCGGAGCTGAAGGCAGAGCAAACCCAGTCTAGCTGAAGACAAGGGAGAGCGGGACCCACCGTTGTCCAGTGGGACCAGTGAGGTAAATCCACCTCAGCATGTAGATCTTTTCTTTTATACGCGAGTGAGATCTCGACCGTTGGATCTAAGCATCCAACGGTCCTTCATGTATCTAGATTTCGTTGTATTAACTCAAAAGTCAGTAAATAACCTAATATTGGGAAATTCGTAAAAATTAGTAGGAGTATCAGAAAAATACGAATAAGTACTCTATTTTGATCAGAAAAATACGAGGATCACGATTTTGACATTTGTTGACCCTAAATCTGACTCGAGTAATTACTCATGCCTTTTTGTGTATATCTTGATTAATTATTTGGAAAATACTCGAATCTGTTTAAATCACCAAAAACCTGTGATAATCATCTTTTTGCATCCTTATCATCATGGAATGATCAGATCCTTTTATTATAACTCAATTATCAATAAAACCTATTTATCACTCCTTTCCCTATTTTGACCTACCAATATGTGCATAATTAATTAATATGATCTTTAGACCATGATTCTGACTTTAGGAACCTACTCTGATGTGACAATAATAATCTTGGACTCAACTCCATACTCTATGATCCTTACTCAACTCTCATGACTCCAAATCTATAAAAGGGCCTTTTATATACTCTTTAGAATATGGGTAACTTGAACAATATATCTAATAAATACCAAATCTTCAATAATTTCAGGAAATCGAAGGTACTAGTGAGGAGCATCTCTGGACTCCCCACTTCTGAATAGAAGGTATGCCATTAACTCTCACTTGTCTTATAATAATGTATGGTTGTAAAATAGTGTAAGAACTTGGCATATGGTATTGTTGAAATAGAGCTATATGAGTACCCAACTTTGATGATGTTTGCTTTAAATATATATATTTTGCAAAATGAAAACATAATATATTTCTGTCCATTATATGAAAAGCACTAACTCTTTGGCAGTGTGCTTGGAAGTGACCTAACTCTTTGGTAGTGGTCACACTGTACATACGACCTAACTCTTTGGTAGTGGTCAGACCTAACTCTTTGGCAGTGGTCACAATGTACATATGATCTAACTCTTTGGTAGTGATCATAAAGGCCTTGAGATATAATGGAAAATATGCTTAAAAGATGTTTGTGCTTTGTTGTAAATAAACTTTCTTTCAGTTTGAGAATGATTTTCCTTACCATATTGCTTATTACTGCCAAGTTACTTTTAATGTTATTTCCAAGATATGATGAGAGTTAAATTATATGACGCGGAGGCGTACTCAGTAAAATATATTTATATATTGTGCTGACGCGTACCAATTGTATATGTTTTATAGGTACCTTCTGCTTATGATGCTCATGATGAAAGAAAGATAATGTTGCTACTCTATATGCTGGCCCAAAAATCAGATCTATCATGGGGATGCTAAAGCTAAATGGGACTCTTAGATTATGTTTCTTTTTCTTCTGTATTTAGTTTCTCATGTATTAAGTTTCTTCTGTATAACTCCTATGCCTTCGGGCCCCTATGTAATGAATACATTTGGTTTATGTATGGAAGCTTTTTATTCGGTGCATTTATATATTCATGTGTTTGATCCACTCAGGGACGGGCAACTTTAACTCTATTGTACCCCTTATGTTGGCGCCTGAGGTGTACAGTGGAGTTAAGCTGTTAACCCGTGACAATGGGCTACATTTCCATCAACCTGCAAGTTGAAGAATTGGTACCGGAGTGTGGACTGCCTGAGAACCAGACTATTCCCTTCAACATCGGATCCTTTGATGTAAATTGCATGCCACTCTCCACCTCAGAAATGGTAAAAAGCGTGGTAATAGAAACACTATCATCCTCTGCAATAGGAAGGTTGTGTTTAAGACCACACCAACGAGCCATGATCATGTGAGGAAGAAACGCAAATGTGTTTAGGAACAAGGGTAGAAACTCTCACTAATAGGATGGCCACTTGACTTGTAGAAAAAGATATGGAAGTATCTAAAGATGTGGGAGAAAGCAAGGTGTTTATCTAACCTAATTGTTGAAGGACGTTATCCCTTGAATTTTATCCATACAAATTATATCTATTATAAAGTTCATGGTGGGTTCTCTAATGAAAAAATTCATACGTTTAAGGAATATTGGCATTCTCTTTGTCCTCATCTCCTTGCCATTATCGAGCCTCAATTTAGTGGTGTAACTATTGAAAGCATCATCAATCATATCAGCTTTCCCTCTTCGTATAGATTTAAAGCCACATGATTTTCTAGTTGTATTTGGATTCTTTAGGATGACACTTGTTGTAACTTGGAAAAAACCCTCAATCATAAAAGATTCATACACAATCAATATAATGGAGATAGCTCCTAATGGTAGTTTATGGGAGTCTCAATCCTTCTTGTCTCTATCTACTATGTAATAGACTTCCTGTTCTAGCTCCTACCAATGATGAATGTTGAGTTGTGATAGGAGACTTCAAAACCCTTCTATACATGTTTGAGAAGTGGGGCAGTTCTTTTATCCACTCCACCTCATCAAGGATATTTCATGACTTTCTTCTCTGCACCAGCCTATGCGACCTAAGGGTGGTTGGACAACCCATCACTTTTAGTTAAAAAGGTATTCATGAGAGACTAGACCAGGTCATCAACAACAAGTCATGGTTGAAGATGAATCTTAGTGCTCAAGTTTTATTCCTTTCTTGAGTTGTGCTTGCTACAATCTATTTCTTGTTAACATATGTAAACCTCACAATGTGACTCATAGTGGTTTTCAAATAAAATCCAATTAGAACATTACAACTGGCTTCTCATCATGGTTGTACAAAAACTAGGATTTTGAAAATCTTATACAGAAGCTCTTCTTCCCTTCTAGAAAGCAATAACAAAATGGGATTAGAAGATCTTGCTTCATGATAATCAGCAAAAACATAGGCTGTTGAATGAACTAGACAAAATCCAAGCCAAGCCTGACCATGTTGTACCAAAAGAAGATTCCACATGAGTTGTTGAACTAAACTACATGAAGAATATCAAAATCTTTTTATGATGGTTGAACCCAACTGGAAAAAAAACAAGAATCAATTGGCTAAAATTTGGAAACTCCAATACAAAATTCTATCAGTCCTATGTGAGATCCATACACCATCAAGATATAATCACTACTTTCAAAGATGATAACGGTCTCTAGATTAGCGATCATGACCTTCTAAAAATCATGTAAACCTTTACTTTAAAAAATTTATAACTAGCCAATGCCTCGTCCCCAGGAAACATATATCACAGTATGTAGGCTATTGTCCTCCTTTACTCAAAATGTCTAGGGAAACCTGGGACGTAAGGAAGTCATGTCATATTTGCTATGGAACCAAATAAGGCACTAGGTCCAGATGGTGTGAGTGCATATTTCTTCCAACATCACTGTCTTGTGGGTCCTTCTATAGCAAAAATTGTGTAGACCACCTTTGACACTTCAACAGTGGACAAGCATTTACCAACTTAGAAATTGTCTTGATTCCTAAAGTTAGTCCCATGGAAATGAAATGATCTTCATTCAATATCTCTCAACAACATGGTCTTCAATTTCGTCTCAAGAAAATTGTGGAATGCAACAAACCTTATCTTGTAAATTGGGTCATGCTACCCAATCTAGTTTCATTCTAGGAAGAAAAATCAACAACAAGATACTCCTTATTTAGGAGGTTATCTACTCCATATGCAACAAGAAAGGAAATAAGAAGTGGATGACAATCAAGATTGACTTATCCAAAGCCTTTAATCGCATGAATTAAAATTTCATTGAAGATACTCTCATGAAGGTTTGCTTTCCTAATAATCTATTTACCTTCACTATGAAAATTATTACCTTTGTAGAATCATTTATCTTATGGGAATGTACAATCACGACTTCCTACAAATAGTTCAAGGTTTTTGGCAAGGAGACCCCCTTAGCCCATATGTCTTTGTGTTATTCTTAGAGAAACTTATCCAATCCATTCAGGGTGATATCAGTATCGGCGAGTGGAAACACATAGTTCTGACAAGAGGGGGAAGCCCACTTACACGTTTAAGCTTTACTAATTCCATCTTTCTTATGGTTGAATCCCCAATTCAGCAAGCTACTTGCATAAAAATATCCTAAAGAACTTCTCTCAAGTGTCTAGACAAGTTAATTCCAATGAAAAATGTGTCTTCTATTTCTCAACCAATGTCTTTACAACAGAAACAAGATCTATTAGTAGGAAACTAAACTTCACACATACTGAGGACTTGGGCAGATATTTGGGTGTCCCAGTCATTCATAAAAGAATAAATAAATCAACACATGCTTACCTTTCAGAGTCTATAAAGAACAAGATGAATAGTTGGGTGGTAAAACACATATCTTTTCCTAGTTGGATCACCTTTACAAAGGATACATTCCACTCTATCCTAAAAATATACTATGCAAACAATTCACCTCTCCCCTCTCCCTATGATTGGATCAACACACATGTCAGAAATTTTATTTGGTATAGAGGCACGGAGAAAAAGAAGATGTCTCTAGTAGGATGGAAAAAGATCTCATCCTCTTGAGACACAGGGGGCCTGGGTGTGAAAGACATCGGTGACTAAAATATGGCATTGACGATGATAGATCTGTGGTAATTCCTCAATCAACGTCTTTCCTATGGGTGTGAATAATGAATTAGAAATGTTCTACAAGATCATCAATACCTTGCTTTATGTCTTAGGGGTTTCAAGTGGGAATATTATTCAAAATGGTTGTCACTACTTTATGGAATGACCAATGGCCCACTGGATGTAGCATTAATGATCTTCAACCTTTAATCTCTCTGCATGTTGTTCATGGAGAGACGGAGGTGGAATGTCTGATATTAAATAATGGATACATGACTTGGATTTTATCCACACATATCTTCCCACCTACACTTGGAGTATCATAAGTAATAACCCTTGATCGGATGATGATGTTGGTAATGATCTCTGAATTTGTCCCTTAGAAACCAATGGTGAGCGGATTGCTAGATCAACATATATGTGGATTAGAGAACAAAAAGAAGTACATATTATTGGATTTTGGGTTGATATTTGGAAGTATCGCCTCCCTGTGAAGCTAAAAAATTTCCTATGGACCCATGCTCACAAGGACATTTTCACTAATGTTGAAAATTGTGCAAACACCTTGATGTCTCACCTCGCTGTCTATGTTGTAACTATGCTCCAAAAAATGTTCTACATTGTCTTTGTGATTGCAAACTCAGCAAGGAAATCTAGTCTACCTTGGGGTAGACACAAATTTCTTCCTACAAGCTATAAAAAACCTAGATTTCTAATATTATTCAAGGGAATTTGGCAAACATTTAACAAACAACTGTAGTTGTGGTTGTATGGCACTTGTGGATAATTTGTAATGAATAAGTTTACTCTAGATGTCAGACTTGTGCAGAAGTTGTCTCATGTTTCATCCAGTTACGAGAATTGTCGATTATTTGTTTCCCTAATATTGTGAATGATAGAAAATAATGAATGCTTTGAATGTCTCTCATCCAACCACTCAACTTCACAGGGTGCTTATGAATGAAACTTGTATGCATGTAGATGTAGTACACTAAGACAATACAAAGACATGTATTACGATTTCATGTCCAATAGAATAGATGGTCAAACTATCATGGGAGTTGGTGGGACATGTAGAGATACATCTGTCCTTTAAGGTAAAATCATCTCCATCCTTCAATCTATGTTATCAATCATCAACAATGAATGGAAAAACATTTTGATAGCCAATGATTCAATCTCGGCGGTCAAAACCCTTATCCATGGTCATTATAATGTGCATAAGAAAATGGTCCCCTTCAGTGTGTGTGGTGTGCATACCCCGATAGCAATGTATCCTAGCAGACACGATTGCAAAACATGTTCTTAGGCATTATATTAGTCTCTCCTTTCTTTCTATTTCACCTCTATGGATTTTGGATGATTTCAACATCAAAACGTTTTTCCTATAGTTGAGAGTGGGATGAATAATAGTTATTCTCTATTATACTTGAGAAAAACATTGTGCTTATGATCTAGTATTCTAGCTTATGCACTTCAGTAGTGAACCTTTTTCAGCTACAATGAACCAATTCTGATGTACTAAAATTCGATCACTATCACATAGTAGAACCAGTCTTCAGTAGTAGGACTATTAGTTGTAATTTTTTGGAAACTCATTGTTCATAAAATCGTGTCATACCATAACAAGGTACAAATCTGTCAATGGCATTATGAACAAGTTGTTTTTATTTATTTTCTCCATCTCCCTCCTCGAATATTATAAGATGTAACTGGACCAATTGAGGTGTTGCAATACAGGTAAGGCTTTCAGGTACTTGCAGTAGATAGAAATGGGTCCCATAGATAATGCAAGAAAATAGACAATTATATATAGAAATATAATCTGGCTATGTTTTTTGTATCATTGAACTCCATGACCTTTGCCTCTACATCATTGAGCTCCATAAAGAATACCCAATTAGGATTTGTACCAATACTTTAGCCATTTTTGTAATTATGTTGTTGAAGTTTCCATCCTTTTTATTTAGATCGATGAGGAGGGAATCTAAAGGGATGTTGTGGGACTCAATGGATGTCCTCTTCTATCATATTTAGTTGATATCCTCCAATGGCTGGTGTAACGCCCTTTTATACTTTACCACGTGAAATGCTTTTCCTACTAAGAAAAAACTCTAGCTAATTTTGAGGGACATTTTTGTGACTTTTCTAGCATAGAATGCTTACTGGTCACAAGAATATTAAGATTTATATGTGATGAGAATAATGTTTCTTTGAAGTTTGATGACAGTCTAATCAGTCAAGGAAAAGATATGCTACCCAAGGTTATTTTGGGAATTAGATAAATTGGGTCCTATAATGTATAGATAGGTGAAGTTATGAGTTTATTCATTTCCATGTGATATGATCGGGACGTGGATCAAAATTCAAAATATAATTATTTTGATATTAAAACATGGAAATACATGATAATGAAGATCATAGAAAATGAGTTTGAATAATGAGGATGATTAAAAGAGACTCATTTTTATCATAAGTATAGAAATACAAGTGGTATGGGTGTCAAAATTGGAATCTTTAATTATATTGATTAGATAGAATTTGAAATTTTATGGGAATTTCATGATCATATTTAGTAATGTGTTTAAATAAAAAAAGATGATAATTATTGAGAATTTAGATAATTACAATTGATTGTTGGTAATGAATTTGCATCTGATTCAACATCCTAGATGGAGTGTGTATATATATATGTGTGTGTGTGTGATTAATGGGAAAAGTTTCATAAATTTTGAAGAATATTAGGGGTCAAATTTTAACTAGACAAAGAACATGAGGTTATGTGTTTTGAACAAAAAGGAAGGGGGAGACTGATTTCTAAGAACCATGTTAAGAACAGGGACCCAAACAAAGGTCGAAGAAGAGGATATCTTTTCATGAAACCTATGGTGAGTAAGGCTATAAAATCCTTGATTTGTAGAAGTCCATGGGGGGACGAGTTCAAATCTAGGGTTTTAGTTGAAACTGAGAGAGGGAAAAGGAGAACAAAGAAGATAATGAGGTAGGGAAGCCACAATAGTGAGCGAGCATGCCAGATTAGGGTTTTCAAACCCTTTCTTCTAAAGGATCAGTTATGGGGACACCAAAGACAATGATCCCAGGATGAAGTCAAAGTTTGAAGTCTAAGGTGGTGGTTTTTGCCACGGAATGTGCCAAAATTCACTGAAAAGCAACCACACAGCTGACCTGCTCTGTCTCACACATAGGGTGCAAAGCGGACAGGAAGGAGCCCTCCAGTTATGTGGGTCTTGGACCAACCCAATCAAGTAGGGATCTGTGAGGGATAGTGTTGAGTTCCCGTGAAAGCACAAAGCAGACTCTTGTGGACCGCTAGATAAAAAATTGATGATTCACAATGCTCTAGAGTAGGTAAGTTTCTAATTTGTAAGTCTGTGCTCAAATGTCCAATCAGGTAAAGTAATATGTCCATGGAAATGTTTTTTCATGTAGATTAACATAAAAGTAAGTTTAGTGGATGATTTTGACTTTTGCACATTTATATGTTTTGTGTACCAAGACTTATATGATTTCAATGTTTTGTTTACTACAAATAGAAAATGACTTTGGAAATTAATGAATATTTAATAGTAAGTGTATTTTGATTTACTTAACATGATTTCAAACCCCAATTATTCTGAATTTATGTTTTACCTATGTTTTGGATGTAAACCCTAACCAGGGTACTGTGGACACTTCAACCATTATTTGACTATGAAATGGTATGATAACCTTATCTAAGCCCTAGTGTACAATGTCCTTACTATTTCCAAATTTTTGACATATTTATGTGTATATTTATATTATTATATGATTTTTGTGCCTAAGTGGCCATTATGTAAGATAATCATCGATTATCAATGAAACAACGCGAATTGTATACTTTTTGGTATGGGAAATTATTTCAATATTACTTTAATCTGATATAGTAACTATTCCAGTGACATTAGTATATGTGAGTATGTTTGAGATGTACTCTCAGTTAACAATGTATATATCCATATATATTAGTGCACAAGATGAATAATTTAGTTTGTATGGGTATATCAATATATGGATGCTACATAATGTGCAATTTTGGTTTTTAATTTAATGTTTATAATGTAAAAGAGGTTTACATTAGAGTTTGGTTTAGTCTAAAGAATAATCCTTATTTAGTTTAGGAGGTTAGGGTGATGGGTTTTCTATATCTAGGAAATCAAAAGAAGGAATACATGAGTCATAGAGCTATATTTATGTCCAAGTGATTAGGTTATGGAACAAGGAATCAAGACTACCCTAAAGATACACTCAATATAAAAGGTAAGACTCCCATCTCCATGAGTATTTGTACTCATTAGGCTCGGTATATTTACATGCTTTTTAAATAAGACTCTCATGATTTATGTGATCCAATGTTCAAATATTTTAAGTTAAGATATGCAAGTAACATTATATGCTTACATGTTTATGTCCTTACATGTGCCTATGATCTCAAGTACATACATGTTATTAATATTTCTTAAAAGGATTGGTATCTAAGAATTAAGTGCATGATAAGATTATAACATTCAAATGCATTCAGTAATGATTAAGTTTGCAAGATAGGATTTAATTAAGATTCATATATTAAGAATTGTGATTTAGGGTCATGATAAGAATCACAAGATTAGAATACATTCATATTCATATAAGATCACATTTTAATAGATAACATCAGATTAAGGTGTTAGACCCGAGCCCTTGTGCAGGTTAACTCAAGAGACATCACTGAGGTCCTTAGTGAAGGTCATGGGGCCCATGAATTGGAGTGTAAGCCAATTAAATTATATGACCTAGACATCAGAGTATATCGCATGCGACCCATGTATCACACTATAGGTTTCCATAGAAACATTAGTAAAAAGATAAGAACTAAGTTAAAGAAAGAAGAGATATTTATGTCTAAGATTTTCTGTAGATTTAATTGTTAGATCCATATCTATAATGTTCAAGAATATTTGTTAGTTTCTTTTACTCCAGTATTTTATATGTAAGAATACTCATGGAAATTACTAAGGTTGTTTTTCCAATGCATGGTTGGGTACGAGATGTTCCTAGATTGGGAGCAGAACCTTGAGTAGAAGTAGAACCCAAAAAAGAGAACATAAGGATCATGTGTAAGATCTGGTGGGATGCCAACTATAGGTCAATCTTCAAGTTTATAGATCCATCTATATTCATGTTAGAAATTTTTATGGAGACTTAGTCTCAAGATGTTAGAACCAGTTTTCCATGTAATAGCTTGTATGCTTCCTTTTATAAAAGTAATGTGGAGAATGTTTGATATTTTGAGTTTGTTGGATTGATTGTATTTGTGTCGAGAATGTTAGTTTTAGGTAATTCCATCTTAAGTGCATGAGTTGGATAACCCTGTGTTGCTTCCATGCATGTGTGTGCTTGGGGAAGGTGTTGTGAATGGTATAAGACCAACATTATAGTTGGCCACTAGACAAATTTTCATGTTCTTACTTTATTCAATCCCAATTAAGAATCCAAGTGAGGTTAGAGCGCAAATTCAAAAAGGTAATTAGTATCTCTAGGTATAGAAAAAGTAATTGAAAGATAGTTACACCAAGATATAGGTTTATTCATGGAATAGAAGTTTAGATATGAATTAGAATTATGTATTTATCTTCTTTGGACTTTTATGTTAACTCTAGATTTGCATACAATATGCCCTCTCTCTCTCTTTCCCACATTTTTTGGTATGGAACACAAGCTTATCGGATCTTGTCGAGGGAATGGTATGTGCATATAAATATATTGTCATTCTTGTCTCTCCCTTTAGAGTGCATTTGTTGTGGGACATGTGCACTAGTGAGGTGTCAAGATAAGTATGATTAGGTATGCCACCTTTAGATATATGACCATTCAGCATGTATCTAAAGGTGACAAAAAAAAGAGTTTCCATTAAAAGTTTGAAGCATATGATCATTGAAACCTAATGATATACAAATCAAAACCAAGAATGCATACAAATAGTAGATAATTTGACATAGATAAGTGAATTGACTTCAAAGTTAAATCACAACTCTAATGTAGTCTCCTCATGGGAGTGGTTATTTATATTTCTTTCCATGTTAGATTAGGGTGATGTGAGTTACATCTCAAGCTTCATTATTAATATATGCATCGTGATGTTAGACATGATTAGTTAGTCATGAGAAGGTCATACCTCTAATGTATTACTAGCCTTTATGAAAAATGTTGGGAGTTCATATACATATAATTTGTGGGGTAGACTAGTAGAATTTCCAGGAAGATATTCCTATAAGGTGGGTAATAATACAATACCCCATTTTTACAAGTTTCCAAATGGAAGTTATTCCTACTAAGAAAAAACTCTAACTAAGGAAGTTTGAGGAAAAGTGGGACAAGTTCCATATGTTTTAGTCCATATTGAAGTCATATTTATTCATAAATAGATTCCATAGACATTTTTGTAATTTGACCACCATGGGATGCTTTATTTGTCACAATGAAATTAAGGATTTATATATATGATGAGAATAAGATTTGTTTGGATTTTGATGACAATAGGATCATCTAAGGATAAAATATGCTACCCAAGGGTATTTAGGCATTTAGATAAATTGGGTCTTTTAATCTATAAATAGGTGAAATTATGAGTTTTTATATTCTATATGATATTATGGGGGTGGTTGATCAAGTTTCAAAATATTTGCAATTATTTGAAAATTAAACAAGGAAAAACATGATTATGAAGATAATGGAAATAAGTATGAATAACGAGGATGGTTAAAAGAGACTCATTTTGATCATAAGTAGAGAAATATAAGCGGGATGGGTTTCAAGTTGGGAAAATTTATTTATAATTACTCGATAGATTTTTGAAAAAATAGTGGGAATTTTAGGAGCACATTTAGTAATAGGTTAACGAAAACACTGTTAATATATTTTGAAATTCTTAGATAATTACAAATAATTATTGGTTATTAATTGGGCCTAATTCAAGATCCTAGTGGAGTATAACTATATATGAGTCATATGAAAATATATCATAAATTTTGCAATATATGATTCTTCAATAATCTGAACAATTTCACACTGAAAGGGGCATGGAACATCTATATAACCCTACATGAGAAAGTAGAGTGGGCCTATTGGCTGTGGAAGATCAGTTCTTCACTGAGAATAAAGGTCAGTTGTTGGAGAATTCAGCAAAGTAACCTTCTCAGTGATGAGAACATGATGAAAAGAGGGTTTGCTATAGCTTCAAGATGTTGCATGCGCCTGAACCACAATGAAAAGTCAGATCATATTTTCTAGTCATGATGATTCATCAATGAAGTATGGGAGAAAGCCAGGTCTCAGTTGCATTTCAGACCACAAGGTAGAGATGATCTCTTGAAGATCAAGGATAAAAATAGTAAACTAATGAGTATCTTAGTACTCAACCTTCTATGGTATTACAAGAACTGCATTATTTTTGAAAATGTAAAGCTCTCCTTCATTGTGTTTGGGAGAAAATAGCTAGCAACTTTAGTGCCTTGCATAGATAGGCCTTTCTTTGGAGCCTTTCTCCCCCCACTTGTACATGAAATTTTTATATGAAATAGAGGAGAAGCACGCTTACTGGTCAAAAAAAGGAAAAAAGGGGGTGGGACAGTTTGTCAAGACCCATGTTAAGAATAGGGATCTGAACAGAGTTCGAAGAATAGCATATCTCTTCACGGGCACTATGGTGTGGAGGCTACAAAAGCCTCAATATTTAGAAGGTTGTGGGGAGACGAATTTAAATCTAGGGTTTTTCTTGAAACCTAGGGAGAGACAAGGACAACAAAGAATAAGATGAGGTAGGGAAGCCATGAGGGGAAGGGAGCATGCCAAATTGGGGTTTTCTAGCCCTTTCTTCTCAAGGCTCAATGATGAGGTCACTGAAGACCAAGTCCCAGGTGAAAGTTGAAGGTTGAGGTTTAAGGTGGTGGTTTTTACCATGGAACACACCACAACTCAGCGACAAAATAGTTAGGCGGCAAACCTTCTTTGTCTCATAGATAGGGTGTGTAGCAGACATGGAAGAAGCCCTCCAGGTATGCAGTTCTTGGATTAGCCATATCTAAGAAGGGGTTCATGAGGGCTGGTTCTAAGTGCCAATGAAAGCACGACACAACCTCTTCAAGATTGTTAAATAAAAAATCACCGGTTCACAATGCTCTAGAGTTGGTAAGTTTCTAGAATTCACAAATTTGTGCTCAAATGACAAAATGGGAAAAGTAATATCTTCATGGAAATGGTTTTCATGTCGAATAATGTAAAATAAGTTCAATAAATGATTTTGATGTTTACACATTTATAAGTTTTGTGTACCAATACTTATGTAAATTCAATGTTTTGTGTATAAAAATAGCAAATGACTTTAGAAATTAATAGATATTTTATAGTAAGTGCATTTTGATATGATTAATGTGATTTCAAAGCATGATCATTCTAATTTGATGTTTTACCTAGGTTTTATATGTAAACCCTGATGGAGGTATTTCACCCATTATTTGACTATGAAATAATATGAGATTTTGTATATAAGTCGTAATATACAATGTCCTTACCATTTCTAAAGTTTAGACATATTTTAATGTATATTTATATTAGTATATGGTTTTTGTGCCTAATTGGCCACTATGTAAGATAGTTATCGATTATCGGTGAAACAACATGTGAATTATAAGACTTTTTGGTGTGGGAAATGATTTTAATATTACTTTACTCTAATTTTATAACTATGTTAGTAAGACTAGTATATGTGAGTATCTTGGAGATGTACTATTAATATATATATATATATATATATATATATATATATTATTTATTTATATATCTATCCATCTATTAGTTCACAAGATGATTAATTTATTTTAATGGGTATATCGGTATGTGGATGTTATATAATGTGTGATTTTGGTTTTAAATTTAATATTTAGAATTTAAAAGTGGTTTACATCAGATTTTGATTTAGTCTAATTAAGAATTTGAATTTAGTTCAGGAGGTTAGTATGTTGGGTTTAGAGATTTAGGAAACTGAAAGAAGGAATACACATGAGTTATAGAGCTATAGTGATGTCCAGGTGATTAGGATATGGAATAAATAATCAAGACTACCTTATAGAAACCCTTAGTATAAAAGGTAAGTGTTTCATGCCAATGAGTATTAATGCTTATTAAGCTCGGTATATTTACATGTTTTTGAAATAAGACTCTCATGATTTATGTGATCTGATGTTCAATGACTTTAAGTTAAGATATTCAAGTAAGATTTACATATTACATGGTTATGTTCTTACATGTGCCTATGATCTCAAGTAGGGACATGCTATTAATATTCCTTAGTATGATTAAGAGATAGGATTTGTTTAAGTTCATGCATTAATCATTTAGATTTAAGGTCATGATAAGATTACAATATCAATATACATTCAGACTCATGTAAGATTTTGTTTAAATAAGATAACATCAGATGAAGGAATTATACCCATATCCTAGTGCAGGTAAACTCAAGAGACATGACCCAGGTCTTTAGTGTAGGTCATGTGGCCCATGCACTAGAGTGTAGGTTGATTCAATTATATGACCCAAGCATTAGAGTATAGATCATGAGGCCCAAGTATCACATTACATGTCATGTATCCATAGGTAGTACGCCCCTAAGTGCATGAATTATGGATAACTCTATGTTCTTTTGATGTGTTCATGTGTGTGCTTAGGGAGGGTGTTACAGTGACTCAAGTCAAATACTTTGGATGGAACTGTGTACATAAGAAGTATAGAACATCCTGTTAGAAGTGTCTCATTTTCATATGAATGAGTCCATCTAAACATGATATATTAAGATTCTTGCTCACTTGTTCAAATTTTGGAATAATCTTCATTTGATTTTTCATCTCAACGGTGATGGCGGTCATTGTCATATGTTAAAATTGGTTTTCCATCTAAAATAAAAAGAAAATGACCATAAGACAGGATAATGAGAAGTTGAAATGGAGAAATGTAGAGAGTAATTTCATGCTACTAAGATCCCTACTTTTAGGGTTATGGAGAATGTTTTGTAGAAAATTTGAGCATGAAGAGGTAACAAATGACTAGAAAGAAGAACAATTGTAGGTTACAACAAGCACTAGAATGTAATCGTGAGGCAAGGTAGGAGAATAAACTTGCATTATTCAGTCAAACACATACTATGAAGCGTTGTATCATATAGACATTATTAAGTATCAGTTAGGATAAAGGTACCAAGATAGAAATTTACCTTAGATACCCTTTATTTTTGTTATTTGAAGTTTTTCATGTTATCATTCAATCTATATACATGCACATGACATGTTTGAATACATGAATGTGGTTCTTTGCTATATTGGCACTGATATGCTTGAGTACATGCATGTGATTCTTTAGAATAGTTTTAAGTGAAGGTCGGCACATGTGTCTGTTAAAAATGGCACTAATTTATTGAAATACAAGCATGTGTATCATTGGAAATGCACTTTAACAAAAAGAATGCTAGCACTTTCTATGTTTCATGGACAGATGTTGTGTGAAATTGGACCACTTTTACTAAAAATGGTTGTTTAAAAATGAAATGATACACCCGTATGTAAATAATGGCACTCACTTTTTAATTTAGTAGATGGTTTTTTATTCAAAGAATGACACTATTATATACGAAGGCTAAACATGTTAATTATATAAGTTACTCTATTGTTACTATTTTTGGATTCTGATACAGGAGGGCATTTAAAGACACAAGCCATGTAAATCCATTGCATACATTGTAATATTTGTCATTATAGACTAAGAAAAATTATTTGTCACTCCATTAATATATCTTTGTTAGAGCATTCTACATATGATAAAATTAATCCAGACAAGGATTACTCTAACTATAGAGTGTCTTTGAATCTGTCTTCATACACATTTTCTAAATATATAATGGATTATTCCATTCAACTAACTTAGCCACCTCAATTTCTTTATTTGAATGTTTCATCATCGGAATGGCAAAGACCTCATAGCTAAATTTGTCCTTTTGTTCAAGTACATATGAAATGTTTGTTTCCATGTAATTCAGTTGACCAATCTGGTGATGGTTAGAATAGGGCTTCATTGAATTCACCATCTCCTCACATATTGGTTTGTATTGCTCTTATTTTTTCCGACGTTAGTTGATCAATATGAGAATTTACTTGAGTAGGAATTCAAAGCAAACCATGAAGTGGTGTTTTTTGTGGTAGATCAAAATCATGTACTACATGTTGTAGTTCATCTATTAAGTAAACATGTGAACAAACACTAATCTATGAACTAAAAATGAGTAGAGAGAGTAGTAGAGAGAGTAGTAGATTGAGTAGTTATCTAATTACACCCTCAATGATCAAAACATGTGTGATCTCTGAAGTAGTTGACCTAGAAATCTGGTCAGAAATTCCCCATTCAGAAGCCTTATTGAATGCTTCAAAGAACTCGATGTTGAAAATGTCACTTTTCTATAAACAAAACGTAGTGCTAGAATGGGAAAGCTAGTACAATATGTGAGGAAAACGGATACACATATAGAACATCATAAAATGTATATTGGCGTGTATGAGAAAAAATGGCACACATCCACATCAAAGTTGTAACCGTATAAAAATAAAATTGGCACGATAAAAATGGCACATGAAACTATGAACATGTATGAGGAAAATGGGTACACATCCACGTCAAAATTGGAGCTATAGAAAAAAAAAACTTGCACAATAGTAATGGAACATTAAAAAAGGAACACACATGAGGGAACTAGTATGCATCCACATCAAAATTTTGATTTGTGTAAAAACAAAACTAGAATGATAAATTGGTACATGAAATTTGGAACATGTATGAGGAAAACGAGTACCTATCTACACAAAAAATGGAACAAAATTGAAAGAAAATTGGCCCTATTTTTTATGAAAATAGGCACACATGCATCAAGAAGGAGAAAGAACACCGGCACAATCAAACTGAAATAGTGGCACATTATTATATAAAAATCGGTACATGTGAGTGAGTAAACATGTAAGGACCCTGACCTCCATTTAGGGCTTATCCTGTTTATTTTGCCTACCCTGATGTTTAGTTTCTTACTAATCCCCCTTAGTGGTGATTAGGGTTTGTTTATGCTTGTTGTTTGTTGGAGGTGCTACTTGCAATTAATCCAAGTTTAGGGTAGTTGAGCAAGTTTGTCACCTTGAGAAGTGTTCTTCTCTCTCTTTGCTTCCTCTAGTGTTGAGAGGAAGGGTTGGGCTCTTTGCTTGCGTTGCCTTGGGCTTGGATGAGCCTTGTTGTGCCTTGTTGTGCCTTTCTTGACCTTGTTGAACCTTGTGTCGGCCATAGGTGTGTCGGCCATGGTTGTGTCGGCCTTTGGTGTGTCGCCCAGAGAGGTGTCGGGCATGGTGTTGGGGTGTGTCGTCCATGGACCCCCCTTTGACCTTTTGACCTCGTTTGTGTCACCACTAGTGGACACTTGGTGCTTGATGCTTGCATGTGGAAATGGCCTTGGACATGTGTTTAAGGCAAGTTAGAGAGGTAGCATTGCCCATGGACAAGTGTCCCTAGGTGGGCGACACCTTGCCTTGTCTTACCTTGGTTGCTCCTCCATCCTCTCATGTATATGTGTTCCCTTTCTCTTGCTAAGGATCCCTTTAGTTCCTTAGTTTCCCCTCCCCTTTGGCTGCACGACACCTCTTCCTTTGCAAAGCTTGGTGGTCGATCCTTATCTTGGAGTCTTCTTCTTCTTCCTCTAGTGGTAGCCGAACCCTAGAGTGCTTTGTTCTCCTTCTTGTGGTGGAGCTTGGAGCTTGCTTAAGGCGGGTTACATAACTCCTAACCCTAATCATATTACCTTCTTCTATGTTCTTGTATGTTTCATATGATCATAATCAGCCATGTAGGATCTAAGGTAAGTTTCTTGCTTGTTGCACCTTTAATCTTGTGGTTATGGTGATCTTGTTGATATGGTTGAGGTTTTGTACTGTTGTATCCTTGTTGGCCGAACCATGTTTTAGGGTTTCCTTGTTAAGCAACACTCCTTTCCCTCCTTGGTCTATAGAAGTGAGCTTGAGCTCTAGTAATGTGGGCAATACCCCTCTCTCATTTAAGTTGAGAGGTGAGCTTGTGTTCTAGTTGCTTGAGAAACACCCTCCTCTCACCATGGATTTGAGAGGTGAGCTTTTTGGGTAGATGTAGACCTATGTTAAGGTTGATCCTTGTGGTTTCCCGAATTGTGATAGAGGTTGTGCAAGACCCCTCTCTCGGTTGTTGAGAGGTGAGTCGATCTTCTTGATCAATCTAGGGTTTGGTACCCTTGTGCTTGAAGTTGATGACGATCTCGTTGGGTTGTATCTTGCACGATATGGCTTTGGGATGGTGTTGCCCGATACCCATCTTACTTTGGGTTGTACCTTTGGCCGATACCCTTGTGTGTTGGGCGTTATGTCTTGTTGAGTGCCCTGCATCTTACACCTATCTTAGGTAGTGGTTTGGTGCCCGATGTACCTTGAATTTTATAGAGCTCAGTGGGCTAGCCTTGTGTCGGGCGTCATGGTTTGGTGGTGATGCCCGATATAGTGGCTTATAGTAACCCTAGATGATGTTGTAATGAAGGCCATTTTGGTGTGCTACCCTTGACCGATAGACTTCTTGGAACGTTTTTGGTGTCATCTGAGTTGCAAGTATGTCGTACGATACCATGCTGAGTTTGGGTGTTGTGTCCTGGCAAGTGAGTGCCTTGGGCGTGTGAGTGGTGTGGCTGCCCGATAGGCACCATAACCCTGGATGGGTGATAGGGTTCAGTCATCATGGATAGATAGTGGTGTCATGCCTAGCCTTGCACGATACACTCCTCCGACCTAGATGCACATTATGCTTTGTGCATTATATGCCTTGGTCTCTGGTTGCACGATACACCTTGAGGTGGTAGCCTGACATCCCTGCTTTAGCTTGGCTGATATGTGGCTAGAATGCTTGGGCGACATGAGAATAGTTACCCTGTCCGATACCACCTCTAGTGAGGGTTCCCTGCCTGTCACACTTCTTGTGAGGGTAGTGGGTACTTCTAGTGAGGGTCATGTTCCACCCGGAAATCCATCGCATGGCTCTTTATCATGCAATCATATTTTTGTTGTTAAGAATTATGGTTTATGGTTTGTGAATCTTTGACATGTTTAATAATAGTAAGGTGGTTGATATAGTAGAACGCACATATGTAAGCATGAAATATCTGAAATTCTAATGACATGATATTACATGTGTTATGATCACTTTGAATCATGTGTATATATATATATGATGATGAGTAATGTTAAGCTGGGAAGCACATGAGCTGCTTCACATGATGATGTGACCCATGTCTATGGTCCCAGGTTGAGGCATGAATGATAAAGTGTATAATCATCAATGTTTCCCTATGTTTGATAACATGATCCTTTTGCTAATCCATGATGGTTTCAGTTACCTCTATGAATGTGTACACTAACCATGCAGGAGTTTCATGCGGAGGCATAGCCAGGTAAAAGGCTATGAGGTATATATGTTTGAATGACACTACATTGATGGTCACTCTTGTTGATGAGATAACTTGCATCACCAATATGATTTGTTTAGGTCTGAGGACCTGAGTTTGGCTTAAGTGCCTAGTTGAGGTGTTATCCTCTGATGATGAGGGATTGTTATCCCAAGTGATGAGAATGCCTTAAGAGGTAGTGGTTTCTTGTGATGAGGGATTGAGTTCCTGGGATAATGTGATGGCGGTAATAATAATATAACTTAATGTTATGTATGTGTTACAACCTGTTTGCCTCAACAGTCCACTTAAAATATACTAACTAATTACAGTGGAACATATCATGTAGTTTGCCCTGGCTATAGATCCATCATCGTCAGTAGCGGGTGATGGTGAAACAGGTTCTCCTGTGGGTTAACCTGGAAGCGCATATTATTGAGTATGTGTGGTTTCTCCTAGCCAAAATGAGGAGGTTTGAGTGCAACTTCGATTGTAGACTCCAGAGTGCAGTTTCAGGCCCGTAGCTCGATATGTTGGAGCATGGTGAATAGTCCCATGACTCGGAATGTGTGATAAGAAGAGCATGAATGCGTTCATGGCTCAGAGCACGGTGAGCATACTCGTGGCTCCGTTTCACTAGCACTGATACATGTACCAAGGCGGGCTAGGCAGAGGGTAGCCTGACCCTATGGCTGAGGCCACTTAAGTATGAGACTGTAGTCCTTCTTGTGTTGCACTTGTGCACTGACCACGAGGTGGGAGGTCATGAAGTCTAGCTCTTCCATTGACCTTGTATGGCACCGGCTTGGGTTTCGCAACTGAAGGTTGGATTTGAGCAGTACGGCTCACTTCCTCAGGGCATAATAACATGTAATCCAGTCGAATAGTATTTATTGCTTAAGGCAAAATATGGAACATTGATTGAGGCCTTGCTTGTGTAGTTGATCTTGTTATACGTTGCAGTTACTTATACGTTCCTTATGTTATGTGGTAAGATCTTATAAATCTTATCTTGTCAATCATGTTCCATAAAGAAATACTTGGTTATGTGCCTTTCGTACAACTTGGTAAGCTTGATGGTATGAATAGCTTTGCTTAGTATGCTGCTCTTATTCTACACTTTGTCAGTTATTTGTTGTTATCTGCTTTAACCTTTGAGGTTTTATGGTTTTGGTGGGGAGTTATGTTTCTCGTTGGGAACCCCGTTGGTTTACAACCTTTTTAGGTGTTCGCGCTTAATGTGGTGGTGGTGGTGGGGTTGCGGTCGAGCAGCAAGATGAGCAGTAGAAGGCAAGAGGTGGATGTGCTACTGTTTTGGTTGTTTTGTAGTAGAGTCTTAGAGTCATCCCTGTGCTCTCATGTCCTCAGAGGCATTTTGACGTTGTTTCACAATGTATAGGTGATGAAGCTTTGTATATCCTACTGATGGCCGGATGTGGCCTGTTATGTATGTATAAACAGGTGATGAACTCATGTGATGACAAGACAGTTGATCTTCTAAGTTGTGAACACGTATCAAGACTTGTAAATATTTATATAACATGTTTTCTTGCAGGATGAGGATTGGAAAATAATAGTGTCTTGGTTTAGCTGCTTCTCGAAATCAATTTTAATCACCCCATGTTTTTTGTTATAAGTGGTTTATGGTTTTTTCCGCACGTTTTCGTGTGGCACCTCGTTGTCTATGTGATAGCGGGATGTGTCGCCACAAGCTTGGTATCAGAGCCCTAGGTTCGCTGAGTCTACAGGGATTTAGGACTAGGTTGTGTCTGTTCTTGTGAGTTTTCCAGATTTTCTTACAATTATCTTCTGGCCTCAGCGGAAGAAAAAGCCAAGATGTCTGGAAATCATGAAGAACATGCTGTTGAGAGTAGCGATGCTGCATCAGTTGATGGAGCAAGAGGGCAGGCACATGGAGATCGGGTGCCTGAGGTTCCCCAACTTGACCCAGCCGTTCTCGAAAACCCTACCTACCAACAGCTTATGGGGCAGATGATGGCTACGATGAATCTCATGGTAGAGTGATTATCGGTGCCTCCGCCGAGAGCATAGGCTCCCCATGGTGAAGCATCGGGTATTGGGAAAACCTTTGAGCGGCTTCGCCAAGTCGAAGCTTCGGACTATGCTGGGACGGCTGATCCAGTGGATGCAGATCTGTGGCTGACAGGTCTTGAAAAGGCCTTCCGGATCCTTGACATCCCCAAAGAACACAAAGTCAAGCATGCTGTCTACCTTCTGAAGGGTAGTGCTGGCCACTGGTGGGCCATCGAGGAGGAGAAGTGACCTGGTGAGGTGATCGGTTGGGAGGTTTTCCGGCGAGAGTTTGTCAGTAGATACTTCCCGAAGATGTATCTGGACGAGAAGATCAGCCAGTTTGAGCGTCTGCGACAAGGAACGATGAACATCACTGAGTATGAAGCCAAGTTTATGGACTTGTTAAGGTTTTGTCCTCACATGGCAGTAACAGATGATGAGCGGATCAGGCATTTTGAGAAAGGCATGAGTGCTGAACTGACAACACCTGCTTCTGCATTGGAGAACCGAGAGCGGTTTGCCACATTTTTGGAGTTTTTCAGAAGGATTGAACAGTCAGTCAGGGAAAAGAGAGAGGCCATGATCAAGAAGAGGCCTACTCAGTTCCAGAGACAGAAGTTTGATGGCTTCAAGCCGGAAGCGATAGTCAACCCGCGAGTGGTGGCAGGTCAGATGGAGTTATTTCATTTTGATTTGTCTTCTTCTTGCTTTATATCTGTTCTGGTTGACTTGGGTGCTACTTACTCCTTTATCGCACGTTCTATGCTTGATAACTATCTGTTACCTGTTAGCTGTAAGAAAGATAGCTTGTTGCTAGAAACCCCTCTTGATGGTTACTCGATGCTTCGAGAGGAGTGCTCATCCTGTTTTGTATCTTTTTTGGGACACATGATACAAGTGGATCTCATACCACTTGATATGCATGGATTCGATGTGATCCTTGGGATGGATACCCTAGAAAAGTATAGGGTCGTGTTGGACTGCGGTTCTAAGCAAGCAGTGTTTGAAGAAGATGGAAAGAAGTGGACCTTCCAAGGAGATAGGAAGATTCTTCCGACGTGTCTAGTGTCAGCTATGGTGGTAGAAAAGTTGTTACAGCAAGGATGTAAGGTGTTCTTATCTCACGTTGTGGATACCAAGGCAAAGGGTCCTAGCCTTGAGGAGGTGACGGTTGTTCGAGAGTTTGCGGATGTGTTTCCTGATGAGTTTCTCGGTGTTCCTCCACCCCGAGAGATTGATTTCGAGATCAATCTGGTTCCAGGAACACAGCCAGTTGCACAGACACCGTATAGGATGGCTCCAGTAGAGATGGTAGAGCTAAAGAAGCAGTTACAAGAGTTGTTGGAGAAAAGTTTCATCCGACTGAGTACGTCTCCTTGGGGTGATCCAGTGTTGTTTGTTAAGAAGGACGGGTCGATGCGGCTATGCATAGACTACCGGCAGTTGAATAAGGTCACGATCAAGAACAAATACTCGTTGCCAAGGATAGATGATCTGTTCGATCAGTTGTGTGGTGCTATAGTGTTTTCAAAGATCGATCTACGGTACGGATATCATCAGTTGAGGATTAAGGTGGATGACATACCAAAGTCAGCTTTTAGGACGAGGTATGGTCACTTTGAGTTTGTGGTTATGCCATTTGGGCTAACCAATGCACCTGCTGCTTTCATGGATTTGATGAACAGGGTGTTCCGTTCGTTTCTAGATTAGTTTGTTGTAGTCTTTATAGATGACATTTTGATCTATGGTCGGGACAGTCAGAAGCATGAACATCATCTTCGACAAGCGTTGACTCTCCTTTGCCAACATCAGTTGTATGCCAAGTTTAGTAAGTGTGAGTTATGGTTGAAAGAAGTAATTTTCTTGGGTCATGTGATATCTGCAGAAGGAGTTAAAGTGGACCCGAAGAAGGTGGAGTCCGTTACAGAATGGGAACAGCCGAAGACGCCGACTGATGTTCATAGTTTCCTGGGTTTAGCAGGATACTACCGGAGGCTTATAAAGGACTTCAGTGTGATTGCGTTGCCGATGACGAAGTTGACCCAGAAAGACGTACCTTTTGTCTGGAATGATCGTTGCCAAGAAGCTTTCCTAAGTTTAAAGGGGAAGCTGACAAGTGCTCCAGTACTAGTGCTGCCAGAGCCTGGGAAGGGATATGTTGTTTTATGCGATGCTTTCAAGAAAGGTTTAGGTTGTGTGCTGATGCAGGAGGATCATGTGGTTTCTTTTGCTTCACGACAGCTTAAGAAACATGAGGACAACTATCCGACTCATGATTTGGAGTTGGCAGCAGTGGTTTATGCGTTAAAGATTTGGAGACACTATCTTTACGGAGAAGTGTGTCAGATCTTTACAGATCATAAGAACTTGAAGTACATCTTCTCGCAGAGTGAGCTAAACATGCGACAGCGTCGATGAATGGAGCTGATCAATGATTATAACTGCACCATTGAGTACCACCCTGGTAAAGTGAACGTGGTAGCTGATTGCGCTTAGCCGATAGTCTTCTTCTCTTCCTACAAAGAAGGCACAGTTGAGTTCCTTAGTATGCCATAGACGGGACATGTTTGTTTCTTTGCGGTAGATGAATGTGCTGATGGAAGTTTCCTTGTTAGCAGGACTTTTGGCACAGATGCAAGTCAATCCTACGCTGAGACAGCAAATCAAAGACGCACAGCAAACATATGATATAGTACAGTTGATCAAGTCAGAGCTCGGCAGCGAAAAGTGTGATGGGTTCCATGAGTCCGAAGATGGACTAGTTTGCTATCATGACAGAATGGTGGTCCCCGATGCTGATGATCTGAGGAAGCTAGTACTCGAGGAAGCACACACCTCTATGTATGTTATGCATATAGGAGTCACCAAGATGTATCACAATCTGAAAGACCTGTATTGGTGGCCTGGATTAAAGAAGGATGTAGCCGAGTTTGTGGCTAGGTGTGCGGTATGTCAGCAAGTCAAGGTTGAGCATCAAAAGTCGGAAGGTACATTGCAACCTATGCCGATACCACAGTGGAAATGGGATCATATAACCATGGATTTTGTGGTTGGTCTGCTCAGGACAGCTAGGAATCATGATTCCATTTGGGTGATAGTGGACAAATTGACGAATTTGGCCCATTTTATACATGTGAAGACAACGTATACCGCCGAGAAGCTCGCTCAGGTATATGTAGATGAGATAGTACGTTTGCATGGCGTACCAGCAATGATAGTTTCCGACAGAGGTCCTCAGTTCACGAGTCATTTCTGGGAATAGTTGCACAAAGCGTTGGGAATGCAGTTGAGGTTCAACCCCGCTTTCCACCCGCAGACAGATGGACAGTCTGAAAGGACTATTTAGACTTTGGAGGATCTTCTATGAGCTTGTGTTTTGTAGTTCCTAGGCAGTTGGGATGTACATTTCAGTTTGATAGAGTTTTCCTACAACAATAGTTTCCAACGGAGCATTGACATGGCTCCCTATGAGGCCTTATATGGCAGGAAGTGTAGATATCATTTATGTTGGTATGAGTCTGGTGAGTATCAGCTTTTGGGTCCTGAGTTAGTACAGCAGACAATAGAAAAGATCAAAGTGATACAGCAATAGCTGAAAGCGGCACAGGATAGACAAAAGTCTTACACAGACAATCGTCGACAACCTTTGAAGTTCCAGGTAGGAGACAAAGTGTATCTTAAAGTTTCTCCATGGAAAGGTGTGCTAAGGTTTGGCCGGAAGGGTAAGCTAGCACCCAGATATATGGGGTCATACCCGGTCATAGCACGTATGGGCAAGGTAGCTTATGAGTTGGAGATACCACCAGAGTTCCACAGGTTGCATCCAATGTTCCACGTTAGCATGCTGAAGAAAAGTCACCCAGAAATAGGGACAGTGATCCATCCAGTCGAGGTTGAGCTTGATGAAGAAGTGACCTACGAGGAAGGTCATGTGATGATCCTTGATAGAAGAATAAAGAAGTTGAAGAAGAAGGACATGGTTCTTGTAAAGGTTCTTTGGCATCATCGTGGCATTGAGGAAGCCACGTGGGAGCTCGAGGAAGAGATGAGGAGGAAGTATCCCTCATTTTTCTCTTTGGATTTCGAGGACGAAATCCCTTTGTAGAGGGTTATAGTTTGTAAGGACCCTGACCTCCGTTTAGGGCTTATCCTGTTTGTTTTGCCTAACCCTGATGTATAGTTGCTTGCTAATCCCCCTTAGTGGTGATTAGGGTTTGTTTATGCTTGTTATGTGTTGGAGGTGCTACTTGCAATTAATCCAAGTTTAGGGTTGTTGAGCAAGTTTGTCACCTTGAGAAGTGTTCTTCTCTCTCTTTGCTTCCTCTAGTGTTGAGAGGAAGGGTTGGGCTCGTTGCTTGAGTTGCCTTGGGCTTGGATGAGCCTTGTTGGGCCTTGTTGTGCCTTGCTTGACCTTGTTGAACCTTGTGTCAGCCATAGGTGTGTCGGCCATGGTTGTGTCAGCCTTTGGTGTGTCACCCAGGGAGGTGTCGGGCATGGTGTTGGGGTGTGTCGTCCATGGACCCCCCCCCCTTTGACCTTTTGACCTCATTTGTGTCACCACTAGTGGACACTTGGTGCTTAATGCTTGCATGTGGCAATGGCCTTGGACATGTGTTTAAGGCAAGTTAGAGAGGTGGCATTGCCCATGGACAAGTGTCCCTAGGTGGGAGACACCTTACCTTGTCTTACCTTGGTTTCTCCTCCATCCTCTCCTATATATATGTTCCCTTTCTCTTGCTAAGGATCCCTTTAGTTCCTTAGTTTCCCCTCCCCTTTGGTTGCATGACACCTCTTCCTTTGTAAAGCTTGGTGGCCGATCCTTATCTTGGAGTCTTCTTCTTCTTCCTCTAGTGGTGGCCAAACCCTAGAGTGCTTTGTTCTCCTTCTTGTGGTGGAGCTTGGAGCTAGGAGCTTGGAGCTTTCTTAAGGCGGGTTACATAACTCCTAACCCTAATCATATTACCTTCTTCTATGTTCTTGTATGTTTCATATGATCATAATCGGCCATGTAGGATCTAAGGTAAGTTTCTTGCTTGTTGCACCTTTAATCTTGTGGTTATGGTGATCTTGTTGATATGGTTGAGATTTTGTACCTTTGTACCCTTGTTGGCCGAACCATGTTTTAGGGTTTCCTTGTTGAGCAACACTCCTTTCCCTCCTTGGTCTAGAGAAGTGAGCTTGAGCTCTAGTAATGTGGGCAATACCCCTCTCTCGTTTAAGTTGAGAGGTGAGCTTGTGTTCTAGTTGCTTGAGCAACACCTTCCTCTCACCATGGATTTGAGAGGTGATCTTTTTGGGTAGATGTAGACCTATTTTAAGGTTGATCCTTGTGGTTGCCCGAATTGTGATAGAGGTTGTGCAAGACCCCTCTCTCTTGGTTGTTGAGAGGTGAGCCGATCTTCTTGATCAATCTAGGGTTTGGTACCCTTGTGCTTGAAGTTGATGACGATCTTGTTGGGTTGTATCTTGCACGATATGGCTTTGGGATGGTGCTGCCCGATACCCATCTTGCTTTGGGTTGTACCTTTGGCCGATACCTTGTGTGTTGGGCGTTATGTCTTGTTGAGTGCCTTGCACATTACACCTAGCTTAGGTAGTGGTTTGGTGCTCGATGTACCTTGAACGTTATAGAGCTCAGTGGGCTAGCCTTGTGTCGGGCGTCATGGTTTGGTGGTGATGCCCGATATAGTGGCTTATGGTAACCCTAAATGTTGTTGTAATGAAGGCCATTTTTGGTGTGATACCCTTGACCGATAGATTTCTTGGAACATTTTTGGTGTCGTCTGAGTTGCAAGTATGTCGGGCGATACCGTGCTGAGTTTGGGCGTTGTGTCCTGGCAAGTGAGTGCCTTGGGCGTGTGAGTGGTGTGCTTCCCAATAGGCACCATAACCCTGGATGCGCGATAGGGTTCAGTCGTCATGAATAGATAGCGGTGTCGTGCCTAGCCTTGCACGATACACTCCCCCGACCTAGCTGCATGTTATGCTTTGTGCACGATATGCCTTGGTCTCTGGTTGCACGATACACCTTGAGGTGGTAGCCCGACATTCCTACTTTAGCTTGGTCAATATGTGGCTAGAATGCTTGGGCGACATGAGAATAGTTACCCTGTCTGATACCACCTCTAGTGAGGGTTCCCTGCCCATCACACTTCTTGTGAGGGTAGTGGGTACTTCTAGTGAGGGTCATGTTCCACCCGGAAACCCATCTGATAGCTCTTTATCATGCAATCATATTTTTGTTGTTAAGAATTATGGTTTATGGTTTGTGAATCTTTAACATGTTTAATAATAGTAAGGTGGTTGATATAGTAGAATGCACATATGCAAGCATGACATATATGAAACTCTAATGACATGATATTACATGTGTTATGATCACTTTGAATCCTGTATATATATATATCTGATGATGAGTAATGTTAAGCTGGGAAGCACATGAGCTTCTTCACATGATGATGTGACCCATGTCTATGGTCTCAGGATGAGGCATGAATGATAAAGCGTATAATCATCAATGTTGCCCTATGTTTGATAACATGATCCTTTTGTTAATCCATGATGTTTTCAGTTACCTCTATGAATGTGTACACTAACCATACAGGAGTTTCATGCGGAGGCATAGCCAGGTAAAAGGATATGAGGTATATATGTTTGAATGACACTACATTGATGGTCACTCTTATTGATGAGATAACTTGCATCACCAATATGATGTGTTTAGGTCTGAGGACCTGAGTTTGGCTTAAGTGCCTAGTTGAGGTATTATCCTCTGATGATGAGGGATTGTTATCCCAAGTGATGAGAATGCCTTAAGAGGCAGTGGTTTCTTATGATGAGGGATTGAGTTCCCGGGATAATGTGATGGTGGTAATAATAATATAACTTAATTTTATGTATGTGTTACAACTTGTTTGCCTCAACAGTCCACTTAAAATATACTAACTAATTATAGTGGAACATATCATGTAGTTTGCCCTGGCTATAGATCCATCATCGTCAGTAGCGGGTGATGGTGAAATAGGTTCTCCTCTGGGTTAACCTGGAAGCACATATTATTGAATATGTGTGGTTTCTCCTAGACAAAAATGAGGATGTTAGAGTGCAACTTCGGTTGTAGACTCCAGAGTGCGGTTTCAGGCCCGTAGCTCGATATGTTGGAGCATGGTGAACAGTCCCATGACTCGGAATGTGTGATAAGAATAGCATGAATGTGTTCATGGCTCAGAGCACGGTGAACATACTTGTGGCTCCGTTTCACTAGCGTCGATACCTGTACCAAGGCGGACTAGGCAGAGGGAGCCTGACCCTGTGGCTGAGGCCACTTAAGTATGAGACTGTGGTCATGCTTGTGTTGCACTCGTGCACTGACCACGAGGTGGGAGGTCATGAAGTCCGGCTCTTCCATTGACCTTGTATGGCACCGACTTGGGTTTCACAACCGAAGGTTGGATTTGAGCGGTACAGCTCACTTCCTCAGGGCATAATAACACGTAATCCAACTAAATAGTATTTATTGCTTAAGAAAAATACGGAACATTGATTGAGGCCTTACTTGTGTAGTTGATCTTGTTATACGTTGCAGTTACTTATACGTTCCTTATGTTATGTGGTAAGATCTTATAAATCTTATCTTGTCAATCATGTTCCATAAAGAAATACTTGGTTATGTGCCTTCCGTACAACTTGGTAAGCTTGATGGTATGAATAGCTTTGCTTGGTATGCTACTCTTATTCTACGCTTTTTCAGTTATTTGTTGTTATCTTCTTTAACCTTTGAGGTTTTATGGTTTCGGTGGGGAGTTATATTTCTCGCTGAGACTGTGTGTCTCACCTCGTTGGTTTACAACCTTTTTAGGTGTTCGCGATAGACGTGGTGGTGGTCGCGGGGTTGCGGCCGAGCAGCAAGACGAGCAGTAGAAGGCAAGAAATGGGTGTGTTGTTGTTTTGGTTGTTTTGTAATAGAGTCTTAGAGTCATCCCTGTACTCTCAGATCCTCGGAGGCGTTTTGACGTTGTTTCACGATGTATAGCTGATGAAGCTTTGTATATCCTGCTGCTGGCCGGATGTGGCCTATTATATATGTATAAACAAGTGTTGAACTCATGTGATGACAAGACAGCTGATCTTCTAAGCTGTGAACACGTATCAAGACTTGTAAATGTTTATATAACCTATTTTCTTGCAGGATGAGGATCGGAAAGTAATAGTGTCTTGGTTTAGCTGCTTCTCGAAATCGGTTTTAATCACCCCGTGTTTTTGGTTATAAGTAGTTTATGGTATTTTCCGCACATTTTCGTGTGGCACCTCGTTGTCTATGTGATAGCGGGATGTGTCGCCACAAAACAAATATCTACACAACGCAATCAGAAGGTGTATTCTCTTCAACATCCCATTTGTGCACTTGACATGCCTTTTGTTCCCCACATACACTTGTGTGTCGATGATACAATTGGTGTTGTAGCATCCTTCCATGCACAGATAATATTTTCAAACTTTAAACTCATTATATCATCCCTATAGCAATATGGCATATGTACTTATTGTGTTTTTCCATATCCAGTTCACCATCTCCACACAAAGAGGTGGATGGCATATCCATTGTGCTAGGATGAGAGGAAGAAGTGGGAGGAGAACGTGAACAATGAGGTATCAAGGAATACTCTTCTGGACGACGCATCAAGGTGAAACTCTTGATTTTTGATGGCTTTATGTCTTTCTAAGCTCCTCCTTGTCCTCCTAATCACCGGAAACAACGAATGAAAGTGTTCTCTTGCCGGTAATATAGGACGGTGTCCTATACTTATTCTATAGGACAGCCAATCAGATTGTCGGTAGGTTCTCTTTGCATGGCATTTGATAGGGGGACAACGAGATGGAACTCATGGAATTCTAAAGAACATTTGTTTGATCAGCACATCAAGGTGAGAATCCTTGGTATTGTGACTCCTTTGGGGAGTACAAATTAGAGCTTTCTCTTAACTTTAAAAAAAAAATAGAGCTTTCTCTTTTTCTTTTTGGGTGTATCGTCTGTTTGAGGACTTCATCCGCCTTGATGTATAAGTATACAACATAGTTGTGATCGGGAGGGGGCTTAATTGAATGTTGTGACGAGGAGAGCTCACTCGACTTCTCCTTGTCGCTTGATACCAGGACGTAAAACTTCATCTTTCCTCTCTGCATTAGTGCATTACCTTTTAGCCGTTGTTGTTGATGTGTTTGTTGTGGTTGTTGCGGGAGTGGAAGTGAGGCAGTTGCTTCTTCGTTGGAGAGTAGGGCGGCCAAAATGAGAATGGTCCATGAAGGTAACGATGGGGGAAAAGATTGTCCATCATCTTTCGATATCCAGCAGCAAACACTTGATAATCGTGTTATTCTCAACATCAGTAACTGCGTCGAGTGTGCTCACCTGTCACCCGAAGTGATCAGAAGCGACGTGGGCGGCATGGCCGCTTTCGGGATTTGGCTAATGGCTAAGTTCCATGTGTCCATCAGATGGCTAGACACAGAGTGATGCTGGCGGGATTTGCTTAGGAAAAAAAATCCAATATAGCACACTTTTATAGTACTCTCGTAATATTTATCTAGATAGCATACTTTGGTAAACATATCACATAATTTGGAGTTTTATCTATCCGAGTTAAAAGGTGCCAAAAATGCTAGCATATTTATTTTTAAAATCAAATGATTGAAAGAAAAAAATAAAAGATTGAAAAAAAATCTCAAATCGGTACAATGAGTGGCATTTTCAACTTAATATTTTAATTTAATGTTGAGTTGAAAGCTCCACACTATGTGGCATGTTTTACCTTTTTAATTTGCTTTCAATTGTTCTTATTGAAACAAAAACACCTCAATATATATAGCCTTTTTTATTCCAGATACATAAAATGTCACTTTCAGTGACAGGATTCTACATAAAGTGTGCATATTCTAAAAATATGTTTCAAAGAGTGTTGTATTGATAATTATTTTCACAAAAATATGATAGATTGGTTTCTTTTCCATTTACTTATCCATGCAGGCTGTCGAGATACCGTTCAAGACGTGCTGGCAAAACCGAGTGTCAACACCAAATGTGTTGGCGATTATACAAGCCCTCAATAGGACTAGAACAAATCGCGGCACCGTACGTTAGTCGCATGTGGAGAATGTACAGTACAGAGCATACGGAGCAACATAGGATGTACTGGTTCCTAGAAACGTGAGTCTAGATGCAAAGAAGGTATACTTCAGGGTATAATAATTATCTTTTTGTCTGGGAGGTTCTTGTACAGATGTGATTAGCCTGAGAAGGGATGAAAATCATCTCCTTAGCTTACTCTTGGAATACTGGGATGTAATATACTTTCATTAAAGATTCGATATGGTTCAAAACCCCTGTAATTTCATTCAAGAAATCTCCTATTGAATATTACAAACTTCTGCCATGACATCAAGCGTTCATTCTTCGTGATTTTAAAATTGCTGCAAACCAAGATAACGCTCACGTATTGATCAACCAGAGTATTTAACACAGCTTAAGCCGTAGAGTATAGGAAGTAGGAAGCACAATCTAACCGATTGTTTCGTTTGCTTAATGTATAAATTTACAGAAGATAAAGTCAAAATGCAGTCCTTCAAGTACAGATTTTTTAGAAAATGTCCTACAAGTAGATATTCTGAAAAGATAGATTTGTCGTAAAAACCTACCTTGGGCTGTATTTACATGGTATGAAGAAAGAGAAAAGCATCAGTAACTGTCCAAAATTTTAAGACGTATCAGAAAAAAAAATCAAAAGTTGTCACAGTGACAATGGCATGCAATTCTATGAACTTTTTCCCACGTTCAAAATTCCAGCACTCACGCTATAATCATACGACAGGTTCATGGTTAGATCTCAAAGGCTCCATGCTTCCATCAGTTTCGGTCACGAATGGTGAAGAATGCATGCCCGGTGCTTCCATGGACATGCTATGTGTTTGGCTCTGGTTAGGATTCTGCCAGAAAGGTCTTCTATACCCCTTGGAGCCTCCACCAGCAAGAGATGAACTTATCTCCGAGAGAATGCTGTCCACTGGAGTCCGGCCCTCCAGCAAGCTAACCACTTTAGACATGGTAGGCCTCAGAGTAGGTGCAGCATTGGTGCACAAAAGAGCTACATTGAGCATTGTAATCGCCTCTTCTTCAGAGTAGTCTGGTCCCAGTTCAGGATCTACCAACTCCAAGAGAGTACCTCTTTCTTGAAGGACACAAGCCTGTAACAAGAATGAAATAATCCATTGAAGATCATGAATTTGCATCTGGTGTAAATATAATGAATTTGCATGTTCTCTAGTGTAAACTGAGACACCATGTACCCAGTCTAGAAGATAAACAAACTCCTCCTTAGGTCTGTAGTTTGTGTTACTTTTCCCGCTTACAATCTCCAAGGCAACAACCCCGAAGCTGTATACATCAGCTTTTTCAGTTAGGTAGCCTCTCATCGCATATTCAGGTGCCATGTAACCTCTGGATGAATAGTAGTAGTTTTTGTTAGCTTTCAACAGATACAGGACCAGAGAAACTAGCATTATCCGAAGCAAAAAATCTCTAAATATAACGTGTTAATGTAATTAAAATACAAAGAATAAAGTTGGAGAAGTATCAAAATGAAAGTGAGAGGCTTCTAGAGTCTATAAAACAGTTATGAATTATTCACAACTGAAAGTGACTTTACATAATAAATGTTAAAACTGAAACCAAATATTTGCCAGCTTCTATAAAAGCTTTCTCGGCAGACTAATTGTGTTGACATCAAATATATGTATTGAATATATCCTTCTCAGGAGAAACACTATAAATAAAACTCAATACTTCACAACTGAGAAGCCTTTTTCTTACAATTCGTTCTCAAAATAATGCAATGATTCATACATTTAAATTTTCAACATTCTACAAGGTAAGACTATTCACGTGGCCCACTTATAGGCCATTCATCATGGGCATTTTATCTGTTCAGTATTCATGATCGAAATAAGTAACACATGGCAAGAAAAACTCACATGGTCCCAGCTATCCGAGTGCTGATGTGGCTATGTTCCTCTTCATCTAGCTTTGCTAGACCAAAATCAGATATCTTGGCATTAAGATCTTTGTCAAGAAGCACATTACTAGCTTTAATATCACGATGAACAATCTTTAATATAGATTCTTCATGTAGAAAAGCCAGGCCTTTAGCTATGCCAAGACAAATCTTTCTTCTGGTAGGCCAATCAAGCTTCAATCGGCTCTTTTGATCTAAACGTATAATTGAATTATTAGCAAGACTCAGATAGGAATACTAACACTTCAGCAGAATTGAAATTCAATGTGTTTTGGTTTCGGAACATACCGAAAAGAGCACGAGCCAAGCAATTGTTTTCCATATATTCATAAATAAGTATCAATTGGTTTCCTTCAGTACAGCAACCATAAAGCTTGACAAGATTTGGATGTTGTAAACCAGAAATCATGCCAATCTCAGTCACAAATTCACGAGTCCCCTGCTTAGATTTTGAAGATAGTTGCTTCACTGCAATTACAGTGCCATCAGATAAGTAGCCCTGCAGTTAAATACAAGTTTCACAAAAGTTATGGTCTAATATCTAAATAATAAAAGTTTATATACACACACACACAGTTAGGCCAGACTACACTCAAGTCATTATGTACCTTATAAACATCATCTTAGAACGTCAAAATTCAAACCATTGAACCTTTTAAATATCATATAAATGCAAACAAAATTTGAGATCATATGAACACTTATAGGTCATGCATCTAAAGACAACAAAATTGATGCACTTGAAAAACTTTGTGAATTGGTTTTGTTGTACTTAGTTGAGTGTCTTACAAGCATACAAATGAGCCTAAGTTTTTTGTACTACCTTTTATCATAATAATGAAGATTGATGGTATGTATTTTTCAAAAAATAGGTATTGGTATGCAAACAACACTTGAATGTAGGACGCAATCTATACACTTCAGTGTCTTCTAGCATGCGTGGGGGTGTAACCAATTCACTGAAAGTCCTATGATGGAAAGAGAGTTAGAACCACTTGAATGTACTCTTTATGGTGATCCACGTGTAATGATCCAACCATATAGATTAAATTTGTTTTATTGATGTTACCTATCTACAAAAATTTATAAGCACAGACGTACAGATCATTTGAAGAAGTGGAGATCTTTTTAATTCTCTGCTAACTGTTAGAAGCAGAGCATGTTTATTTATAGATGGACAAGCAAGGATGTCTGATCGTAGAGATTTGGTAGAGGCAGTGATATTCTCACCATCTATTCGGTTGGCCTTAAACTTTGTCATTTTTCAATCTCACGTGATTGCGTGTGTGTGTGTGTGTAAGGTATGTTATTATGCATGTGATGCTAGCAGCCTTATTTTACCCAATATGTACTGTTAGAATGTCAAGTTATACTTCCTATAGAAAAATGTAACATATCGGGAAAAAAATAACCTGCGGGACAAAAAATGTAACTTGGGTAACATGAAATGCTACCGGCATGGGCAGTGGTTAAATTCTAATACACACACATACATGTATGTATATATTTATCTATATATATAGCTAGATAGTTAGATACATACACACATACTTATACACATGGTACTAAACATCCTCGACATCTGGCGATATATCCTCGATGTTACATGTGTCTACGCTTGTCGATGTCGAAACCTAGTAAACTTCCTCGACATCAATGTTGCCTACTTGTTGACATGTGTCAATGAATTCAGCCTACTTGGTGATGAAATTGACTTAGCTAGGTCAAAGCCTCCCATCTTCTCGATGATCTTTGTAGTTATTATTGTTGCACACATAGTGAAGGCATAAAGAACTTGTAGGAAACCATTCTTCACATTGAGATGACTATTTCTTTGGTTTCTAACTAGAGAGTAATGATAAGTTTATTCCTCTACTAGATTTCCACAAGTTTTGCAAAATTTGGTGTAGACCTATTAAAATCCCACCTATGTTATTTTTTTCCCTCTTGACAAATTGATGTATTTGAAAATAAGCTCATGTTTTTTAATTCTAGAATGTGATCCAATTGGGATTTATGTACATATATAGAACAAATCTAAGTTCTAAACATTTCATATAGAAGATTATAGACGGAGTATGTGTTTACTAAAAATATGATGTTTTATGCCAAATTCCCTCACAATCTCACTATTTTTTAGCTTATTTTGCGTCGAAGTGTTAGTCCAAAACTTCCTCAAAGTTTCCTTAGATGTTCCACAAACTTCCACTCTCTTGCCTGTCGAAGTTGACACTAAGACGTCGTCTTTTACATTTGCACATGACTGTGTTTTTCTTTATATGTAAACATGTATGGATGACTACATATATACATATATTTAGTTTTTAAGATAGATTTGATGAAATCTATCAAATTTCATCATGAAATCACTACTTTGAGATTAATTTTTGTCAAAGATGTGTCAAAATTTGGTTGTAAAAATCCTCAAAGTTTCCTCGATGTTTCCACAAACTTCCACTTCCACACCTGTCGAAGTCAACTCGAAGTCGAAGTCCTGTTCCATGCTTATACAGACATACATAAAAGTGTAACTATGGGAGGTATCAGGTATTGCATGATTCAAGGGAGAATACCAAAATCAGTCCTAAGAAGAATGAAAGTCATGCTCTCAGATTTAATATGGGGCTGCTCGATCCATCCATCTAGCTGGGAGAGATTGTCCTACCCTTTTCAAGAGAGTGGCTTGGACCTGCAAATGTTGAAAGATCTCGCTGACTACCACACATCTAGGAAGCACGGACACTTCCCGGGAGGTGCCGTGGCCGTGTCTGCCGCGTGTCGGACACGGACACGCCGTGGACACGGCTGGACACGCGGTGGACACGGCCCCGGAGTGTCCAACTTTTTTTTTGAAGAGTTTTTGGCTTGGACACGGCTAGGACACGGCTGGGACACGGCTTGGACACGGCTGACCCAGCCCAGCCACATCCAGGTCCAGTTATGTTAGGAAAAAAGACTAAACCCGTCCCTGTTCCCTAACCCACCGATATTTGCTCCCCTTCTCCTCAATTTCACTCCAAATTTTCGTTGTTTTCTTACTGTAATCCTGCCCCTCTATCAATCTATGCCCAATTTTTCTAATAAGTCTTTTTCTTCTGTTTTGTTATAATGTTAACAATAATTGATGATGTTGGTTCACTTATGTTATACAAATCTGTAGTATTTACTGTATTTAATCATACATCATTCTGAGTTGGATTTCTTTATTGTTGAATTGGTTTAATTATTGTTTATTTACTGTTCAAAAGTCATTGCGTTATGATTTAAATTGACAATTTGCTTTAATTGATTGGAAACATGGACATGAATGCGTTTACATAAATTTATAAATATCACTAGGCCATGCTTGTTGTATCCGATGGGTTTATTTGCTTTAATTGATTGGAAACATGGACATGAATGCGTTTACATAAATTTATAAATATCACTAGGCCATGCTTGTTGTATCTGATGGGTTTTTCCTATTTGGATGAATGTGTTTGATGGATGATTGCATGTCTTTTAAGTAAATGAAATGCAAACTCCACAATTAAATTTCTAGAATAGAATGTGTTTATACATCAATAATGTATACATATATATGTGGAAAAAAACAATTTGCTGTGTCCGGCCCCATGTCCGTGTCCTACATTTTTAAAAATTGCCGTGTCCCGTGTCCGTGTCCGTGTCCGTGTCCGTGTCCGTATCCGTGTCCGTGTCCGTGTCCGTGTCCGTGCTTCCTAGCCACACATTAAAGAGAATTAATAAGATGATGCAAGGTGAATCTACCTGGGCTAGTGGATGTATGGGAGATACAATAATAAATAGAACCAAAAATCAAATAATGGATGGGGAAATCCCACACTGGAGATGGTCGAGTTGTGGCCTAAATGGAGTGAAGGCAGTTTTAAAGAGGATTTATGGGTGAAATGCAGACAAAAATCTATGAAAGATGAAGTTGTGACTAATATGTTGTTAACATTACACAATCCTGGATGGTTTTCGACAACATACCAACCACACAAAGACTTCATGCAAACTCTGAAGAAGATCCAGAATGGAAGATGAAAGTCGACACTACCAGCTTTTTGTGTGGTGGTTTAGAAGAATCCTCCAATTACTTATTTGGGGAGTGCAAATACTGGAAGTACATGTGGGGGAGAGTGCGGCAGAAGTTAGGAAAGAAGTATTGTACAACACTCAAATATGCTCTGATTGGCCTCTCTCCTTTACCAAAAGGTGAAAGGATAATGAAACTGTGGTGCATTTCTGCATGAGTGCACATCATTTGGTGGGAAAGAAATACAAGAAGACTTGGTAGTAAACAAACCGATGTTCTGAAGCTTTTTGCCATCTTAGAGGAGTTGCAAATCCTTTTTTTAGTATATTGTAACAAAAATGGTGAGATTCCTTCGGTTATCAAGAGAATTAGGAGTTTATGTAAACCTACACCTATTATAAAGGTGTTGGTGTTTGAACTTTCTTGTTTTGGAAGTCACACGTTTAGAGTGCGATTTGTAATTTTGTCCGGGGTCGGCATATATTTACCAAGTGTTCCCATACATACATATTGTCTCTCTTTTTATACCTAGGATGTATGATGTAGATTGATCTTTTGCTTCCTTTATGGAGTCAGGAATATATATACCAAGGATTGTTGATACTTATATATAAATATGTCGGTGAGGGATGCCACAAGCGACGAATTCTGGTCCCCAGTTCGAATCACCCGGGCATGCCTCCTAGGTTTGAAATCCCCTGGGCGTCGGGCCTCCACTAGGAGTTGTGGAGTAGGAGAGAAAATCTCTCTACTACTATCCCATACATATATAAATATAAACATAGAAAATGGAGCTTGTTTATCTTCATGAGCTCTTCAAAGTGCACTTATTTTGACTGGTCATGGTTTTTTCATAATTATTATGGAAAACCCAAAAAAACTTACTGTGATGTCATGCATAAAGGGATTTCCAAAGGGGCAGTAGATGGAACATTTAAAAGTCTTCCATTGTTTCCGGATCTGGCAAAACTACTTATATAGAAGTTTGGAAGAAATGGGATGATATCTACATCCCAACTAAAAGGGAAGGATAGAAATGGTCTAAACTCAACAACTTAAGGAATCATGGATAGAATTTCTCATCCCACTTCTGGAATAGCGAACAAAAGTCGTCTTCAGCAATACACGGTGCTAAAAGTCCTCTTCACCAAATAAGAGGATAAAAAAACTGTCAGAGTATTACATGTGTACCAATGTTTTAAAAAACGTTAAGCGGTAAGCGTGCGGACAGCACCTTGTAACTGGTTAAGCGGTAAGCGGCCGATTTTTTAAAAAACGGGTTTTGATTTTCTATACAACTTTATAAAAAAATGTACATGTATGCATATATATACTATACTTTTTGGAACCTTTATACATATCTGAATACCCTAAATAACCGTACTAAACACCCAAATACTTTATAACACAACTATAAAACAATGATTATAGCTAAACTATTAAATAATAGACTTGTCACACATAAAACACCCTATACAACTATAAAACAAAAAAGTATAAAGTATATATACATGATACAATAACTATTTTGCATCACATTACAACAGACTTATCATTGATACCTTACTAACTTATTGCTACATTTACATATCATCACTTGATCAAAAATTACAGCAGTACATTTAACCAAAGTATGCATTCTAAAATCTATGTCATGATTAGTTACATGTAATTTACTTGGATATACAGCAGTACCCGATTACTATGGCTTACATACAAAGTATGCATATTAAATTAACTAAGGCTTATCATAGAACATGTATTGTATATAAGTTTAATATATTACAGTCAATAATTATTTTACTTCCACAAATTACTTAATGTTACAGGCTTGCAGCAGATTTCTTAAAAAATCGGGTCTGAGCGGCCGATTAAGCGGATTAAGCGGCTGATTAAGCGGGTTAAGCGGGAAAAAAATGCCCGTTTTTTTGAAAAAAAAATAATCGGGCGCTCAGGGGGTATTTTAAACGGCTGGGCTGCTGAACCGATTAAGTGGTCGCTCAGAACGTTTTTCATTTCACTGATGTGTACTTTCATTAAAGTGGTCGACCCCAAGTTAAAGGAATGAATTTACACTTGTAAACATGGTACATGGCATCAAGTTATGTCAACTTTGATAGGCGTGGAAGTGGAAGTATATGGAAGAAGCTTCAAAGAAACATTGAGGAAGTTGTTGAGTAGAACTTTGATGTAAAATAAGCTAAAAGTTAGTGTTGTTGTGAGGGAATATAACCACAAAACATCAAATTTCGTTGAGAAAAATATAATCTATGCCTGTTTAATATGAAAAGCCTATAGGTTGTATTTCTAGATACAGTACAGTAGGAATAACATTAGATTAACAAAAACATGAGTTTTAAGTCAAAACAAAGGGAGTGAAATGGTATTTGGCCTACACCAAATCCTGTGGTAGATCTAGTCAAGGAAGAGATCCACTACTCTTTATATTAAAATCCATGAAAATGGTTACTTCAAGGTCAGATTGGCTTCCTATCAAGCTTCTCTAAGGCTTCATTATGTGTGCAACAACAACAACTACAAGCATCATCAGCAAGATGGATTATTTTAACTAGGCTGGGTTGTAGCCAACATCTAGGCCAAAGTCATTGACACGTGTCGACAACTAAATGGCAAGATGTACCATGGAAGTTTACTAGGTTTCGACACTGATAGATGTAGACACGGACAACATTCAGAATTATTTACTAGATGTCAAGGATGTTTAGTACTATGATTGTAAAACCTGGGATATGTTTTGAGGAAAAAGAAAAATAGAATATTGATAGACTGAATCATCATGAATCTCATGTACTATTGGGTGCGAGGACACTATTCCAAAGTTGAGTTAACTTTCACATGTTACATGTATCATCAAGAATGATTCCATAATGCATAGTGACCTCACAAGGGGATAATTCTAGCCTGGAAAGACTATTTAAATTACAATAAATTCAATAAGTATCAAAATGTTTTCTAGTTCTTAAATTGTAATATCATCTATATCATCAGCTCAGGAGCCTGTATTTATGATTATAAGTCAAACCATGGTTGATCACACAGTTGGTAACTTAACAAAGTGAAATATTATGCCTAAGAAAACAAACTTGGTTTATTTTCTTACCACGTTTCTTGGAAATCATTAGAAAAGAAATCATGGTTAAATGTAAACTTTAAACATTTCATGCAATTTTATTTGATATATATGTTTTAAAGTTATAGATTTGATAAAAAGATACAGCCACCAAGTTTTTTCAAATAAAAGCTAGTGAGGTGAAGCAAAATTTTGACAAGGTTTTTAGCCATGTTGTTGTATGTTATGCATGCATATAAATAGGCTAACATCGTAGAAATAATTTGCATTGTCATCACAGTAATCACATAAGACTCAATCCCAACCATGTTGGATTTGGCTTGCATAAATCCTTCTTCTCCATCCTGTTATGGAACATGTTCTCATTAAGATGTAAGGAAAATCGATCTTCTTATAAGCCCTTCCAAAGTTAATTTGGCATACTTCTTTTAGCTTTCCACGACTCAATATGATTGCTTGTTTTGGTGAACATGTCCATACCATCTCAAGCAATGCTGACTTGTCCTCGATATTCATGAGCCCTACTTTGTTCTTTTAATAGTCATTTCTCATCGATCTTTTCTTATCTTCTCACATCCATCACAACATAAGCTTTTTGACAAAATTGATGTTGTTGAGACCTTATTTCTTCACCTCCCAATATTTCTCCCATATATGGTTGGTCGCATAGCTGTTAAATACAATTTACTAAAAAATCTAAGTGGGATTTTCCTACTGCATACTACTGCAGTTGCACCATATAGATTCATGTCACAAAAAGGGTGACAGTTTTATGTTCTGTCAAGCTACCAGTCTACCACTAACCAACCTCCTTTACCTAGGTTTAGGACCACTTCATATGCACACAATGTACAAAACATAGACGACATTTAAATTTTGGGCGTGAATTACAAAATTGTATATATATATAAATGCATGATCTTTCAATATTGTTTATCTTAATTATGTACAACAATTATATTAATATATGGAAAAGCTTTCTGTCAGAAATGCAGCAGAATTTTCATACCCATTGCCACCAAATGTTTCACAAAATGAGCACATGAGGAGCATATAAAGCCGTGGAAGAAACTAGCTTCCGACACTTATATCACTGTGAAATTGGCTGCCTTAATGTATCAAAGGTCGAAAATCTGTTAGCCTTCATGTATATCTTAGCTTCAAAGGTTCTTATAAAGGAGAAGTGTTGGCTGTAAGTTGGTAGTCAGACATAAAACCTTCTTTCTTCTTTTGATGTGGATGCTTAAACTAGGACTATCCTTACTCATTGAGAATATGAACCAAAAAACAGTTGAATGGAAAGAAGGATCCAACATTATGGTTAGTTGAGGCATTAGAAGATTATGAGCATATCAAGTTCTTTTTCTCTTTCTCTACTACACTTAGGGTAATGGCAAACCAAAGCAGTTTATTATAACTTTAATGTAATTTCATAAGAATAGTCACACACAAAAAACTTGAATGGTGAATGTAGCCAGAAGTCCAAAAAATCTGGCTCACGTGACTTCCAGGCATAAAGCACAATCTGCCACTGGAAGAATGTTTTTCCTTTGCTATTTAAAAAAAAAAAGCCAAATATCTGCTTTTGTGATTTTATTGAGAACAAAAAACACAGAAGGTAACATAAAATAATAGTTTCTGAATGTCAAATATTATTCAGCCTCTTACTTCTGTCCTCATGTGATTTCCTCCACCAGGACATTTTATCCATCTGCCGATTTAATTCATCCAGTTGCCATGCAAACTATCCAAAAACAGTGTTTTTATAAGGAAGCTATGATATAGTTGCTTCTACACAAGTGACATATCATTAAGATCAAATATCAGTCTTAATAGCAGAGTTCCGTGTTCTGATGGCTCTAATATGTTTGTAGTTTTTAATAAATTGAAAAACGATCATTAGTAGAATAATATTCTTAGCATGCCTGCTGGTTATTAGTTACCCAGTAGGAGCCAGCCTGATTGGTGGAGGAGCGTCCTCTAAAGGGGAAGCTGCATGTTCAACTTGAAAAAAAAACTCCTTGTACACCAATTAGGGTGAGTATTGTGAGTAACCAGTAAGTGGGGCTCCCCTGACATAAGTACGTGTATGGGTTTCTCATACCTAAGGGTTTGAGCCTTCTACAAATGACAAATGTCACAAATCCTTGTTCCTAGACTTGTTTCTGGCTGACCCATGGCCGCATTGAGTTGTGGGTGGGTTAGCATGTCTCAGACATACATAGTAATCTAGGGAAGTTTGTATTCGTTGCCATTTTAAAAAATAACCATATTGGCATACTTGTGGCATATGTGTAAAGAACATCTACTGTTTTTTTTTTGGTTGAGTATGTGTGTTGTTTTGGAAGTATACACACAAAAAGCTTGTGGTTGTCGCATCGCAGGTTGTGGAATCAAATCATGGATCCCGCCGGGCCACTGCAGGATCTTTCTCAAGGCCTCTTTGCGTTCATGATAGGCTGGTACACCTCAAAATTAAAATTTATCAAGAACACACAAAAAGTACAGCATCTGTAAAAGTTACACACGTCAAGTCCCTCAGATAGGCTATTGCTTTTGGGTTAGCCGTCAAAATTTCACATTTCAGATATCCTAAAAAAGTTGGTTATAGCTATCATCACCTCTTTCAGACTAGCATTGATTGCAGCAAAAGGACAAAGATTATTTCTTCTCTGCCCAAAATGAGTTCTAATGCATTTTTATGCGAAATATAGTAGCAACATGTGTCGAGTACTGAATAAGATTGGCACTTAGTTTTCTTTGTCCCCTAGTCTTCTTATGTCTTGCCACCACTTCCAATTGTGTACGTGAATGAGGACGACCCAAAACACATTATATCATCACTCCATCCCTAGGTATTTAGATAGCTGCTCCTCCTCCTCAACTGCGTCCACATTGATAGCAATCATTTATGCTATCCATATCACATTATTTCTTTCTGCTTCAATTTGCTAGCCTCTCAATTAAGTGCCATGTAGGTAATGTAAATCCACCAGTGAATGTCTTGATCTTCCACAGACACCTTGGGACCTTGACTCTCCAATCTATTTCCCTTCTAATGATTTCCCATAGGCCTCAACTGGACGCCCTTCTTTCTCTCCCACTCACTGCCCTACGGGATAGATATACTGACCTACCCCCCTATTTTCTCCATACGATCAGTATCCATTGTCAGATCCTTGAGGTGGTCCCCTTGCCAATGCCCTCCATTCCAACATTTCTACATATCTTCCTCTCATCCTCCTTGTCCAAGGCATTATGAGATAACACATACACCCACGAATTCATAGTGGTCTTCCAATCAAATGCAGGTCAAATTTATCAGCACTGGTTACTAGGCCTCCTTTACAATAACAAATGATGGTATGCTTAAATATTGTCTAGGGTACTGAGGCCCAAATTTAGTTTGAAAAGAGAAACTCTCGGAAGGGTGAACAGTTTTGGCTAAGTGGGTAGACAAGGGAACCACAATTGTGTGTTTGATCTACAATCATGGTAATAAGTTCTCCAACCTTCCCAAAGAAGGATAAAGAATGACTCTTAACAAATATCTTGTTCTTCAGATACATAATAGATACTGGAATGTTTCCCTCCTAATCGTACCTAGCATTATGCCCTTGTTTGGCACAATATTAAATCTAGATCGAAAAATGGATTTGGGTCTGTTTTTTGTTGATAAATGCAGTGATCTGACTTTGACGTGATTTGCTATGGGTATTTGGCAACACATGGGTTGAAACTGGACAGACGGGGTCCGTCAGTCCAGTTTTAGTCTCCCGTTCGAAATTTAACCCAAATTTTCTAATAGTGCTTCTTCCAGGATTACAAAGTTCAGTGTGACAAAATATTCTGATCAAAATCGGTTTGAAAGCAACTTTTTTGCCAAATAACAATATAACGCAATCTGGATTATGCATGTGCCACCGATCCAAATAACTCAATCTAGATTTGAGAACCCCGACCAGTTGCCAAAAGGGGGGCTTAGTACTCAAAAAAGTGCAGCAAGTTAGTTTTATCATATTGATCTCACAAAGGAAATTATCTCTCTTCATCTAGATTTACCTGATTACTAATAAATAGGATTTAAGACCAATTCACATAACAAAGTAATACTTGCTTGACAAGATTAGGCTACTGCTGAACTAAATTCATCATTTCACATGTAGACCCTTAAAACCTGATACCCGTAACACTTTGAATTTACTGAAGTCAGCCATTATATCAAACTCGTCGGACAATGGATCTACATATCATACAAGCACCAGCATTCTATCACATTTGTATGCCACTTTCAGTAAATCGGGTTTAGGGCATTCAATCACGTATTATCTGAGACAATAATATGAACTTATGAAGCCTTCAATACATCAAATGGGTAATCAATACCTTGTAGACTGAACCAAAGCCCCCTTCACCTAATTTGTTTGCAGGATCAAAGTTTTTTGTTGCCACTTTAATCTGGCGTAAAGTAAATGAACCAGTTTGAAGATCAAGACCTCTGAGCTCTGCACAGCAATAAAATATGATATTAGATCAAGTTACAATGATTTATTGTTGCTTCTAAACATTGCAGACAAGAGTTGTTACAATAGGTCAAACAAAAGGAACCTCACTGGAGAAATAAAGTCATAAATGCACACATTTAGCCACTTAGGTAATTTATAATCATATAGTTGAAAAAATCAGCATTATGTGGCATGCACCTGGATGGCTTTGAGCCTTTGAAGTATTATTTTAAAAAAATCAGTTCAACAGTGTTTATTAAGTCAGCATAGCAAGAGGATTAAAGCATCAAAGAACAGTGTGTTCAATGAGCAGAATCATTAATAAACAAAACAACTCTGAAATTTTCATGATGATCTTTTTAAAGGAATTGTTGATGGCGTATTGATATACAAAAATAACCAAACTGCTCAAAGCACTCTGACCTAGTACTGGGGATGAAAAACAAATAACTCGCACCAAATCGTATTCAAATGCCATATTAGCTATGATTACCTTTGTCCATATATGATTGACCTCCCAGCCACCCTTTCTTCCAGGAAAGTAACAAAATCAGAATTGTTAGAACAAAGAGAGGAACAGAAACCCCAACTGCAACTTTGACAGGGAACTTGTCTGGGTATGTAGGAGGATCAAAATCTGTCAAAGCAATTGGAAATCAAACATTGCCAGCTTAGTTGATGCTAGAAAGTAGTTATAAGCAATCAATAAATGTTAGTTGAGAACTTGAGATGATATTCAAGAAGATGATATGAATATATATTTGAGAAGATTATATGAATAGTTCATTGCATAAACGTTATTTCAAGTGATTAATTATGCTTATGTTTTCCAGTGTTATAATTAAGAACTTGTATCATGTTGGCGTAATCTTGAGTTATATGTAGTCATTTTCAAGTTAACTAAGAATCCTGTAAATTGCTTGTATCATTTTGTTCTCCTCATTTGATCAATTTTGAGCCAATGTGCCTCATGAGCTCAAATGGGGCAATTTATGTTAAATTGAGCCTCCCGGTACCTTATGAACACAGCTGAGGCAATTCTTGGTACAGCCTACAGGCCTTATGAGCTGAAGTGTAGTATAGAAGTTGAGCCTTAAAAAGTCTCATGAGCATAGTTGGTGCAAATCTTGAATGGAGGACAATATAATCAACCGTAAGATAATAACAAGAATATAATGTAAATATAGTAGTGTTGTTTAATTATTTTTCATGTTATCCTAAATGCCAAGTGTTATTTTTGCCCTGCGTGGGGGGGGGGGTGTTTGTACAGCACTGGGTCATGATGATATCCCAACAAAACATTGATAATCCCGGTACTTTAGACCAGTAATAAAGCCGGTGGGGTGTTTTAAAAAAAAAAGTGTAATTTTTGATATAACATAATGTCGCTTACTCTGACATGGTTTTTATTGCATGCATATCTGGGGACGTGATGTTGATAGGAGAGGAGAATCAAGAGGCTTATACAAGGAGGCTTACATTTCAAGAAAAAAGCTAAGAGTTTTGCCCTGATGGGGTTCCAACTATCATATGATGATTAGTTTAGATTTCCTTTTAGTTAATGAGGATTGCGTATTAGTTAAGTTTAAAGTTTGAGTACTATGTTGTGGAATGTGAGACATGAGAGTTGTCATTTTTACCCTGTATTGGTTGGATGCAGACTTTATTTTTACGCAATGATCCTCATATTTATGACACCCAATATAAATGAATGGAATTGATGCTTCTGCTCATTAATATGTGTTTGGAAAAATGGGGTGTTACACCACTATCCATCTGGCCTTGAATTTGGTTTGATCTTCACAAAGGTTGTTGATAGAAACCCTTCTCACTCTTTTGATTTCTTGCTTTAATATGCCTCTTTCGTGTACAACGATGTATATTCCCTCTATGTTTTTGTGAGAGTTTGTCTAGGAATACACCCTTGTGGTATTGTTGAACACTTAGAAAGGGTATGACCATTGCTTTTGTTTCTATTAGAATCTACGGACCATCCATTTAGCACATTGCTCGTATTGTTTCTTTTTCTCTCATTTGCCAATTAACAAAAGCGAAACAGACAAATTTTGGATCTTACACATCGGTGCTTGTTCCCATAAGCTATGGGAAGATCTTAGCATGCATTTTGTTCTTAGCCTCCCTCGTACCACGCCCTTGCTGCCCATGACTCTATCATCATTTTCGTGGATCCTTTTTTCCAAAATGGCTCCCTTCCTTGCCTATAGAAAGACTTTTGATGTCTCTGAAATTGCATGTATCTTCTTCACTGAAGTCTCAAACAACATGGCTACCCTTGCATTCAAGGATCTCAATATCAGTTTGTAATTGCTTTTGTAAGACGCTATGGAAACTCTCTAGTACTCAACTCAATTTTTTCATATGCATTTTGCCCATGTATCAATGATCAAATCGAGGTGGTTAATCAAACTCGCTATAATATGTTTCATAGTCTAGTTGGTGACCATCTAGGAAACCAGGATGTATGTTTATCCACTAGTAAATTATAGTACAGTAGCTCTGCCATCCTCACAAGTCTCTTGACGTTTTTTTCTTGAACCTATGGTTGCACGTGTTTCTAACAACCTTGAGGCCTTCGTCCAACATGTTTATTCTTTATATAATGAGATTCGGCAAAAACTTGAAGTTATCTAATCAAACGTTGAGCTCCTTGTAGATGTACACCACTGCTTGCAAGAATTCAAAATGGGTGACTATATAACGGTTTGTGTACAGCCTGAATGTTTCCCACAAAAGCTATAGAAAGAAAAGTCATGCCAGAGTGTCAAGGTATTTTCAAGTGCCTATAAGGCAAGGACCCAATGCTTATGTACGGGGCCCGCAAAGATACATGTTTTAAGACAATATTCAATGTGAAGGATATTAATTATCCATGGTAGTTTTAATCTGCCTCCCTTGCTTCTTAGATATTTTAGGGATTCTGGAAGAGCCTCTTCAACTCCAACAACTCATCCAATAGTTCTCCAACTCTCTTATCCACCTCATGATAGCATTGATGTCGTCCTTGGGGACCAGGCTATTTTTACCAACAAGGATGTTATTTAGCACCACTTTCTCCGTTAGCATGGTCATCCACCTGTACATGCTACACCTTGATCTAAGGAATGAGGTTTCATCAAAATTGGCAAAATTTTGAAAGAAAAAAATTGGTGGCATCTTCCATGAAATCTTGCAACTTAGTCAATTTTGTCTACAAAGATTGCATCTACTAAAATTTTGATAAAATTTCAATGATTTCAATGTTTTTTGCCAATTTCAATGGATTTCGAGGTCTTTTAAAAAAAATCGATGGAAATTTCAATAATTGCAATCCTTGGTGTTATTGTTTCTATTTGAAGATGTGAAAAGGGGGTTGGGGTGATTTCACCATTTGCTACTCATACCTAGTATATACTTATAGTATATCACAATTGCATTGCATTCCCTAATATTTTCAATGTAATAAATACTAATGCAATGCAAGCTTTATGTTGTTTTTTATTTCTTCAGTGACGGCGATATGTATTCTGGCAAAGGTTTGTCAAACAATGAAGGTTATAGGAAGCCAACCACAGAAAAAATGATGATTTAGTTTGTATAGAATAATGTGTTATTTTCTTATTCTGTTGTGTTTTTTCCTCCTACTACTTTATTGTATTAGTCTCATATTGCTCGCTTGTATATGTGTCTCAACTCTCTGTAGCTATATAAGAGAGTACCATGTAAACCTTTTTACTCACTGAATAAGCAACTCCTTTGTTATCTACATGGCATCAAGAGCAGGTTCTCTTTTTCCCCACCCATCAACCCACCCATGACGTGAGCATCCCGCCCACCCTGCCCCCCCCACCCGCCCCCCGCCGATCTCCTCCTGCCCGCCGCCCCCCCGGGCCACCGCCGCCCAGCCCTCCCTCCCCTCCCGTCGCCGCCCCTCTCTCCTTCCACCCCCACCGCCGCCGCCCTCCTCCGTCCTCCCTCCCTCCCACTGCTGCCTCAACAATCCACTCCACCCGCAACATCCTTCCTCCTCCAGGCTTCTAGCCTTTCGGCCGGCTGCTACTGGTTTTTACCTCCCGTCTCCGTCTAAGTCCTGGTGCTCTTCGGATCTACGTTCGGACATCCACTGGCCGGCTAAGTTGAAAGTCCTTTCGTCTCTCCATTCTATCTGCCTGTGCCTCATGAAAGAACGTTGAGTTTTCCTCATGACGGCGTAGGTTTCTCTATGCATATTCTGCCCGATACTGGTTTTCTGATCTGACGCGTCAGATCACTGCTGCTGCTATCTGCCCTTTGTGGGTCTCTACTCTGCTACTGCACCAACTCCTGCCTCTGCTATGGCGTTCCCTGAGCCTCCGCGCTCCCTGTGTGTCACCACGGTGAAGCTTGACGGCGGCTCCAACTACCATCTTTGGTCGGCGTCCTTTGTTCTATATGTCAAAGCACAAGGCCGGTATCACCACCTTACGGCGGAGCCTCCTGCTGTTCCTACTGTTGATCGAATCCAGACAAAGCTATGCCCCATGGTCCAAGGATGATTCTTGCGTCATGTCTTGGATCCTCAATAGTGTCGAGCCTCGCATCAGCCAATCTCTTCTCTGCCTTCATGATGCTAAGGCTATGTGGGATCAACTGTCCCATGTCTATTCTCATCAGGAGAATCCCAAACGTGTATTTGAAATTTTCAAGACTCTGGCGAAGAAGGAGTTCTCTACTGATACTTCCATTGATGACTTCTACAATCAATGCTCAGCTCTATGGAATGAGTTTGAACTCTACCACCCTTTGACGGCGGACATCAAAATTGCTCAGAAGCAGCGCAACGAACTGCAACTGGTGCAATTTTTGGCTGCACTTCATGCCTCTTTTTCTGGAGTGGTTGACCAGATCCTGTCAAGTGACCCGTTGCCAACCCTTCGTGATGTTCTGAAACGTGTCAAATGCCTGCCGTCCATGACACCTACACCTGTTGTTGAGCATCATGCGCTTATTGCTCGCTCTGCTGATTCTGGCCGCGGTCGTAGCCGCGGCCGTGGCCGTGGCGGTCGCCCTTCTTCTTCAGGAGGTCGAGGCACATCTACTCCTGGACGTGGTACTGCTCCCGGCCCTCGCTACTGCAACTGGTGTGGTCGGGACAATTATACTGAAGATCGTTGTTGGATTAAGCACGGCAAGCCAGCTTGGGCTAACCAGGCTGCTACAGAAACTGTTGCCGAATCTGCCTCTGACACACCTGCTGCTCCAACTAACACAGACTGGTTACGTTCGGAGTTCGAGAAGATGTTCCAGGAACGTCTCGCACAGATGCCATCCTCGTCTACACCAGGAGCCCCTGCCATGCTTGCCTCTCCATCATCTGGTAACAAACAGTGGTGCATTGACTCAGGTACATCCACTCATATGGCTAGTGATCTTCATCTTTTTTCGAGTCTCCATAAAACTACTCCTATATCTTTTGTTACTGTTGCAAATGGTTCCAAAACTGCTGTTCATGGCACTGGCACGGTTCCGCTTTCACCAAAATTGCACTTGAATTCTGTTTTATATATTCCAAAGTTTCCTGTTAATTTTTTGTCCTATCTGGCAGTGATAGTGCAGGGATACAGGCAACCAAAAAGTATTTAGCACAACACTTCATCACCAAAGACCTAGGGAAACTACGATATTTTCTAGGCATTGAAGTTGCTCGATCTTCTGCAGGACTATGCCTGTCACAGAGGAAATATGTTCTTGACCTTTTGCAGGAGACAGGCATGTTGGGTTGCAAGCCAGCCAACACTCCTCTGGATCCCAATATGGATTGGGATAATGATATTTCTCCTCCTTATGCTGATCATCAACAGTTCAGGAGACTGGTTGGCAAACTTATCTATTTGACTGTTACTAGAGCTGACTTGGCTGCTGCTGTAGGATTCATAAGTCGGTATCTTGATAAACCCCGGCAATGCCACTGGGATGCTATTTGTCACATCTTACGATATCTCAAAAGCTCTCCAGGGAAAGGTCTTCTGTACAAAAAGCATCGTCATTGCAATTTATCTGGATTCTCTGGTTCGGACTATGCAGGAAGTCGATCTGACAGGAAATCTACATCTGGATATTGCACCTTTGTGGGAGGAAATCTGGTTACATGGCGCAGCAAAAAGCAAATAGTTGTTGCCCGATCTAGTGCAGAGGCAGAATATCGAGCCATGGCTCATACTGCATGTGAGCTCTTGTGGGTCCGTGGTCTTCTGAATGAGTTTGATATCACCTCTTCTAGCCCCATTCCTATGTTCTGCGATAATAAGGCTTCCATTTTCATTGCGAGCAACCCCACCTTTCATGAAAGAACAAAACATATTGAGGTTGATTGCCACTTCGTCATGGAGAAAGTTTTGTCTGGACATATCTGCACTCCATATCTCAGCACTGAGAAGCAGCTTGCAGACATCTTCACCAAAGTTCTACCTAAAGCTCGCTTCCAGACTCTGATTGACAAGCTGGGCTTATTCGACATCTACGCTCCAGCTTGAGGGGGAGTATAGAATAATGTGTTATTTTCTTATTTTGTTTTGTTTTTTCCTCCTACTGCTTTATTGTATTAGTCCCATATTGCTCGCTTGTATGTGTCTCAACTCTCTGTAGCTATATAAGAGAGTACCCTGTAAACCTTTTCACTCACTGAATAAATAACTCCTTTGCTATCTACAGTTTGGAAACGTTGTACTATAGTTCCTAGGCCCAATGAATGATTGACTATTGAGTAAATTTAAATAGCAAACTATCAACCCAAGTAAAATATGTGGGGGTGCCTTAAATATCCAATATGTGATATTATAGCACAGATAAGTACATGCATGTCTAAATTCCATGCTTGCAGAATTATATAACTTAATTCCTACATTTTGCATTCAAAATCCCTAGGAAACAGAAAGTTTTGTTACCTCCCACATGGACCCCCAACCTACCCCCATATAAAACTTATTGCATAGAATGGTGCATTTAGGCGTAGAGATCATGCCTGTAAAATTTCATGGCTTTGGCATCGAAACGGGCAAGGTTGCATTTATCAAAACGTTTGTCAAAACTTCCATAAATCTCCATTTCCACGTCGTCGAAATCGGATACCTCATTCCTTCCCTTAATCATTAATGAGTTTCTCCACCTTGATGTCAACCTCCTAGAGAAGTACTGCAGAGTCGGTTTAACGATTTGAGATACGGGTTAATTGTATCTAAATAAAGATAATTAAAGACTACATACTTGTATGTAGCGACAACATTCAGATGCTTCTTAGCCTTTATATCTTATCAACACTTAGTTAAGGCTTGCTTTATATTTTGTTATATGCTATATTGGGCATTGTTTTAAGTCATAGGGGTTGTGTGCTTATAATATAGGCTTTATAGAACTCTTTTGAGGATAAATCTAAAGATTGAAAATGAAATTGATGTTATTTTTGTCTTACTAGCTTACTAGTCATCGTCTAATCATTAGGGTTTGAACCACCATATCTTTCTCATATTCCCTTCCAGTGCCCTATTAGATTTTCCCAATAGGATGTAAAAAAAGCTGAAATGAAAAGAAAAATGAAGAAAACAAAAAAGACCTACATGCCCAACAAGTCATTGGACCGTCCTGATGCACTAACAAATATGCAACTGAATGTTCGAGTTGACATTTAGAGTATGTTAAATAATGTTTTATTTAGTCTTTTATATTCTCGTGTTATTTTCCTATTCTCTGTGGACCTATATGTAATTGTTTCTTTTATAAATATATGGGGTACACACATTGTGCACCCTAACCCTTCCGGGAGACCCTGTCTAGATGGTATCAGAGCAGGGATCATAATTCCCTCCCCATGTGTCGCCCCCCTGTTCTTCTCTTCCCGTTGGCGTCGTCCGCCCGCCGTCAGCAACTGCCGCAGCCTGCCCGCCCCCTGCCGCCGCCAACCGCCTGCAACCCTCCCTGCCCAGTGCGGCTAGCCGCCGTTGTAGGTTGCTGCCAACCGCCCCTGCTCCGGCGAGCTCGCTACTAGACACCGTCGGTCTGTTGCTGGCTGTCGATTCGGAGCCTTGAGTTTCCGAAAGCTTCCCGTCATGTCTGCCTGTGTCGGCCCTTGAGCCGCCGGGTTCCCTGTTGCGCCTCGGCGTAGTTTTCATGTAACTGGTTTATCCAATCTATCTTCTTTGTCTATTGCCACCTAAGACGAGGATCTAATTGGTTCTATACTGGTCCTTTTCTCTATTGTGTTGGACTCGGTCTTTTCTGTCATGGCTTCCTCCCATGATGATCACCGTCGTCAGGTTACTATTGTGAAACTGGATGGGCGCAACTATCAACACTGGGTCTGCTCCATGGAGATCTATGTCAAATCCCAAGGCGAGCATTCCCACCTAATACGTGATCCGCCTCCCGTGCCAGCCTCTATTGCCGAGTCTAAGGATATCAAGGCTTATGATGATTGGGTTAAAGATGATTCTATTGTGATGACATGGATCCTCAACAGTAGTGAAACCCGGATCAGTGTCACTTTACTTCGTCTCCTGACTGCCAAGGAGATGTGGGATCAGCTGGTCGGTACCTATTCTCACAACAAAAATCCAAAGAAGGTGTTCGATTTGAACAAGCAACTAAATCGCCTGCAATTTTCTGGGTCAGACATTGTTGATTACTTTTCCTCTTTCAAAGGCATCTGGGCTAAACTTGAGAGTTATCATCCTCTGTCTACTGATTTAGCCACCATGCAACGCCAACGTCGGGAACTTCAGGTGGTTCAATTCTTGTGTGGCCTTCCTGAGTCATATGCTGGAGTCGTTGATCAAATTCTTGCTAGTGATCCTCTGTCGACGTTAGAGAGTGTGTATTAGCGTCTTCAACGTCTGCCAACTTCTTCATCTACTTTGCCTTCTAACACTGGTGATACTACTGCTCTTGCTTCCATGGCCGGCCGAGGTCAAGGTCGGTTTCAGGACAACCGTCCCCCTGGTACTGGTAGAGGACGTAGTTCCCTTGGTCGTGGCTCCCTTGGTCGTAGCTCCTCTGCTGATGCTTCTAGCAGTACCGCTGCTCAGCAGTACTGTGACTTTTGTGGTCGCTCCAATCACACTGAGGACAGGTGTTGGAAGAAGCATGGCACACATGTGTGGGCCAATGTTGCATCTGAAGGTGCTTCTCATACTCCTGTTGTTGATAATTCAAGCTCCTCCACTATTGAGTTTATTTCCTCGGAAGTGGAACGACTGCTGTTAGAGAAAACTGGCGCTTCCTCATCTACTGTTGTTGAGTCTGGAGCACATGCGACTACATTCACTGGTTGTGATTCTGCTTTTCTGACTGCCCCATCTTCTAGTACTAGTAATACAAAATGGGTGATTGACTCTGGAGCCTCTTCTCATATATCTGGAAATAGATCTCTTTCCTATAAATTATCAAAACCCTGCACTAAATCTATTGTTATGCTTGTTGATGGATCCAAATCTGCTGTGTCTGGCATTGGTGATATTTATACTCATTTCCTTCTGAAATCCGCTCTATGTGTCAAATTTTTCTTTGAATTTGTTATCTGTCAACAAAATTATGCGTAGTTTGAACTACAATTTGACCTTTGTACTCTGTACTTGTGTTTTTCAGGACCTTCGCATGAGAATGAAGATTGGTGGGGGGCATGAAGGACCTGATGGACTCTACTATTTGGATGATTTGAAAAGAATCAGCACTACTACTCTTGCTTCAGCATTATCTTCTTCTGTGTCTGCATTACAGTAGCACTATAGACTTGGGCATCCATCTGCTGATAATTTAAAACATGTTATTTCTGGTGTAGGACCGCACAATTTCCAGTGCGAGTCATGTCAGTTAGGCAAACATTCCAGAACTTTCTTTCCAAAAAAATCTTAGATTGGTAGTAAAAATATTTTTGATTTAGTTCATGCTGGTGTATGGGGTCCTTGTCATGTTCCAAGTTTGTCAGGCAATAAATATTTTATTCTGTTCATTGATGATTTCTCCAGTGCTACTTGGTTGTTTTTTATGAAAGACAGATCACAAGTTTTGCCTACTATTAAGTTCTTTTTTGCTGAAATTAAAATCCAATTTTCTATGCCTATTAAGATTTTGCGCATTGATAATGCCTTGGACTTTGTTCAAAAACATATTGAATTATTTTGTCATTCTGCTGGTACTATTCATCAGACATTTTGTGCCTACACACCTCAACAGAACGATGTTGCTAAAAGGAAAAATAGGCATTTACTTGAAGTTACTAGAGCTATCATGTTGCACTCTAATGTTCTCAAACATTTTTGGCCGGAAGTTGTTCTCATTGCCTGTTTTCTGATTAATCACATGCCCTCGTATGTTATTGGGAACAAAATTCATGTCCAAGTCCTACAACCACACATTCCTCTTTTTTCTGTTCCTCTAAGGATTTTTTGGGTCAACTTGCTTTGTTCGGTTGCTTGGACCGTCTCAGGACAAGTTGTCTCCTAGAGATGAAAAAATGTATTTTTCTGGGATATTCACGTACTTAGAAAGGATATCGTTGTTATAGTCCTATTACAAGAAGTGGTTCACAAGCAGTGAAGTGGTTTTCTTTGAGGACACTCCTTTCTACTCCACTAAAGGGAACACTTTGAGTTCAGATATTATTTCAGCACATCTTCCTGTTATCAGGGATTCATCGTCTGAGTTGCAGCCTGTTGAGACTACGTCTCCTCTTATTGTTTACCAATGCAGGAATTGGCCGCCGCAGTCTACTCCTGCCCAAGACCCCCCCCCCCACAGAAAACCAATTTTCTCCTTCAAAAGGTCTTGCACCTGCTGAGGTAACTTCTGATCTGCATTTACCTATTGCTCTCAGGAAAGGCACTTGCTCATGTACCTCTCATAGTATTGCTAACTATGTTTCTACCGCACATCTTAGTGTCCATGTTAGTAAGTTTGTTGTTGCCCTGTCTGTTGTTTTTGTTCCTAAAAATGTTCATGATGCTTTACAAAGTACGGCCTAGACACATGCCATGACTGAGGAGATGATTGCTCTTACTGAAAGAGGTACTTTGGATCTGGTGGATCCTCCATCTGATTGCAAGCCTGTTGGATGTCGTTGGGTGTACACTGTGAAGTATCATCCTGATGGGACTGTTGAACGCCTAAAGTCCCGCTTAGTGGCCAAAGGGTACACTCAAACCTATGGTATTGATTATTTTGAGACTTTTTCTCCTGTTGTCAGGCTAAATTTTGTGTGTGTTCTTCTCTCTGTTGCAATCAATCTGGATTGGCCCCTTATACAGCTCGATGTTAAGAATGTCTTTCTTTATGGTGATCTCCAAGAGGAAGTCTATATGGAGCAACCACCTGGGTTTGTTGCTCAGGGGGAGTCACACAAGGTCTGTCGCCTTAAAAAGTCTATATATGGACTCAAGTAGAGTCCACGTGCCTTGTTTGATAAACTGAGCAAAATTTTGTCTACATATGACTTCCTGAACTCTCATGTTGATCACTTTGTCTTTATTAAGAAGACTTCCTCAGGTATTGTTGTTCTGATTGTATATGTCGATGATATTATTTTATCGAGCAATGATCTTTCTGAAATCCACACTACCAAGGCCTATATATGCAAGCACTTTGTCACTAAAGATTTGGGAAAGCTAAGGTATTTTCTGGGAATTGAAGTCTCTAGGACCTTTAATGCTCTTGTTTTGTCCCAAAGGAAGTATGCTCTAGATCTTCTGCAGGAGACAGGGATGCTTGGAGCTCGAGATGCTGATACTCCCTTAGACCCTAATGTAAATTGGGATGATGATGAATCTCCCTTGTATCCTGACAGTAAACGCTATAGGAGACTGGTTGGAAAGTTAATTTATTTGACTGTTACTAGAGCTGATATTTCTACTGCAGTTGGCCTTGTTAGCAAGTATCTTGACAAACCTAGACAGTGTCACTGGGAAGCACTATGTCATATCTGAAGAAATCTCCTAGTAAAGGCCTTTTCTATAGGAATCATGGCCATTTCTCTCTTAAAGGCTATTCTGGTTCTAACTATGCTGGAAGTAAGATTGACAGAAAAACCACTTCTGGCTACTGCACATTTGTTGGTGGAAATCTTTTCACCTGGAGGAGCAAAAAGCAGAATGTTGTTGCTAGATCTAGTGTTGAGGCCGAGTATCGGGCTATTGCTCACACAGCTTGTGAACTTTTGTGGGTACAGTCCCTCCTAAAAGACCTTGGTGTATGGTCTTCTGTTCCTATTCCCATGCATTGTGATAATAAAGCAGCTATCTTTATTGCCAATAATCTTGTTTATCATGAACGGACTAAGAACATCGAAGTTGATTGCCACTTCATCAGAGAAGCCATCATGACTAGTCATATCTGCACTCCTTTTACTCGCTCAGAAGATCAAGTTGTTGATATATTCACAAAGCTGTTGGTCAAGAAACATTACAGCTCTCTTGTGGACAAGTTGGGCATGATTGATATCTATGCTCCAACTTGAGGGGAGTGTTAAATAATGTTTTATTTAGTATTTTATATTCTCTTGTTATTTTCCTATTCTCAGTGGACCTATATGTAATTGTTTCTCTTATAAATATATGGGGTACACACATTGTGAACCCTAACCCTTCCGGGAAACCTTGTCTAGAGAGTATATGCACCGATTGAACTTCAATAATAAACATACGTGATATGTGGTAGCAAAAATAAAAGAAAAAAATGTCATTACAACTCAAAAGAGAACCCCAAAGCCCAAAGACTCTTTGTTTCTCTCTACTAAATGAAAGTTTACATTAACAAGAACCTCTTGTGATTCCAATCTTATAGTTGTACATTCATATATGCAACAATACCTTGATCTAGACATTTTCCATTATGAGAATGCCTTCCCAGCTTCTTAAGACATTTCATTTTACAAGGCTTTGATCTTCAATCTTAGAAATGGCAACCACATACCATAAGTGTCCATTAACCCAAAATGGTCTGTTAGAAAGTTTGCATTGCCACCAGGGATGGTCTCAATCTTTGAGTGGGTAAGTGTGTTTGGTCCTATGTGGGGGGGTTCTTATATATGGGCTCATTTTCCTTGCTCATGTTGGCATATCTCATGGTCTCACTTGCATAAGGTCTATTATGGTGATAGATTCAGGTTGTAAGGTGGGTGATCCTTGATAGTTATCTAAAGAAATGGTGGTGGCTGCTCCTACAAATCTGAACCCTTTATTGAATATTAAATATATTGTGATATTTTTTAAGTGGGAGGGTTGGGCTCTTTTACATGGTGGCAACGAAGGATATATAAGATGTATATTATTGCTTCTTCCTCGTCATGGATGTGCCTCTAGTCAGAGGATACTGCAGCTCCTTAGGGATTCAGACCACCAAAGACACCCTTTTTAGCATTGATATTCAATTCAAATAGTTGGCCTCAGGCTATAGACACGTGACAAAATCCAAGAATCATCCGATGTCGCTACTTGCTCGTCAATGTCTACACTGATTCCCCCTTTCTTAGAGAGGCTAATTCTAAGGAGGTGACATATTGGCAACCTCAAACGACTTTGATTACTATAAACGACAATGCCCATGTCAACTTCACTTATAGCAGCCTCGAAAAATTTGATAATTTTTAAACTAGAATTGCAGTATTACCTTACATCATTGTGTCTCATGCTAAGAGCAAGATCTTGCAGATTTATATATGATTCCACAAGTGGCAATGGAGGATCCTTAGGCAGTTCCTTCCTAGATGGCTTGTGTATGGACTTATCTGGAAGGAAGGATGGGAGACTTGAATGGGCCACAATATGATGACATCTTGGTGTAAGTTTGCCTTTTTGAAGCATATCAGGATGTGGGAGCTACAATTTGGAATGGTACAACGGTATGAAGTCTTTTGGGACACAACCCTTGGGTTAGGCGTCTGATAGTGGACGACAAAGAATTGGGACATCTGAGACAGTGTTGGAACTTGAGGTGATTAACTTTGGTATGGTTTCATGAATTATTTGGGGTTTTTAGGAAAGAGAGAACAACATGACTAGGAGGGATCCTCTGTGAGGTCTTTTATTAGATGACTCCTTATCAAATTTAATTTTTGGGGTGACCAATGTGGGTAAAAGGATTCAAAAGTGTCGTTCCCATGTGCATCGTGGCCATTGCAAAAGGTCGGCTACTTGACCCTCGGGACAAGTTCGGTACTCCACCGTGTAGTGCCTGCCTGTAGACAAAAACAGCATAGATATTGGAAAGAATATGTTGTTCCACTATGTATAGAAGGTCAACAAGGATGCAGACCTCAATGAGAACCCTTTACTCACCACTTCCCTTCCCACTTCCTCTCTCTGGTCATACTAAAGGAAACTGAATTTTATTGGATGGATCAACAAAACTTCCAACAAATTCACTTCACATTTTTTTGAATTGCACACAGAAACGTAGGATTTTGACGGAAATGACATTGCATCTATAATCAAGTTATTAGGTGAGTTCATTTTAAGTCTTGTAAGAGTAATTATGTGTAAAATTTCCTTACTAATAATAACTTAGGTATCGAGCAGATCACACATTTTTAGATTTTAAATTACCTAAAATAAAACCTTTATAGATTGTGCTTTCAATTCATTGAATCCTTGATCACACTTTTACTGCCTAATCTAACAGATAAAATGCATTTAGAAAAACAAGGACGCGATTGTAATAAGATCTCTGCAACAATCACATTTTAATTTGTTCTGCACGTAGATTAATACAATCTAGACCCAATTATATACACAACCTTCAATAAGTGCATCCTCCAAAAAGTTATCAATTTATATATGGCCTAAGGTGTTTCTGAAAATATTTGCGTGCTAGTAGGACAAACTATCATGCCATGAGCCTCGTGACCTAGTTTTCACATTATCGTATATAATTTCCAAGTCAGTATTTCAAGGTTCCTCTCAACAATAACTAGTAGAAGAAATGAATGATTCCACGATAATTACTTCAAGATTGACAATATAGAGTTTTATAACTTATATTACATCAGACTTAGATGAATCTATGATTGAAACAATTCACATTAAAAATGCTTTCAACCATTACCATTTTGTACAACATGGCATGGAGGTTAATAATCGAGTGAACATAGACATAGCTAAGATTCTTTCTTGAGATATCATTTAGTGTGTACAACAGAAGAATTAAACAGAGACGAGAAGATTTGAACTGAGGTATAAAGAAGTGGTCATACTAGGAGTCACTGATACAGCTGACACAAGAGGACCGTAGACACCTCTGTCAGGAATGAAAGTTGTTCCTTTACCAGCCCAGTAAAATTGAATATCCAGAGTATGGTTCTCAACAATGGCAAAGAAAGTTTTCACAATTGGTTTACCAACTCCACCAGCCTCATTTTCAATGTTAAAATTCTCCAGTACCAATTTGTCCTGCATAGATAATTAGAATACACTAAATATCATGAGAGAAGTTATAAGAAATTTGCAATTAGACTGATTACCTGAATATGCACATTGAAGATGCGTCTTCCAAGGCTATTAAAAGTATTGTCATCTGAGTAAATTATTTCGGCAAAGTGAAGTTTCACTGTGTAATTTCCATTTCCCATACAGAGCCCATAGTAGGTTAAAGAAAGAGGAGAAAGACGTGCTCTAGTGTAAAGCTCAGAATCTTGCATGTGAAGAGAAGATGTGTTTGTTGCAATATAGGTGTCGGCATCACGATCATTATCCATAAAATTCCCGGTGCTGCTGAATGCCCACCAGTTTGGAGATAGATGCAGCATTGAAGCGCCTTTTGGCTCTGTGTCTTTCTCATATTTAGTCCCGTTGACTATGCCTTCCTCACCACCGCAATTGATGTGCAAGGAATACTTATCTGAGAGAAAGGTTAATAACTCAGAGACAAAACAGATCGAAGGAGAAAGGACAACATAACTAACTAAAAGAGATCTGCAATCTAAATATTGAAAGAAATAGCATCACACTATATACATATTGCACTATTATGTATAAAATATTTCAGTGTGGTAAGACAAAAGAAGACGAGGTTGAAAATTACATTTTTTTTATATTCATATAAAATATGGTATATTGAACACCTATTTCTGTATCCAGTAAAAAGATGCATACTTCTTCAGATTTTTGGCAGAATAAGATATTAAAAGAACCAGTAGGGAAGAGAGAAACTGATTGAAAATAGTACTTACACTGCTTCTTGGGAACATTGCAGGGGAAATGTCTTATAAGGCAAGGATGAACTGTTTTTCTATAAAAGAAAACTAGTTAACAATTTATTGTATTCTTGACAAGGTATCATAAATAAATGAATCGACAGTATCATTTCTCTCTTATTCGCAGAGGCAGTAAGTGTAACATTGGAATAGGAGTTTTGACAAAATTCACAAGTGACTTACCCTGGCTCTACAAGCTCAGAGTAACTTTCCACGGCATTTCTGATTCAATACCAACCATAATAGAGTGAGAAAAAAAACATAGGGGGGAAACTATAGATCAAAAAGAAACATATGTGTCATGAATCTTACACACTGCCTGCAGGACATTCAGTTAGTTCAGGATCTTCCATTGTGAAGTTGTTATTGGATATATCCCTGTAAACAGTTATAGCATATATATATCAATGGACCTGAGAGCAAAGAAACAAATATGAACATTATATTTTATAATTTAAGCAGCTATTGCAGCAAACAAGATGAGAGATTCAACTATATCACATGAAGGATTTTGTTTCAATGACATAAATTTAAATAGTATGGAATTAGTAAATCACATAATCCATCACATCTACATCGAGAAGTTGTAACAATTCCACACTAACCGATGCCAAAAAATCAATTATCAGCCCCTGTTCTTCAGCAAACAATATTCATGGGTTTGGCCCTTCGAATCAACCATGCAGTAAAAATTTAGCATGGGCAGTGTAGACATGGAAATGGGGTTTCCTAATGAAACTCTTAACTAGAGAATCCATGAGCCTATATAGGCGAGGTAGAGGAGTGTGTAACAAGGAAAGGAGAACAAGCAATAAATAATAAGCATTCTAGATTCTTATTCAAGCTGGAGCATAGATGTTCATCATGCTACCTTACCCGTTAGCTTTTGTTTCAATCTTTTAAATCTAAACAGAGCAGAACTAGGAAACCACGTAATCCATCATGTCTACATCTTAGAAACCGTAATAACCACTCTATCTGACACCAAAAAATCAATTATCAGCCCCTGTTCTGACGGGAAATAATATTTTTGGGTGTTGGTCCTTTATAATCAACTATGCCTACAAGTGGGCGATCTAGAAATGGAAAATGGGGTTTACTAATGACACTCTTCACAAGAGAATACATGAGCATTTATATAGGAAGGATAGAGGAGTGTGTAACATGGAAAGGAAGTAATAAACATCTTAGTAGCTTTGTCCTTCAAGCTGGAGCATAGCTGTTTTCCAAGCTAGCTTGATAGTTGGCATATTGAACGAGTTCCTAGGCAATGGCTCTGCCAATAGATCAGTGACTCAATCTTCGGACTTAACATGTCAAGTATAGATCTTCTTGGTCATTGCCACCCCAACAACGTGACAATCCACCTCATATGTCTAGTCCTTTCATGACATACATGGTTATCACAATTGAAGATAGAAAATTGGCATAGGGTGGCAGGTTGGAGACTCAATTCTCGTTATAATGCCCTGAATGAACGATGCAAGCTTACAAGTAGCATTGGCCATAGCTACCTGCTCTGCTTTGAGATATGGCCACCACAGTTTAGATTTGCTCTTTCAGGTGCTTAAGTTTCCCCGCACAGAAGTGTACTAGCATCAGCTTATGCTTCGTGTTAGTATGGATCTAGACATGATTAGCGTCATAATAGCCAATGTCCATGTTGCTCGAGCAAAAAGCCTTTCTCAGGGGACCTTTAATATTACTTAAAATGTGGAATACAGCATCCAAGTGGCATAGTCTAGCTAACCTGATAGCAAGTTACCAAGCCCACAACATAATTAGTATCAGCCCTAGCAATTCCTTAGTAGATAAACCTTACAAAAAGTATTCTGTAACTTACCTAACTAGAAAAAGAGGCAAATGATTATGATCCCACAAGACATCCAGGTTGAAAAGGGGTATCACTTTGTCTAGCCCGCAATGTCCCAGTTTCCTGAAGTAGATTGAGGGGTACCTCTAATAAAGACAGGCAGATAGCAGAGGCATTGTCAGCAGCATCGATCTGCTGTAACTCAGTTTGCCTCCGAACCTTTACTAACAAAATGCTCAGACATGGTATTTCATTTCTCATATACTATTAATATCATCAATAGATAACTAACACAATAAGGACAACCACCCTAATTGCTCCTTTTGGAAAAATATATTTGAGTGATTATGGAGGCACCTATTGAACTCAAAAAAACCAGAATTTGGCTCTCTTCCTAAGACCAACGTCCAGGGCTTACATAAGCCTATATATATATCTTTCTTAAGAATGTGCACATTGTTCATCAGAAGACCAATATCCATGGCTTTGCATAAGCCTATATATATCTTTCTTAAGCACATTGTCATCTTCCAAGCAGCATACTATAGAATAAGAAAATAACACATTAGTCTATAATGTGTTATTTTCTTATTCTATACATACAATTCAGGTTCCTCCGTGCGAACTTCCTCCTAAAAATTACCAAATGGAAACCACTCTTTCCCAAGTTGATATAGAGGCTAGTTTAGATCAACAGCAGTAATTATAAATATCTGCATAGAAAATTGAGTCTAGTTCGGATGACAAGAATCTTTAAAATAATAAATTCATAAGTGTGAGTGCATCCCTTTACAAGTTATTAGCATTGGAGTCTGGATATATGCAAAATGGACACCTAGCATGTAACACCCCTGACCTGGGTTATCGCATGACCCTAGAAATTTTGCTTAAAGTAAGTTACTTACAAACTTGCTCTAATCTTTTGAAAAGTAATTAAGGCCTTTGTGAAGTTTAATGTCAAATTGAGCTTATATGCAAACTATGTGTGCATTAAATGATAGTCTGAGTGTAAAGTGTAATTTACCCAAGATGAGGGGTTATATTGCAAATATTACATGTTAAATATATTCTAAGTGTTTTAACATCATGAGAGAGTGAATGATGCTAAGTGATGGCTTGTGGAAAGCCTAAATTCTAAGTGAGAACTTGTTGAAAAGTGCTAAGTATTTGGTGCATCAATTATGGTACAAATTGTAATATATTCAAAATGTAGGGTATATCTGTAAATTACTACATCTAAATTGTCTCTACCCCTTCCTAGTATCATTTAGAGGAAAGAGAAAGAAGGAGACACTATGTTTGAATCATCTTAGAGTGATGGCACTCTTAGTAATGAAAACACCAAGAAAATGCATAAGTTGAAAGCTATATATATGAGCTATATCGAGTTGTGGACTTAGGATGGGAGTCCCTATCGGCCATGGAGCCATAAAGGGAGTCTCCTATCGGTTTGTGGAGTTTTGGCTTTGCCCATTATTAGTATATAGACTTTCCTGCGTTTTTACTTAGTCTGTTTTTTTCTCTTTTCTTTGTTATTCTTATGTCTTGTTTTATCCCACATGGGTTATATCTAAACCTTGTGGCTTTCTCTTGTCTTATAAAAGAGAACGATGTACTCCTTTTTTAATCATCTCAATAATAAGACAATTAGCCGCAACTTCTAGATGGTATCAGAGCCTCCCGATCCTCCCTAACCCTAATCCTTCTTTTCCTCCCATCAACCCTAGCCGCCACCCTTCCCCTTCTTCCCTGCTGCGCCGCCCAGCAGCAACCACCTGGTCTGCCGCCACCGCCTAGCACCAACCTTGGTGCCGCCGCCACCACAACAGGCCTCTCCAGCCCCCGCCATCCCCTTCTCTGTCTTCCTCCCTCACCGCCCACTACTTCTCTTCTTCTCCTCTCCACTGCAACCCCCCCTTCTTCTCCTTTTTCCAGCAGCTATCTCTGCTGCCCGCCGCCAACAGACCCCTCCATCTTGCCGCCACCACCATAGCCCCACCACCATCAATTTCCGTAGCCCCAAGCACCCACCCTATCCTCCCTTCTCTTCTTCCCATCTTCTCTAGCCCTTCTCTCACCATCTCGCCTGGCTAAAGACTCATTTTCGGCCTCCGTACATTTTCCGAAAAAGTTACGTACAGCCCGGTCGTTTTCCAGATCTGGCACGTTGAAGGCGTAAATCAATTTTTCGCATCTGACTGCCTGCGCCTCATGGTGGAGTAATCTTTCCTCCATGTTGGCGTAGGTTCTTTTCTTCCTCTGCCCCGTGAGGGTCTTCTGAGGTCCATGATTGGATCTCCTGCCTACTAGGGATGAGCATCGGGCCGGGTCACCCCGGGTTTTGGCAAGCCCAGATCCATATCCATATTATTATGCGGGCCACGGGCCGGGTTTTGGCCCGAAAAATTTTAAGAAAGACGAGCCCGTACCTGGCCCGTATAAAAAATCTGGGTTTCGGGCCAGGCTCGGGCCAGCCCGTCTAACAATAGGTTTCATCAAAATGACGTGTTTGATTTACAATCAATGTTGAATTTGTATATAAGTAGAAAAATATTTGTTGTAGACATATTTATTAAATTTTAGAATGTCGTTGTGTTAGGAATGGTGGTGCTTTGCGTGAAGGTTGAACATATTATGAATGAGCAGACAAATTAATAATCCATAATGTTGTTGCTAGTTGTTGATTCGTATCGATGAGCTATTAGACTTGTTATTATAACCAACTATTAGTATAGGGGAAGTTGGCTGATTATATCAATCATTAGACGACGGATCCTATTATGGAAAAAAGAAGTTTTAAAATGATATACATATTTGTGTATTTATATTATATGATATAGATTATTTATGCGGGCCGGGTACTGGGTTTCGGGTCTGGGTTTATGGTGGCCCGAGCCCGGCCCGGATAAGAAAATGGGCCTAAAATGCCGGCCCGGCCCGCCCATTTAGAATATCAGGGTCGGGTTTGACGGGCCGGGTAGCGGGCTGGGTCGGGCCGGCCCGGTCCGATGCTCAACCCTACTGCCTACTACTACTGCTAGTCCATGTGTTGGACTCCTGCTGCTGACTTCTGCTACTACTGACGCCTGTTGTTATCTGCGTCCGTGCTACTGCTTATTCTACTTTGGTCCGATGGCGACTCCAGATCTCCCTCGACCTCTCTGTGTTACTACGGTGAAGTTGGATAATTCCAACTATCACCTCTGGGCGGCTTCCTTTGAGTTGTATGTCAAAGCACAAGGGCGCTACTCTCACCTGACTACCAAAGGCCCTGCTCTTCCTGCTGCAGACGCTGACGAGAAGACGAAGCAAGCCTATGATCTATGGTCCAAAGAGGACTATGGGATCATGACATGGATGGTCAACAATGTTGAGGCCAAGATCATCCAGTCCTTGCTCCGCCTCCAGACTGCCAAAGAAATGTGGGACCAGCTTTCCCATGTTTACTCTCACCAGCAGAACCCGAAGAAGGTCTTCGAGATATTCAAATAGCTTGCCAAACAGGAGTGTTCGGCTACCGACTCCGTTGAGGACTACTACAACTTCTGTTGTGCTCTCTGGGATGAGTTCCAGGTGTATTATCCCCTGACTGTTGATATTGATGAAGTGCACCGACAGCGGAATGAACTTATGTTAGTTCAGTTCCTCGCTGGCTTACCTGCTTCTTTCGCTGGTGTTGTGGACCAGATTCTCTCCAGCGATCTCCTACCCTTCGAGATGTGCTCAAAAGGGTCCAGCGCCTACCTTCTGTGTCTCAATCCGCGCCCGATTCTTCTGATGGGGCAGCCCTCGCTGTCCGTTCTGGTGATTCCTTTCGTGGCTGTGGTCGTGGCCGCGGAGGACGTTTTACAGCACCTGGTCGTGGGTCTGGAGCTGAGCCCGTGGAGTCTCGTTACTGCACTCATTGCAAGCGCACCAACCATACTGAAGATCGTTGCTGGATCAAATACGACAAACCTGACTGGGCTAATAAAGTGACATCTGAACAAAGTGAACCTGCTCCACCAACAGTTGACTGGATTCGCTTGGAATTTGAAAAACTGCTACAAGCTCTCGCCTGGCGTCTTCTACTGATGATTCAAATGCTGGTAGTGCCGCCCTTCTGACCAAGACTGGTAAAAATTCCTGGGTGATTGACTCTAGTGCGACTTCTCATATATCTGGCAATCCTGATTTATTCTCTAAACTGCACAAGACTTCTTTTATACCTCCTGTTACTTTAGCTGATGGTTCTAAATCACCTGTTACTGGCATTGGTGATATTTGCTCCACTGGTAGTCTGCCTCTGCGATCCACTCTTTATGTCCCAAAATTTCCTCTTAATTTACTATCTGTCAGTAAAACTGTGAAGAGCCTTCGTTGCTCAATTACGTTTGACCCGGATGGTGTTTTGTTTCAGGATCTGCGCACGAGGATGACGATTGGTTCAGGGCATGAGTGACCGGATGGACTCTACTACTTGGACGAGCCAAAGACAGCTGCATATTTGACATCATCTGTAGCAGGCATCCAGTGGCATTATAGATTGGGCCACCCTTCTGTTGCGAAGTTAAAAGCATTGTTACCTGATGTAGTTAGTTCTGATTTTCATTGTGAGACATGTCAGCTTGGCAAGCAGACTCGTGCTACCTTTTTCCCAAAATTTTGTATCAGTTCTAAAGCACCTTTTGATATTATACATGCTGACGTTTGGGGTCCATGTTCTGTGTCGAGCACTTCTGGTTTTAAATATTTTTTGAGATTCATTGATGATTTTTCTAGAACAACATGGCTATTTTTGCTTAAAGATAGATTTACTATTCTTGAAAAAATTAATGACTTCTTTGTTGAGATCCGCACTCAATTTGCTAAGCCTATAAAGATTTTTCGCACTGATAATGTGTTGGAATTCATGCAAGCCTCTGTTAGCTCCTTTTTGTCGTCGTCAGGGCACCATCCACCAAACTTCTTGTGCTTATACCCCACAACAAAATGGTGTCGCTGAACGCAAGAATCGTCATCTTCTCGAAGTTGCTCGTACCCTTCTTTTTCACTACCATGTTCCCCAGTATTTTTGGCCCGAGGCAATATCCACTGCCTGTTATCTTATTAACCGAATGCCATCCTCTGTGCTCGGAAATCAGATTCCATATCATGTTCTGTTTCCCGATGCGCCTCTTTTTTCTGTCCCGCCTCGCATATTTGGGAGCACATGTTTTGTTAATAACATTTGGCCAGGCCTTACTAAATTGGATCCTAGAGCGACTAAATGTGTTTTCCTAGGGTACTCTCGCACTCAAAAGGGGTACCGATGCTATGATCTTGTTTCTAAAAAGTGGTTTGTATCTGCGGATGTGGTATTTTTTGAGCATATGCCTTTCTATTGTTCGGCTGGTTCTGCGCTCACTTTGGATTTACTAGTGGACACGCCTTTACCTGTGGTGGATGATCTAACTGATACTTCTGATGCTCCGATTGAAAAGCCACCTCTGAAAGTTTATCACAGAAGACCGAAGCCGACAACTCCCTCTGTGGCCTCTCCATCGTCCTCATCCTCTGTGCCAGATCAAACACCTCCGCAGGTATTTTCTGATCTTGATATTCCTATCAGTCTGAGGAAAGGGACAAGAACTTGTACTATGCATCCGATTGGCAATTTTTGCTCTACTGATAATTTGGGTGCTAATTTTGCTAACTTCATTGCGACTCTTTCTGCTATATTTGTTCCTAAAAATGCTACTCAGACTCTTCGACATCCTGCATGGCGTCAGGCTATGGAAGAAGAAATGAAGGCCCTTACAGAACATAATACATGGACCCTTGTTGATCCACATGTTGATTGCTCTCCAGTTGGTTGTCGCTGGGTCTTCACAGTCAAATACCAGCCAGACAGTACTGTTGAACGGCTTAAGGCGAGACTTGTGGCAAAGGGGTATACACAGACCTATGGGGTCGACTACTTCGAGACTTTTTCTGCAGTGGCGCGCCTGAACTCTGTGAGAATTCTGATTTCTGTTGCTATAAATTCTGACTGGCCTCTGTATCAGCTTGATGTCAAGAATGCTTTCCTGTATGGTGATCTTCATGAAGAAGTATACATGTCACAACCCCCCAGTTTTGTGTGTCAGGGGGAGTCCTCTAAAGTTTGCAGGTTGAAAAAGGCAATGTATGGCTTGAAACAGAGCCCCAGAGCTTGGTTTGACAAGCTAAGCACTATTCTTCAGAAATTCTCTTTCTGGCGCTCCCAGTCAGATCATTCTGTTTTTGTGAAAAATACTACTGCTGGCATTGTTGTCCTTATTGTTTATGTTGACGACATTATTCTTTCCGGAAGTGATCTTGCTGGTATTCAGTCAACAAAGTGCTATCTGGAGAAACACTTTGTCACCAAGGATCTCGGCTCGCTACGGTATTTTCTTGGGATAGAGGTGTCCCGGTCTTCTTCTGGTCTCTGCTTATCTCAGCGGAAGTATGTTCTGGACCTACTATCTGAAACTGGTCTTCTAGGTGCTAAACCTGCTAGCACACCTCTGGATCCGAACACCGACTGGGATGATGAGAATTCTCCTGCTTATCCTGACAATCATCAGTATCGAAGAATGGTTGGTAAACTCATCTATCTTACTGTTACACAGGCTGATATTATTGTTGCGGTTGGACTGGTTAGTCGTTACTTGGATAAACCTCGGCAATGCCATTGGGATGTTGTCTGCCATATTCTGAAATATCTGAAAAGTTCTCCTGGAAATGGCCTGCTTTACCAGAAACATGGGCACTGCAAACTTCTTGGCTATTCTGACTCTGATTATGCTGGCAGCAAGGTTGATCGTCGCTCTACTTCTGGCTACTGCACCTTTGTGGGAGGCAACCTTGTCACTTGGCGAAGCAAGAAGCAGTCTGTTGTTGCTCGCTCTAGTGCTGAAGCTGAGTATCGTGCCATGGCGCACACTACCTGTGAACTGTTCTGGATTAGGAGCTTGCTGAAGGACTTTGGTATTTCTGATACGTCTCCTATTCCAATGTATTGTGACAACAAAGCAGCTACTTTCATTGCTAGTAACCCTACTTTCCATGAGCGGACCAAGCACATCGAGGTGGATTGTCATTTCGTTCGCGAAGCTGTTCTATCGGGCCAAATCTCTACTCCCTACATTCATACGTCTGATCAGGTGGCTGACATCTTCACAAAGATTCTACCAAAGACGAGGTTCACTGCTATGACATCCAAGCTAGGCATGATAGACATCTACGCTCCAGCTTGAGGGGGAGTATAAGTATATAGACTTTCCTGCGTTTTTACTTAGTCTATTTTTTTCTCTTTTCTTTGTTATTCTTATGTCTTGTTTTATCCCACATGGGTTATATCTAAACCATGTGGCTTTCTCTTGTCTTATAAAAGAGAACCATGTACTCCTTTTTTAATCATCTCAATAATAAGACAATTAGCCGCAACTTCTAGACCCATGACGGGCAAGGCACTTCAAAGAAGTGATATGTATCGACTTGCAACTTGTCTCAGGAAAAGATTGCGTTGAATATAATAAAGTAATGAGTGTAAGAAGATAACCAAAGAAGATGACCCTTATCCCTTGCATTATCCTTGAACTTTTATTTTTGCATGGCAAGATAATGATGGAATGCATGCAAATAGGTGTGTCGACCATGCATGGCTAGGTGGCATGTAGTAGCTTAAGATAATGACACCTATTACACTCTTTTCCATAAACCCCAAGTATAAATACCCTACCCTTCACTTGTTAGTAGAATTTTCGAAATCTTGTTAGCAACCTTTCCTTAGATATCGTGCATGCCACTCTTGTATCGTGCATAAGTGAGGAGAGTTAAGTGGTAGAGCTTGGTATCGGCCAAAGATAAAAGATATCGGCCAAGTAGGTCATAGTAACCTAGCAAAGGTGATATCGACCATTGGGAGTAGAGATATCGTGCAAAAGCTAGGAGCTCAAGTCTTGGATTTTGGAGAGGCTCATCTTCAACCTTGGAACGTGAGGAGTTGAAGCTTGAAGGAAGATTTTTATGTTTGTTGCTATCTTTTTGGATCTTCCTACCACTATATATTGGTATCTTTGTGGATCTGTGTGTTGATATGTATTTTACTGGTCATTCTCCTACTGCCATTATGCATTCATCATACAGAGACTTTGAGGAGCATGTTCATCTTCATATGTTGCTACATGGTGTTGCTTCTGTTGTTATATGCTTCTTTGAGAGCTTACTACTCTGGAGCTTCTGTCTGCTGCTTGCTTTAATTAAGTTGATGGTCTTTTGTTTGATTATGTCGTCATTACTTTTTGTTGTTTGTTCATGCTTATTTGTGTGTTGACGTTTGTAACTTGTGCATGTTACTTTCTACTACTATATTCTAGCGCACTCTGGTATATCTGTGCTCTATTTGCACGTTAACATGTACATGTTTTGTAAGCACGTTTACATGTACATGCTTTGTAAGCACGTTGACTATTGTTGCTCTGGCCAACACTCTCTAGGAACTGTGATCTAACACTCTCTGGACTGCGATGATAACGAATCTGATAAAGACGTTGATATCTGCCTGTTGATGTTTACTCCTTCTCCAGATGCCACCATTCTGATCGAGAAGCTTCTGCGACATGCTTGCATACCTGCTTTGAATTATCTCCAGAGTATTGATTGATGAGTGTTTTATTGTAATTTTTGACTAGGAGAAATACTTGTATAGGATTGGTCTATCTGTATATGGGCCTAAGTGTGCCTTGGTCCATTAGGGTTGGGTTCGAGTTTGTACGCTTCCCACTATAGGAGCAGTGTTTATCTTATCATATACAGCGATTAGTCGTCGTTTACTTTATCAAAGGTACAAAACAAAGTGGTACTCATTCATCAAAACCATTAGATTGTATTATTATGTTTAAGAGTATTCTAGAAATATTTGTTTAAAATCGAGGAACCTGCCGGATGAGAATTTACATGAACGACAAGAACATATAAACCTATGCACATTTTGTTGGTCAAATCAAGGCTTTGTATTTTCAATCTAGATTTATTTTTTTTAATTATTATGAGCAGTGCACTGTGATACAAAATGGGTTCCCGGGATAGCTTTGTTGTTTGAATCTGCTTAATGACTCCAACATGTAGACTTTAATGGAAACTAGGGCTTGTATTAGAAAATTGATGATAAAAAAAGAAAATGGGAGTTAATCAATAAATTCTACATACACGTTTTTGTTGCTTTTTGATATCCATTTAGGGATAGTGCCTGTTAGCTGATTCGCAGAAAGAAACCTGCAAAAGCATTACAATCATCATCATTAATCGAGTCCAAAACTGAATATAAGCACAATAGAAGATATAGTTGGCTTAGGATACATGAAGTCGACGTCTTCTATCTTGGAAAAAGAACTTGGAATTTCTCCGGATAAATTGTTGAAGCTGAGATCCCTAAAAACAACATCAAGTTGGTTGAGAAAACAGAATACAGAAGTTGACTAAAAGAAACAAGTATTTTTTATTTTTCCTAGTTTTGGATTTCATCAAGAAAATCCTGCATTAGAGTAAGATCATATCAGTTTTTAAGGTGTATAATCTATTTTATAGTAAGCCTGGCTTTCTTCACATTATAAAAGTGAAAATAAAAAACAAAAACCTGCAATGTAAAGATAACATATAACTGTTGTTCATTGGATTATTTAATGTCCAAGTTTTAACAGAAAAATAACAAGGAAATCAGGCCGAAGGGTTCTCCAGGAAGAAATGAATCTATTAACTACCTCAGTCCATGACAAACAAGTGTGTAAGTTCTTAAAGAAACACTAATAAAAAAACTTACAAGGTTTTCAAGCGAGCTATTTCTCCAATATATTCTGGTATGCTTCCACTAATAGAGCAATTTCTCAGCACGCTGCACAAGTACCACAGTGACTCCACTTAGGACACCGAAACTGAAAAGGTGTATATATAGGAAAGATGTTATTATACTGAACAATGGAATCATCTTGAACTCACATCGTCCTTATTGATTTCATTTTACTCAGGTCAGGGAAACTCGAGGGTCCTCCTCTCAGGTCAGTGATCCTCCTACAATCACGATTGCAAAACCATGGTTTCACAATTTTAATTAAGGATGGGTATAGAAAAAAAGCCTGGCAGTTTGGTATATAAAAGGAAAGAAATGCATTCTTGGACAATTATGAATCACAGAAACAAAACTTCAGGTAATTTTTTTGGAGGAATAGAAACTGTATGCTAGATGCAATCATATCATGTGCTATATGATCCTAAGAAATATGAAAAATTAACACATATTCTCCTATTGACTACGATATTATTTATGTGTTTTTCTTGAGTACAGTGGCTGCCAGCAGAACAGCAAGAAGGTAACAGTTGAAGCAAAAAAAAACATTTCTTATTAGGAGTTGTGTTATGGAGGTGTGTTTGTTAAGTAACCGACATTCCACACCACAGAACAACTGAAAAATTACAAACTATGCCAGGAATATACCCAACTAGTTGACCACACTACTAAGGAACACAGGCCTGGTGTTTGCTGCATTTTTCGGCATGACTCTCGTATTCCAGTTCAAATAATCAAAATCGCAGATACCTTAATGTTTTGAACAACTTACAGGTCAGTAAGGTTCGTCAGATCGGAAATAGCTGGCGGGATTGGTCCTTCCAAAGATGATCCTTGTATGTGCCTAGACAAGCCGAAACGTTTGAGAAATTGATTTGTATAATCAATACAAGAGAAGGAAAAAAAACACCCAATTTTGGTAGATGAATAAGGCATCATGATATCAAATTGCATACAACTTATCTATCTTTGTCCAGTTGCGCATGAAATCAGGAAGCTTTCCAGCGAAGTTGTTGCCACAAATCCTCCTGTTATTCAAGTGAACCAGAAGTGGAGAAACTTCAAAATGGACTGCCATGGAGGCTTAAAACTATACAAAGAATCTAATGTCCGAATCAAAGATACAGGACAATAGCACATAGATGTCAGTGATAGGACTTACAAGTCAGCCAAATTTGTCAACTTTGCTAGGCTAATGGGGAGTTGCCCGGTAAAATTGTTAGCAGTGATGAGGCTGTCACACAGAGCAAAGGCCATCATAAGCATCACATTCACAATATGTCGGAGGATACTTTTTTTCTTCATCACCAGACAAAAAGAAAAGACATGGAAGGTGAACTATATAGGTCTGTTTGACTGGGTGCAGTGCGAGTGCAAGGTGTAACTAAAAGGCCACACTTTGCCTGCATCCAACCAAGAGAACCCATACTAATATTGCAGAAACGAAGGATGGTTGGAAAGTGGAGTTACAGTCTTTGTAGATTCACGAGATTCCCCAGCTCCGGTGGTAATGGCCCCGAGAAGCGGTTTCCTTCAAGATTTCTGCATAGCAAAATGAATAAAAAAATACCACTTTTTCTTTTTGCAGAAAGCGGATTCTTATCAGCCATATAGGGCTTTAAGGAGAGAGCTTCAGCTTACAGGCTGATTAATGTGGTGATGTTGGTCAGAGGAAGCGGGAACGGACCCTCTATCCGATTCGCTAGCAAGGATCTGGCGGCAACAAAATCAAGGCGTCAGTGTCGGGAACATTTCGCTGAGCCATCCGGCGAGGGGTGGGATAGAGGAGACCGAGAAAAGCGTTTACTCACAGTGTCTGCAGTCTCATTCTTCCCCATTGGTGGGGGACGGTGCCGTTGAGAAAGTTCCTGCTGAGATCTCTGTTCGAGGTAGAATCACACGAAACGACAAACAAATCATTCATGGGCAAATGTGATAGAGAAGCACCGAAATTTGAAGCTGTTTACAAGCTACAAGCAAAAATCACGCGGCTTACATTTCTTGGAGAAAACGAAGTCTTTGAAACTCCGGCGGGAGGAAGCCCGGCAAGTTCTGGCCTTTTAGCAAACTGCGCCAACAACAGCAAAACTGAATTAGAAGTACTCCTTTTGAATGATTGAATATACCCCGGGATTACATTTCTCATATGTACTACTTACACACTGACGACATGGCAGACGTTGCTGCCGGAGATGGTGCAGTTGCAGGTGACGTTGTTCTCGAAACCCTTGGGGGCGTCCGGGATTCTCCATTTCCCGCCCGGCGCTGTGCAGGGATCCACCGTGAAATCCCAGTCTGTTTTGCCCAGCCCCTTTGCTATCAGCCTCAGCGCGGCCACTGTAGTAAGAAGTCAAAACCAATACTCAACCAACACCAACCAATCAGATAGGAGCTGCTCGCAGAAAAGCATCACTCGACGCGGGACTCGGTACAGGAACAAAAGAAATGGAGAAGCCACTCAAATGCCGACACTAGTAGAGCAGGGGAAGAGCTATCCGGAGAACCAACAGACTCGCCCTTGGAACTCACACCTGCTCCAAAGAATCCGAAAAACACCGGCAGAACTGCCGTTTGAGCGCGTATCTTACCTTCGTCTCTAGCAGTCGTCCCATTCGCCTGACCGTCAACCTCTGCCGCGAGCACCAAGCAACAACTGACCAGCAAAAGCAAGAAACCGCGGCGGTTTACGGCGACCAAACTCGTCGCCATTGCTCCTTTCAGCTTACGCCTTTCCGAAGAGACTGCCCTGCTCGGCTGCTCACTCCGTCCGTTCTCCGCTGGCGCTGACACCTCTGACTCTGAGATATACACTGGGGTATGTACAGTGGGCTCTGTGAGGCTAAACTAGCTACTATCCTCGCCAGCTCCAGCGTAGGAAACCCGCGGTTTCTCGGCTGGGAAGTGTCTCAGTCAGACTCAGAAAGAACTTGGACTACAGGCATGAGCTAGCTGGATTTCTAAAAATAGTTTGCGCAAGCCCAACCACATGGGCCTATAAGGAGGAACGTCGTGTATGTGCATGCCCATTTGTGTTTTGCTGTGAAATAATCAGATCCTTACATGTCAGAACCCTTATATGTAGCGTAGAAAAAAACATATTTGATTTAATCAATTCCGTACATGTCAGAAATTGGTAATGATCTACCTATACCATGGTTCGATAGTGAGCAAACGTCATACGCGTCCTTCCTCAAACTTTTTGCCCTATCCTTACCTATAATCTTTTGTAAGATTTGTGAATAGGAAAAGTGTGGAGGAATGGGTATACGTCTCCTATGATAGATATGTAAGTAACAAATATGAATGATTGATATATGTTAAACAACCATGCACCCACATCATAGTTAAAGAAAACGTAACATCCTTAAATGACTCTTTCATTTATCTAGAAGAAGCAAATTGAGCATCCATTTATGTTCTTTAAGATGTGTTCTGTAATCATCCAAGAAAACACTCTTTTAGTATACAACCACTAATAAAATATGATGAATTGAAGTGACAGAATCTCTCTTCAGTTTCAAAAAACATAGAGAAAGAATGAGAGTCCTTTGGGGGTTACAGTGTATGCATGTATGAATAAATTACCAAAGTAAACATAGTATTCAACCGACACTTTGGTATGTCTGAATTTTGTATCATCATCCTACATTTATCAATTGTGGATAAAGTATTAATGTGTAAACAAGTAAGAGCAAAAAAAAAATATGCATATACCATGTTTTATGAGGTATGAGTTATTGATAAATAAATTATACAACTCTACCAATGGGAAACATGAACACAAGGTAAGAGGGTGAGCTATGATGTCAAATTTTTTTGTTGTTGTTCCATCCAATCATTATGATTGAGAGGGGCGTAATTATCTTGGATAAGGACAACATGGGGATTACAATGGAAAGCGAGTTTGGTAATTGCTTTGGTTGTCCCATTTCAATACTTTTGTCTTTGTTTATTTTATTTGAAGAAAAGAGTATAATGACGCACGTGTATCTATCTACTCAGGAAATACATATAAAGATATATCACTTGAACTTAATTCATATATAATACCACATTGATGCAAACATATTCTCTACTCAAAATATGTATATTTGGATACATGCAAGTTTTCAATTCTTGAAATTTTTTAAGACATTCAAATTACTGGAAACACTATAGAACCCTCACATAAGCAAATATAAGAAAAAAATTACCAATAAGCTTTGACACCCTTTTCATATCAACCCGTCTTTTTTATCCTAGTTGCATTAGTAATTCCACATGTACAAAAATGCAATATGCATATTAGTTGGTGAGATTCTTCACAAACATTTGAAGAGTGATCCATAGAAAAGATGTCATATCATCAACTAGTTGGAGGTTCAACCATGTCAGTTATTCACATCCTCACTGGGGATTGGAGCATGTCAGCATCTTTGTCAAAATTGATAACACACACTGGAGTAGTTGTTTTAATTTTGTAATAGATGGTGGAAGCTATTAGGACATCCTTCACTTTGGGAACAGAACTATCGTCACCTACTAATCTACATAAAAATCCATGTGTGGAGTACTTATTAAAAATAAGTGATAATAATGTTCTTTTTTTTTTGAATTGAAAACATGGTAGTTTTTTTCAATCCATATGAGTCACATGATGCAACCCGACAAAGAACTGGATTTTTCTTATTTCCCTTAAGCATGAGTTCCAAAAAAAACTAAGAATATACAAAAAATGTTATAATTTGTTGCTTGTGAAGTGTTAGTGGGAAAAAAATGTGACCATGTTTGTTAGAAAAAGGAACACTCAAAGAATATTTTATTTGTTTCTTTGTAATTTTGAACCAAATAAGGTGTATAAACAGACCAAAGAGCCCTCTTCTCATACAAATTGTGCCTAAATAAAGTTTTTATATTCGATCAACCATAAAAATATATGAAATTTCTTGGGACATATAATGTTCTAGAATTGAAAATCATACCAAAGAGTTATTGCCAGGAAATATGACAATACTGTAGGTTTTATTGAAAGTGTAATTTGAAGCTCAAGTCCAACCTACTAAATGCTTATAATATGGTATGGATAGTGATTGTATGAGGTATGCAATTTGTGATGATATTATTGTGTGTCCAATTGTGTTTTGAGCACATTATATCTTGTGGAAGATAATAGAATTCTACCCCTTACCTAGTGTGATGTTTTGAATGATGCTAGAGATTATATGGTTTGATTTATATTGATCCAACTATTTGAATTTACACCAATTGTCCCACTAGAAGATCGTTGATCTCAATTGTGGTCTTTCCTTTAGTATATATTTTTGTGTATTGAGTCCAAGTAGTATCCTTGATTTAGTGAAACTGATATTTACTTGAATAGACAACAAGAATGCAATCTAGGATTGATGATGCCCCATCTTCCTTGTGATGTTTCAGTGTTATTAGAGATTCTATGGCCCAATTTATATTGATATAACTATCTAAATCTATACCAATTTCTCACTAAAAATTATTGATCCCATATGTGGCCAAGGGTATAAATTGTGTCATTGATGATACTGACACAATTATTTAGACATCTCCATGAATAATATGCATGTTCATAATTTTTAATTTGTTTTCAAGGGGGTTCTTTCCTTTAGTATTTATTCTAGGTGTATGAATCCATTTAGTATCCTTGTTTTAGTCAAATAAATTGATATTTAGTTGGATAGACAATATGAATGCAATCTAGAACTGATAATGCTCCATCTTCATAGGGGCTTAGGTTTGCTGAGTAGAGACCATTTGGCTAAATTGATTCTTTTTGGTTATGTGTTCTACCCCTAAGAAAATATCTTTGCATTTTATCTATTTGTTTTCCTACTTTTCTAGAAAGTTGAATGCAATTGAGAAAATAGGAGGTTGTAAGAGTTGCATTGGTCAATGTAAGTCTATCATTTTTGTAGAAGCATTTTATTCTTCAAGTTGCTAATTAGGTGGTTATTTTATCCAATATAAGCCTCTTGAATGTCTTTTGAAGTTGTTTGGCACCAAAGGCATGCTTAGGTATTTAACATGGAAAGTCTCCCATTTACATTGTACAATATGACTATGCCTCACAAGATTTTCATTGTTTACATCTATGAGAGTATTTCTGTCGAAACTTATTCTAAACCCCAAGATATGTTGGAAGATTGATAGAATTATGATGGTGTTAACATCATCTATAGAAATAAAAAGGATGGTGTCCTCGACAATTTGAACGATGTTGTGATGTATATTATCTATCTTGGTTCGGATGCCATTTTGATACCCATATATAAACATGGAGTAAGGAATGCAAGTGACAATGACAAATAGATAAGGTGATAGGGGTCTGCTTGTCTAAGTCCATTAGTTCTTTTGAAATATCCAAATGGATAAGAATTCATTAGAATCTAGGAGTGACCATATTTGAGACAAGACTTAATCCAATTGATCCATATTGTCCCAAAATTGGTAACTTAAGGCAGAGGAGGACAAAAATCATAGTTTATATTGTTGAAAACTTTCTCAAAATCAAGTGTAAGAACCTAGTTTCATCTTAGTCATCTAATTAGCATTTGTCTAGATGATTACATCTTTACTAGATTGATATTTGATTAAAATTGATTAATTATGGTAGTTTTATAATGATATGTTAAAGTGGATGAGACATTATAATCATGCTTTATTTTTGAATAGTTAGGCTTTAGAAAAGAAAGAGAAACCCTAACTGAATGAAATTAGGATCTTGATAGTATGAGGAAATAAAAATGTAATAAGTAAAGCAGTATAGTACACTAAATTTAGTATTTTATCTATAATTCAGACTGCTTTGCAATTTGGATGTCATTTGTAAACCTCAAATATAAATGCTCTTGCAAAATTTTATGATTTTTTTAGATTTTTTTGGACTTGTCAGATCGGTCGAGTTTTCCTAAGACAGCCCAGCCAACCATTCTATATAGAGTGCAATATAGCAGTGTGATATTTAATTTTTACTTATTTGTTGATGAATCCAAATGGTCTAAAATTTAAAATATATTTGGGAAACTCTATTTTAGACAACATACTAAACATTCATAATTTTGGATGATATTTGAGTGATCATTGAGTGTTTTGCCAAATGAGTTTCTTACCAAAAACTACTCATCCGGACAATCATTTTGAATAAATAAATAATTAAATAAAAATACTGAAAATAAATGTAGGACTTATTTATATATTCTAAAGCACCTCAATAGATATATATCACTAACATAACACCCTAGTATCTTCCATAATCCATAATTCATCCCATAGATATTAAATTCAAGACAGAGAGGAGAATTAGGGTTTTGAAGAATAAAAGAGATCTAAATGTTGATTTTGGAGTCTCAACTTCCAAAGAAGCTTGCAAAATCATGTAAGTTTATTAAATCTAGATAGTATTTCTTTGTAATATTCTCTCTATATATGAAATTTGTACCTATTATAGTTTGGATTAAAAATAAATCAATCACCCTCGGTTTTCTTTCTCTCTCTAATATACATTTCTAGGGGTTTTGAGATAAAGGAGGAAGAGAAAATGACTTATTTCTCAAAGTTTGATTGAGATTCAAGAAGATTAGTTCTTAAGACGCATTTTTGAGGTGTTTAGCATCTGAGGTGAGTGGTTTGGTCCCCATTTAAATATGTAAGCATGTGAAAAGCTTAAATATATAGTTTAATGAATACATTGTTGAATTATTTGTGCGGTTGGGTAATCAATTGTGGAAATCCGTGGCAAATTGAATTCTATTGATATAGATACAATATTGTGACTTATACATGTCTAGTTAATGATCTATAAATTCAATCTCTATGGAAAATATAATGGGAAAAGAACAACATTGCTTTATACGAATATTGCCTAAAATCATCCTAATGAATAGTACGCTTGTAAATAGAGTTGTCATGTATAGAATCATGTTTGAACTGAATAAGAATGAGTTCCTTAATAGTGAATTATAATCTTTGATATAATTATGCATGAAATTACATGAGAATCAATATGAGGTCTTAAATGGAGGTACTCCTATCTAGGGTTAATGTTGAGGAATTGACTCAAATGAGTTATTGATTGATGTATGTTGTGATTAATTGATGGATTATCTTGAATAGGAAACCAAGGTTTACATGTGTTTTGAATAGAAGTAATAGATATTTAAATATGTATTGAACAAAATTGATTCCTTGGTAATATTAATTTCCACTTCAGCATGAAAATGAGATATCAAGCCCTAATTTGCATACTATTATGAAAATGTGAAGAGATGCTTAAGTTTGGGTGTTATTACCTCAATTGAAGGTGATAAGGTTTGTTAAGATGATAAAAGTCTAATCTATCTATTTTAGAATAATTTAAAGAACAATGGATAACCCGTACATGGATGCAAGTCTTTTCTACAAGTCACACAATAATGAATTGACAAGATGACTAGAGATTTAAGAGTAAGAAGAAGTAACTCTAATCGATTCTACTTCCTAACTTAAGTAGTGTTATAAGGAATCAAAGGATTGTTTTTAATAAACAAAATGCCATTATAAATTGACATGGTAAGGGTACTTATATATAAGAGAGAGAGAAATCATCAAGAATGAATTGAATTGTGATGATAAGTAATAGATGAAATGTTTGTAAAAGGAGTATGAAGACGTCTTTAATCATTTTTTAAAATATAATTGGGTTGACCTAAATTAAAAGAGATACACTAAAGTCAAACTATGAAGGATTATCAGAGAGAATCTTTGTGCATTAAGTGAATTAATAATGAAAAATTCCCATGATGGTGATGAATATGATACAAAAGAAGTTAAAAGTAACAAATCTAAAATGATGGGAAACCAAGTAGTTATCTTGGTAGGTCTAAGAACTAACCCTAACCCTAGTATGATGAGGGAAGTAACAACAATGAAGAATGAATAACTAACACATGTAAATAATTGTATATAGCTTGACCCAATTAAAAGTTAGGAATTCATGGTTACATTGGTATTTATAAGAATTCAATATCAAATGTTAATTATGTTATATGAATGTTTATGCTTGATATTACTCTTTTTGTTGGAGAAATATAAGTGAGATAATCCTTGTGTTATAATAAAAACATGATTTGGGAACAATGAATACTAAAACATGATTATGCATTGATCTTGTTGTGAGTTCTAATGTCACCATGAATATATATACTGAAAAGTGTGAGATGGAACAACATGACAAGAAATTTGATAGCTTGAAGTGTTTATCATGATTTGTATTTGAGAACCCAGGATTAGGACAAATACATGAGAATGAGATTATATCTGAGGTTGATATCCCATTGATGATGAATCATATAAAATGATGTGAAAATGGGAAAGAAACATGTATGTTGTACATCATAGATTGTTGTGGTTCTTGATATATTATTGTCTTTCTTATTAACCCTAATATGATTCATATCATAGTGCAAGAATATGCGCACGAGATAAATGATAAAATGAGTTCTATTTAAGATGAGTAAAAGGATTAAGTAACAAGTGAAATGATGAATACATCTAGTTAGGTGCCTTGAACATAATAAATTTCCCTTGAGGTCCATACTGGGAAAACAAAATAGATATCTTATAGTAGAAAGGGGATTATGAGAAGATTCTAGAGCGTGTATTGAAAACTTAAAGATTATACCACCAAAATTTAGAAGTGAGTCACATGAAGTGATTCTAGCCTTAAATTCTCTGCTGCAAAAGTCTATGTTCATAAGGAATAAACTCTAATGAAATGTAAATTTTGAAACATGAGATGTTATGATATGTGATACTATATTCTATTTGTTCCTATCTCATGTACTCAAGATGAGGAACTGAGCCTCTTTAGGCAACACTACAATGGACCAGGGTCTGTTTTAGCTATCTTAGGGTGGCTGACTAAATCTTAAGATAATGTTGGTATTTCATTGACATGAGAATTAGGTGTGGAGAGTTATACTTGGTGAGATATGAGAGAAGTAGTTTTAGGGTAAAATAATAAAATATTTCAAGTCTTGTAGAATGTGAGTTCAGTGTTGTTACATTCATTTTACTTCTAGTTTATGAATCTATTATTGTTGAATATGTTTCTTATTGGAAACCAATTATTGTTTTATATAAAAAAGTGATGTTGTCTTATTCTTATATGTCTATAAACAAATCTATTCTTAAACATTGACATCTATGTTATGTTGGGATATGATATCTACTTGTTGTTGTTTGAATAGTCATGTTTGGTAGATATGTCTGATGTGTGCTTCAACTTCGGAACTACATGATGTCTTCCTAGTCTGGCATGTCGGGTATCACTAAGATGGTGTTATTATTATGTCTAGATTCTAAATATTTATATCTTAACTTGTTACCTCTAAACTAGGATAGCAGCTCTAAAATAATTAGTAGTTACTAATTTGTTGATACATATGTTCTCAATGATGGTTAAAAAGGTTTGAATTTGAATAAATGAATGTCTTTACAATTAATTAAATTTATTATCATATATTGGATTAACTTAACTCTAGAGTTTTTTTTTGAAGTCACTGCCTTTCATTCATATAAAAGATCAAGATACAAAGAATACATCATCTTAAGTTGTTGTTTTCTAGCTTATAGGCAGGAAAGACCAGTGCCTGACATGACCAGCTAAAGCTAATGTCTCCTTTGCAATCAGGTGGGCTACAAAGTTATAAATTCTTTTCACATGAACAAAATGAACAGATGTGAAATAAGAAGCAAGATAACATATATCATCAACAAGCATCCCTAGGTAGTCTGGTCTCCTCCTCACGTCCTTCAAAGTCGTGATCAGGTTCAACGAGTCTGAGCATAAAACCAGTTGGTCCCCTTGGTCCAGCTTAGTCTGTGCCAGTTGCATTCCTTCCCTAGCTGCCATCGCTTCCGCTACGTCCGAGTTCCACTCCACCCGTACCCTTCTTTGCGTAGCACCCAAGAAGCTTCCCCTCCCATCCCGTATCACCGCCCCAACCCGCAGTCGTCGACCCCTCTAGCTTTTGCGTCAACGTGCATCCATCTCCAAGTGGTGTCCACCCCCATACCTCCAAGTTCGCCTGCCTTTGTCACCCTCCTTCTTATGCTTCCCTCCCGGTCCAACTCCCCATTGTTGCTGAGTGTTGCGGCCCCGCACTCATTTGCCTTCATATAGTCGGTAATCATGGCTCTGTAGGAAAATAAAATTGGGAGAGGGAAGGGAGCTTCATCTTTAAAAATCTTATTGTTTTGGCAGGTCGATATCGTCCACCAAGTAGCCATAAGCTCATCCAACTCTTCCACCGTGCAGCTGTCCCACAAGGAATACAAATCATCATGCAAATTTCCTCCCAAATCTAAGCACTTCGTCCTATCCAGCCAGCTGATCTGTCTAACTATTTCCACCTCGGTACAATGTCCAAGCATATGTGGGATGGTTTCTTCACATGTTGTGCATATTGGACACGTGTCGTCTTCCTTAACATATCTATCTTGTAGCCTCCCCTTTGTTGCTAGGTTGCCCGTCGCTAACTGCCATAAGAAGTGAGATAGCTTTGGGGTCCATTTCCTGTTCCAAATGAGCTTCCAAAGCTCATGGGGGACCTGCCCATCCTGTCGGTGCAAACCCCTTCTTCCAAGCACTCCCAGCCAGTAGGTAGACCAGACTGTGAATACTCCATCCTTGCTCAGCCACCAGAAGACGATGTCATCAACCTCCCTATTAGACAAGGGGATTGACATAATCTTTGCAACCATGTCCCTAGAAAAAGTCTCTAGTAGCCTATCCACGTTCCACTCTCAACTATTACTCCACAACAACTCATTGACCATGCATAGGTTCGGATCAGCACATGCTCTAGCTATATCCACTTCCGCATAGTCATCGTTGAACCACATGTCATCCTAGACTTTTGTGCTCAGATCGTTGCCAATTTGCTTCATGATGCCTTCCATAAGAAGAGCTTTTGCACCCCATAAACTGTGCCAAGTATAGCTCGGGATGAGGACTAGACATGCCTCCAAGATAATGATGTTTGGATAGTACTTTGCTTTCAAGAATCTTGCCGCAAGTGTCTCTAGTTTTGTATATAGCCTCCATAATTTCCTGGCAAGCAACGCCTGGTTGAAAACCAACATATCTCTAAATCTCATGCCTCCTTCTCTTTTATATTTGCACAGCCCTACCCAACAAACCCAGGATATCTTCCGCTTCCCCGCCTTTTCTCCCCACTAGAACCGAGCCACCATAGAATTTAGATCATCAATAACCCCCTCTGAAAGATGGAAAGTGCTCATGATGTATGTCGAAATCACTTGAACCACTGTCTTGATGAGGACCTCTTTCCCTGGCTTTGAAAGTAGTTGTTCCTTCCACCCTTGTAGCTTGATGCTCACTCTCTCCTTTATGTACTCAAACACCTTCTTCTTAGACCTCTCCATAGCCGTAGGGAGACCCAAGTAAGACGCTTTTCTATCCACCTCCTTCACATCCAAGATATCTCGCAGCTCGTCCCTTTTGCATCTTGGTATCTTCTTGCTCAAAGCAATTTCGGACTTGGTGAGGTTGACTTTTTGGCCCGATGCCTGCTCGTATTGGCTGACAATTTCAACTATTTTCAAGCATTCATTCATTGTCCCTCTAGCAAATAAGATACTATCATCTACAAAAAACAAGTGTAAGATCCGTGCCCCCCGACAAACGCTCATACCGTGAATGGTATTTGCATTTACCGCAAGATTTAGGAGGGTGGAAAAAGCATCAGCACAAATAATGAAAAGCTAAGGAGAAAGCGGGTCACCCTGGCGTAGTCCTCGTGTCGGCTGGAAGGTGTTTGATCTTTCTCCATTGGCTGTGAAAGTGTGAGAAACTTTAGAGTTATTTGTTAGACTTTTTTAATATCTATATGTTTCTTTTATGTTTAATATGTTAAACCTGATGTTGATGCATGTTACTTGGCTGAATGGGTAATTTCCACTCACTAGATCTCTATATGAGTGTCATGAGGTTGTTTCACATGTTATTTAGGTATAATGATAACTAGTAGAGAGGTTGTGACAAAGAAGATGCATATATCATAACTTACTGTAGAATGTCTGTATAGTCTCACTTTCTGGGATAGGTTGAACATGAATGTGTTTTTGTCTATAGGAACAATAGTATTTAGGGATAAATGATAACATGGATGTTTAACATAATCTAAAGGATATGCATACTAACGGAACTCAATATTTGCCTACTTCGGTCATGTTCCTGAGTATTGGGATAAGTTGGAACTACCAAATGTAATTCATCTGGGTACCCTGACCAAACATCCATATGAATACATACTTGGAGAATGATGACATGTAAGATGGAAACCAAAAGCATAAAAATGGAGAAAGGGAAAAGAAAATATAATATACTATGGAAACCTAAGACAACCTCAAATTTTCATATGCAAAAGATGGATAAAACAAATCTATTATGGAGGTTATTCCTAATTTAAAACTTATGAGAAAAGTTAAGAACTGGTATTGATTTTGTGCTAAAATGATCTTTCTTGTGAAAAGAACTAGTGGATACACATAATAATGAAGGATGAGTTATAACATTGATACATGAGATACGTGATCAAATTTTATAAGAATGTAAAGGTGATGAGAATCACACCTCACAATGATGTACAAATAAGATTTATAAAATGATGCTTATCATACTATAAATGTATATGATGATAGGAGAAAACAATATGCATCTAATATGAAAAATAGAATTTCAATATAAAAGATCTAGCAAGAAAGAAAATCAAGTAATATAGAAGAGAGATAATCTAGAAATCATTCCAATAAGACATTAAGAGAGATGCACAACTAGATTTATGATGTTATCCATATCCGTTCTGTAATTTTGGATAAAATATTAAAAGAAGGGGAGAATTAATAATGAACCAATTTCATCTTAGACATCTAACTAGGGCTTTTTTGAATGATTACATCTTTACTAGATTGATTTTTATTAAACTAGAATAATGGTGATAGTTATATTATGATATGTTGAACTTTGTGATACATTATAAACATCTCTTATTTTTAATAGTTAGGGTTTGGAAAGAGAAAACCCTAGTTGAATGAAATTAATATCTTGGTAGTGAAAGAAAATAAAAATGTGATGAGTATAGTAGTGGATTAAATACTTTTAGTATTTAATTTGTGATTTTGATTGCTTTGAGATTTGGATTTTATTTGTAAACCTCAGATATAAGTCATCTTACAAAATTTATGAGTTTTTCGATATTTGTTGGACTTGTTGGTCGGTCGAATTTCCTTGGGACAAACTAAGTCAACCATGTTATACAAACTATAGTATATGAGTGTGGCATTTAATTGCTAGATACTTAATGGTAAATCCAAATGAGCCAAAACTTGAATTGTAGTTTGGAAAGTCTATTTAAGACAACATATTAAAGTTTCATAATTTTTGGATAATATGTGAGTGATCACGGAATGCTATGCCATCCAAGTTTCTTATCAGGAACAACTCGACCGATCAAGCATTAAGAATAAATAAATAAAAGATTGAAATAAATTTAGAACTTGTTTGTTAATGTTCCAAGCACCTCAATCGATCAAAATCAGTAACCTATCACCCTAGTATCTCCCATAATCTGTGATTCATCCTAGAGACATAAAATTCTAGAGAGAGAGAGAGGAGGAGGAGAATTAGAATTTTAAAGAAGAAAAGAGTTTGAAGTATAGATTTAGAGTTTCAAGTTCCAAAAGCTTGCAAAACCATGTAAGTTTATCAACAATAGATATAATTTCTTGGTGAATATTCTCTCCTATGTCTAAAATACATCCCTCCTCTGATTTGGATAAAAAAATATCAAATCACTCTCATTTTTCTCTCTTTCTCTTCAATATCCATTCTAGGGTTTTTGAGTTGGTAGAAGTAAGAAAGGGAATTATTTCTCAATGTTTGGTTAAGATCCAAGGAGATCAGTTCTTGAGCTATATTTTTGAGGTGTTTAACACCTCAGGTGAGGGGTTAGGCCCTCATTCAGATATTTAAACACATTTGATGCTTAATTCTATCTAACTAAAGTTCAATGAATACATTGAACATGTGGAAAATTGAATGTTGCTGATTTAGATTTGCTATTTCTAACTTGTACTTATCTAGTTTCTGATATATAACTTCAAATTAATGAGAAATCCAATAGGAAAAGAATAACATTACTTTATACTATTATTGCCTAAAATCAGTCTAATGATTCGTATGCTTTTAAATTGGGTTGAGTATACAATCATGTTTGAATTCTATAAGAATGAGTTCCTCAACCACAGTTTCAAATCTTTTGTTGTAATTACATATGAAATCTACATGAGGATCCATATTAGGTTTAAATGGAGGTATTCCCTATATAGGGTAAATGTTGAGGAATTGGCTCAAATGATTATATGACATGGTGTATGTTTTGAGTAATGGATTGATAATATTGAATAAGAAACTATGGTTTCCATGTGTTGTGAATAGCCTTAACATATCTTTAAATATGTATCGAACAAAATGGACTCCTTGAAAATCCTAATATTTAACTTTTGGCATGGAAATGAGATATGAAACCTTGATTTGTAAATTATCTTGAAAATGTGAAGAGATGCTCAATTTAAGATATTATGACCTCAATTGAAGGTGATAAGGTTTATTAAGAGGATCTAAGCCTAATTCATCTTTTAAGTATAATTTAAGAAATAATTTGTAAACCTCAAATGGATACAAGTCTTTACTGCAAGTCACATAAAAAGGGATTGACAAGATGGTTAGAGATTAAAGAGTAATAAGAAGTATCCCTATTATGTTCTAATTTCTATATTGAGTGGTCTTATAAGGAACCGAAGGATTGTTTTTTATTACCAAAATGTCATTATAAATGAATTGACACGGTGCGGGTACCTATATACAAGAAGGGAAATGGAAAAGAGTGAAATGAATTATGATGATAAGTAATAGATCAAATGTTAGTAAAATGAGTATGAAGAAGTTTTTCTCTATTTATTTGAAATATATTTGGGCTGCCCCAAGTTGAAAGAAATACACTAAAGCCAAACTATGAAGGATTTCAATGAGAGAAAAGCTTATTGCTTTTTCTCTTATATTTTGTGTCTTTAATGTTTTAAATTCTTACATTATTTATTATTAATCATACATAACCTCTCTCTCTCATTACATTGATGAGATGTTATGTCCGAATACGGTCCCGACATAAAACATGGTGAAACATTTTACAATATTAACCATATACTTCATACATATACATACGTTCAAATATCATTAACTATACTTTCTCCTTTATAAAGTACTCCACATTTAAATGTGTTTGAGTAATTTACCCTCATCTTTTTCTTCCACATGTTGAGATATGAACACTATTTGATTATTCAAAAGGATAAAGCTATGAATCTAATTACTTAGTAGGGGAAAATCCTAAATCCATTTAAAGGTGAATAAAGTATAACTTCATATAAAGCATAGTCGAAATAGATACCCCGATACAGTGATAATACCCACAAAATGTTAATTTCATGAAGATCACGAATAGGTAACTTGATAATGACTAAATGGTGTGTTTACTTTTCTCCATACCTAGCTTGATATTTGCTAGAAAAATAAAGGAAGAGTACCTAATTCTCATGACTTGAAGACAAGGCTTGGGATGCTGGTATATGTGGGAGAAATCAAGTCTTAATCTAATGTTACTATATTAGATTGAATACCAATATTGTTATATAATGTGCCTTTCGTTACCAATAAACAATGTTGTGGCTTATGGAAATTTAAGACATGTTATTTTTGGCTCTAGTTATCCATGGGGACTTGGTAGATAGAGAAATTAATTTTTCTAATATCTTTCAATGACTATACGCCATTTTTAATCAAAATAGAGATCTCATGTTGAAACAAGATATAGTTATGTCATGTATACCAAAAGGATGAAATAAAAACAAGTATAGAAGCAATCATACTAAAGAATATCATGTTGACCCCAAGTCTACATTGATAAAATCCTTAATCTGGAAATGACTATAAATTTTTCTTGTATAGGGTTGATGATTATGTTTGATATCTTTTAAAGAATATCAGACACAGTCCAAATACCTAATAAAAAAAAATGATATGGAAATAAGCTTGGAGACATACAAGATCAACCACTTTAAAACTACATAGGAATTTTTTAGAGGTTTGTTGTAAATGAATTTAGTTGTCGTATGTATTTGTGTGAGGTCATTATGGTTAATATAAATCATAACAAGGCACCATAATGCATATACTCACAAAACCCAAACTCGAATTTTTGGCCAAAACAAGTTTTCCTGAGAGTATTCAAGTAACCAAGTCAACTTTTCTTTATGTACATGCATGGGCTGAGGATATGCCCAAGATGTTCACCATACCAAACCTAGCTTGTGATAGGAAGGATCATACACCAACCATTCACTAGTCCAAGGTAGGACATAATACTACTCAAAGACTCTCTAAGGAACTTTCACTGACAAAATATCTTATCTTAGGCAGTTCGTTTTCTAGGTTGAAGTTTTTATGAAATCTTCACATGACTGAGTGAATTATCATTCTAAAATGTCTACCATTTTATAAACTTTTTTCAAGGATCTTCACTCAACCATTGTACATCTCGGTGATTAGCTTAGTGATCAACTAGTTGTTTAGGAATCCTAGAGTGACAACTTAGCCATTGGAGCTCTACCTAATCCTTAGAAAATGGCTAAAATTCATTCCTATTATTAAGGCTATCTTGATAAAAAATATCATTTATAGGTATAAGACCTTTGGGAAGTTCCTAATGCAAATTGTGATACAAAGTTGAGATACTTGATGACAAGATCCCTAAACATCTTGATCTCAAATACTTGTTTATCTCAGTTGTGTGAATATGTATCCTTGGTAGAGATCAAGATATACTTTTAAAATCATGAGGCTATAACACACACACTCTCTTCCCATTTTCTCTTCCATGCAATTATTCTTATCCTCAAAGAAGATAGTGTAAGGGAAGGTGGCCCTTAGTTTTAAAGAAGTTGATTGTTAGGTAGTTCGATGGATTCTTTCTTGGAAAAGAGAATAATACCTTACACTAAAAAGGTACCTACTATAAATTATTAGTAAAGTGAATAAAAGTTACATAGTAGGTTAAGAAACCATATTAGGAGACACCTAATAGGTAGTTGATCTATGACATTTCAGCCCAGAACCACTATACATCCTTGTGTGATATTTTGTTTATTTACCTATTTTCCTTGCTATAATGTGATGGTCTAATACGTTTTGTTTAAGTTTTATAAAAGTCAATTCACCACATCTTCCAATCACAAATCCAACAAGTGGCATCGAGGACCTCTTCAAGCTAATCCTCATGTTAATGGGAGAATATGTGTGATTACTGAGAAAAGGAACTCCATGAATCCTCTAATATTTTGTAGAACCAAACATCAACACCAGAAATGGATGATGAAATTCCAAATCCAATCCAACACTTCAATATGTGGAATATTGGGTCATTCCCTATTAGATTCCCCAAGGTGAACATGAAACTTGGGATAAAATTCCACAAGGATTCACTCAATACTTTGTGCCATCATCTATCTCTATGTTACTCTCTCTGCCTCTAAGTTCAACTAAATTTCCTCATGTGGAGCTTCCTGTGATCCGTGGAGAACAATTTATGTAACATATGATGTAATCTATTCAAGTGAAGGACTTAAATATAAACATTCCACAACACAAATCGTAGTATTTAATAAGACCAAGAAGTAACCCCTCATCAAGATGTACTCACTACTTATCAAGCCTCATAAATGGTTGGGTGCTCTTGGCAAGAATAAAGGAGAGAAAGAACGCATTGTGAAGATTCATTGGTCACTCGCCTACTAGTTCAAGAAGAATCTCATCATCATCAAACAACCCTCCCATTTACAAGATCTTCTAGTTGAAGAATCCATAGGTAATATTGAACCATATGAGGTGAATTTGAATGCTAGTTAAGAAGAAGATAAATACTACTACATCCAAAATAAGAAATGTGTAGCATTAAAGGCCCAATACTCTGCTTCAGGTGATGAGTGCCTCTCAAAGTGAAAAATGTGCCATGAACTCCAAAAGGTAAACCCTTAAAAGGTAAATCTTATGCAACTTGTTGCAATAAGTGTGATCAAAAGGGACACGTCAAGAAATTTCATGATGGTAGGAATACACTAGATGGTATCCTTCACCATGATACCAAACACAATGGTTGAGTTTTCATAGGATATAGCTACATGATTAGAGAACTCTAATTATGTTTCTTACTCAGAGTCCCCTAGCTCATAAATTGATTCAAGTGTAAGTTTCTCATGAATAGTTGTTGCTATAGCTATTTTACCTACAAAATGTCAAGTGTTCATATACATTTTCACAATTTGTGTAATATGAAATCCTAAACTAAAAATATACATGCTATAAAAAAATTATGTACAACATATTTTCAAGAAAAACATGGGAATGTGCACACTAGCACATTAATTAGTGAGAAAATATGAAATTGTTTGAATTTATTTCATCTAGGGACATGCAATCAAGGTAGGCATAGATAGGGTAAGCAATTCTTATTCCGATGATGGAAGATGTTATACAACCCCACATTGTTTGAAGAAAAAAGTGGTATGTCTCATGTTTGATTAAGTTGAGAAAATATATTTTTATTTGGTTTGAGTATTAAGATTTAAATTCAAAGTAAGAAAAATACCAAGAACTTATAGATCTCTTAGGTCTCAAGATGATTGTGTCTTTTTTTCATCAATATTAAAATTTCTTATTATTTTAGACCCCAATCACCTAAGATTGTACCATGTTTGAGATCCATCCCCAACTATTTACAAGAGTTATGGTGGGTTTTAGAGAGAGAATATTGATTGAAGTAGCTTTGAAATCAATTCAAAAATGAAATCAAGACAAATTAAAGGGGGATTGTCTTATATAGCTACATGAATATCATTAAATTTTTCAATTTCATGATCATTCAAGAGAAAGCAAGACAAAAGTTTGATGAACAATCATGTCAATTGGTACAAAGAAGACATTTCTAGTCCAATTAGACAAAAATATGGAATGCATTGAAAATATAGACTAAAATGATATAAAAACATTTAACTTCTCACATGAGGTGTATTTACCTATCAAAAAGTAGTAATAACCAAGTATGTATGTGTATATGTATGTATGTATGTATGTATGTATGTGTGTGTGAGTGAGTGTGTGTGTATATATATATATATATATATATATATATATATATATATATATATATATATATATATATATATATATGCTGACAAGGAGTGGTTTAAGTGGTCAAGCATGGTTAGGGACTTGAGTTCGAATATGTCATCTTGGTTTACTGAATGTTCGGCCTCCGTCAAGGGTATGGGATAGGGGGAGATAATGTCTCTCTTAATCTGATATGTATATATATATATATATATATATATATATATATATATATATATATATATATATATATATATATATATATATATATATATATATATATGGTTCATCTTTAGTGCTCGTGTTGATAGCTACCCACTTCAGAAATAAGTATTTTTTGGATTTTTTTACTTTACACATGTACAAGACTATGTTACCTTCCAAATAGTTACATTATATGCATATCAATTATATTTATATTTTTTCCAAAAAATTTACTATGCATTCTGCCCGATTTTACCATTTTAGTCCAATAGTTATTTTTTTGACAAAATAGTTATTTTTCATCCAAATAGTTACTTTTATGACCAAATAGTAACTTTTTGAGCTACATGAGTAGTGAAAATTTAGTTATCCATGCGGGTAGAAAATGAACCCTTATATATGTATACATACATATATGTATTATATATATGGTTTATCTTTAATATCCACACGGGTAGATAAGGTTTCGCTACCCTATAACTAGAAAACTAACTATTTGGTCTGAAAAGTAACAATCTGGACAAAAAAGTAATTATACAATCAAAAGGTAAAACATGCAGAATACATAGTAAAAATTCTAGTTAAATATTTATTCCAGAATTTTTACTGTGTAATTTGCTCGTTTTTACTTTTTAGCAGAATAGTCACTTTTTTGACAATATAGTTACTTTTTTATCCAAATAGTTACTTTTTGATGAAATAGTTACTTTTCGGGCTGCATGGGTAGAAAAACCTTAGCTATCAGTGTGAACGACAAATAAACCCCCATATGTATATGGTTCATCTTTATTACTTGTAGGAGAAGCTATGACCTCGGAAAATAGTTACTTTTTCTTGAGCTTTTTAATTTACACGTGTACATGATTACATTACTTTCCAAATAGTTACATTACATGCATAATAGTTATATTTGTAATAGATGTATAATTACCTATTTGTTCAAAAAAAAATATTGTGTATTCTGTCCCATTTTACCTTGTTAGTCAAATAGTTATCTTTTTGACAACATAGTTACTTTTTTTGTCCAGATAATTACTTTTCTGAGTAAAGAGTTACTTTTTAGACTGCACGGGTAATGAAAACTTAAGTACATGTGTGGGTGATGAATGAACTCTCCCATATATATATATATATATATATATATATATATATATATATATATAGAGAGAGAGAGAGAGAGAGAGTCAGGCTAGAATAAACTCAAAGTATCTTTGCATATCAAGAATATTTTTTGTAAAATGTAAACCATTGATCTTCACCGTCATACTATAACTAGGCTACATACAAATTTTAAGCCCATTTGGATGAGTGTAAGTCACTCATCCAAAGGAAACAAAATCGACGTGTGAAACTAATTTGAAATGTATAATTTTTGCGGTCTTTCTAACATGAGCTATAAATGTCCAAATGTGCTTAAATTTTGTGTATGAGCTATTCACAACATGTTTAAGAAGATCAACCGACTAGATTTTTGAAAAAATATTGCATCACGAAAAACTACTTGAGTGTATTCTACTCTTAATACACTCGAGTGTATTCTAGCCCGACTCTCTCTATATATATATACATACATATATATATATATATGTGTGTGTGTGTGTGTATGTGTGTGTAGGGCGTTGTGTATATATAGGGCGTTCATTCAATACCCGACGGGTAGCCTGGATGTTTGCTACCCGTCAGCCAAAAAAAGTAACTATTTCGCCAAAAAAGTAACTCTGTGAACAAAGAAGGAACTTTGTTGATAAAAAAGTCAATATACAACTAAAAAAATAAATCCAAAAAAAAAATACATAGCAAATATATATATATAGATAGATATATATATAATAGTTTTTTTTAATCTGATATTGCAAATGTAACTATCTATGCATGAAAAGTAACAACTTACAAGATAAAGTAACCCTCTACATGTCAAAAGTAAGAAACTCTAAATAAATTATCTAAAATAGGAGGCAGATAGCTACCCATGCAGGAATTGAATATGGACCCATATATATATATATATATATATATATATAGAGTCAGGCTAGAATACACTCGAGTGTACGGATCGCACGAATACACTCAAGTGTGTTTGCATATCAAGACTATTTTTTGCAAAATGTAAACCGTTGATCTTCACCGGTATACTATAACTAGGCTACATAAAAATTTTGAGCCCATTTGGATGAGTGTAAGTCACTCATCCAAGGGCAACAAAATCGACGCGCGAAACTAATTTGAAATGCATAATTTTTGCGGTCTTCATAACATGAGCTATACATATCCAAATGTGCTCAAATTTTGCGTATGAGTTGTTCACGAGATGTTTAAGAAGATCAACGGATTATATTTTTAAGAAAAATATTGCATCATGAAAAACTACTTGAGTGTATTCCGCTCCGGATACACTCAAGTGTATTCTAGCCTGACTCTATCTATATATATATATATATATATATATATATATATATATAGAGAGAGAGAGAGAGAGAGAGAGTCAGGCTAGAATACACTCAAGTAGTTTTTCATGATGCAATATCTTTTTCAAAAATATAATCAATTGAACTTCTTAAACATCTTGTGAATAGCTCATGTGCAAAATTTGAGCACATTTGGACACTTATAGGTCATGTTAAAAATACCACAAAAATTATGCATTTCAAATTAGTTTCGCGTGTCAATTTTGTTACCCTTGGATGAGTGACTTATACTCACCCAAATGGGCTCAAAATTTGTATGTAGCCTATTTATAGTATGATGGTGAAGATCAATGGTTTACATTTTGCAAAAAATAATCTCTATATGCAAACACACTTGAGTGTATTCGTGCGATCTGTACACTCAAGTGTATTCTAGACTCTCTCTCTCTCTCTCTATATATATATATATATAGGCTAGAATACACTCGAGTTTATTCGGAGCACAGAATACACTCAAGTAGTTTTTCATGATGCAATATTTTTTTTCAAAATTCTAATCCGTTGATCTTCTTAATCATCTTGTGAATAACTCATATAAAAAATTTGAGCAAATTTGGATATTTATAAGTCATGTTATAAAGACCACAAAAATTATGCATTTCAAATTAGTTTCGTGCGTCAATTTTGTTGCCCTCAAATGAGTGACTTACACTCATCTAAATGGGCTCAAAATTTGTATGTAGCCTAATTATAGTATGACAATGAAGATCAATGGTTTACATCTTGCAAAAAATAGTCTTGATATGCAAACACACTTGAGTGTAACTGTGCGATCTGTGCACTTGAGTGTATTCTAGCCTGACTTTCTCTCTCTCTCTCTCTCTCTATATATATATATATATATATATATATATATATATATATATATATATATGTATGTATAGAGAGAAAGAGAGACAGGATAGAATACACTTGAGTGTATTTGGAGCAGAATACACTCAATTAGTTTTTCATGATGCAATATTTTTTTCAAAAATCTTATCCATTGATCTTCTTAAACATCTTATTAATAGCTCATACGCAAATTTTGAGTACATTTGGACATTTATAGGTCATGTTATAAAGACCGCAAAAATTATGCATTTCAAATTAGTTTTGCGCATCGATTTTTTTGCACTGGGATGAGTGACTTACACTCATCCAAATGGGCTCAAAATTTGTATGTAGCCTAGTTATAGTATGATGGTGAAGATTAATGGTTTACATTTTGTAAAAAATAGTCTTGATATGTAAGCACACTTGAGTGTATTCATGTGATCTGCACACTCAAGTGTATTCTATCATGACTCTCTCTCTCTCTCTCTATATATATATATACATATATATATAACAAATAGAAATAAGATTAGAAGTTAAACCATTAATTAGATATAGAATCCATATTTGCCTCCTCACATGTTGCACAGAGTCACAGTTGTTTGAGTTACAATTCTGAAAGAAGGGTCTTCTAAATAGAAAAAGACACTAGAGGATAAAAGATAAGTGTAGTTCTTCATTCTAGCTTAATTTGGTGGGAATGGTCATATTCTGATATGTGATCTAGGAGTATATAAAAGTTTCAATGGTCGGAATGAGGGAAGAATTATGTAATAGGGTGAACACTTCTATTTAGATTTTGAACTTATTTTGGAAAGAGGTCAGTGCTTCCCAATGAATAAATGTGATGTGTGGGACCCATGTGTGTGTAGAAGTTTATATATTTCCATGTGGCATATTGGAAGATTGAGTTAATGTGCCAAGTGCACGTATGGGTAGAAATTGAATAGATTGGTATGAAGTATCCTGTTGTACAAGATTTGAAATGCAAAAACTTTTTGACCCTCACACTAATGTAAAATTTATTTTTGTGAATTATGTTTCTAGTTAAAAAACAAAAAGAATAAAAGAGAGGATTTTTTTTGAAGGCCAAGTCCTCTCCTTAATATGATGTTTCGTTCTTTTAGATAAAGGTAAGGATTCTTAAAAGATCTTTCATCATCATCATCATCTAAGCCTCAATCCCAACTATTTTGGGGTCAACTACATGGATCCTTCATTTCCATTCAACTCTATCATGGGCCATATTCTGATTGAGATGTAGAGATTCAAAATCTCTCTTTATAAGCTCATCCCATGTTAATTTAGGCCTTCCTCTTCTTCTATTTATAGTGTTTGGCTCAATAGCATTGCTTCGTATAGGCGCAGTAGTAGGTCTACGTTGCACATGTCTGTACCATCTGAGTCGAACCTCGCACAACTTGTCCTCAATGCTTGTCACCCCCACTTTATTCCTGATATAGTCATTTCTCAATCAAAATAAAATAGATTATCATCCATATTCACATAAAAGTATATTTCCATGTTGGAGTAGGATTCAATATTTTCTACAAAGGATATCTCATTTGGAAATTATGGTAAAAAGGTTTTTATAAATCTCAAATGAAATCCAACGTTATGCATAAATCTATGCTTGAAATTCTCTGTATAATGGATCCCCCATATTGAAAAAGTGGGTATATGGGTAGATAAAATAAGTGGGCTAATATGTTGAATGCAAAAACATGGAAAAAAAACCCCAATATGATCTAGGAGGCCTATTTGATAATGGTTGTTGGTGAGGACCAAAAATGAGGGTGTACAGATCAGCCCCGTCTCAACATAAGATCTTATGTATGAAAGATGAGGTTCGAGGTAAGATCAAGACACATAGTTAAACCAAGTCTAGCATACTATAAAACAAGAAAACCTTTGTTTGATATTGAAAGAATTACAATACACTCTTTTGTATAGGACAAGAGAGTAAGGGAGAAACAAAACTAGGCAATATGTGATAAAAGAAAAGCTAATGACAAGACAAGTCTAAGGCACATAATACAACACACATTACACCATAATGCATAACAAAACACACAAAATAAGATAACAGATAAACATATATACCAATACTCCCCCTCAAGCTGGAGCATAGATGTCAAACATGTCCAACTTGTCTATCGGTGTAGCAAAGTGAGTCAGGGAAAGTATCTTGGTAAAGATGTTAGCAACCTGATCTTATATCCGAAGATAAGGAGTACAATACGTCTAGATAGAACAAATTTGTGAACAAAATGGCAATCTACCTCTATATGTTTGGTGCACTTATAAAACATTGGATTGCTAGAAATAAAAATGGAGGCTTTATTGTCATAGCGTATAGGAAGAGGGGAAGAATCAGAGATATCAAATTCTTTGAGGAATCCTTGGACCCACATTAATTCACAAGCAATATGAGCCATAGATTTGTATTCTGCTTCAACATTAGACTGATAAATCATGATCTATTTCTTATTGTGCCATGTAACTAGATTCCCCCAACAAAGGTATAATAGCCAAAGGTAGATTTCCTATCACATCTACTACCGACATAATCAAAATAAGAATATTCAATGAGTTTACAGTGCCCATGTCTTTGATATAGTAAAACTTTACCTGGAGAAATTTGCAGATATTTATGGATATGGCAGACAACATCTAAATGATATTGTCGAGATTTATTCAGATACCTACTGACAAGTCCAATAATAGTAGTAATATCAGCTCTAGCCACAATAAGTTAAATAAGCTTACCAACAAGTCTTCTACATTGATGGTTATTAGGATAGGGTGGTGAAGATTCATCATCCCAATTGGTATTGAGATCAAGAGGAGTACTAGGAGGTTTAGTACCAAGCATCCTATTTCTGTGAGTAGATATAGAATATATTTGTTTTGTGATAGACATATACGAGATGAAGATCTAGAAACTTTGATTCCCAAGAAGTATTATAGTCTACCAAGATCTTTAGTAATAAAGTGTTGTTCTAGATATCTTTTGGTAGAAGAAATACCTTCAGAAACACTACCAAAATATTATATTATCCACATAAATAATAAGAATAACAAGCCTGGAACTGGTCTTTTCAATAAAAATAGAATGATCTGAATGTGAGCGTTGAAATTAGAATTTAAAAAGTATTTGACTTAAGTTACCAAACAATGCCCATGGGTATTGTTTTTGGCCATAGACCGCCTTCTTGAGTCTACATATATTGGAACACTACCCCTGACTAAAAAAACTAGATGGTTGTTCTATGTAGACTTCCTCATATAAGTCACCATATAGGAAGGCATTTTTAACATCAAGTTGAAAAAGGGGCCAATCCTTATTCACAACAACAGATATAAGCGATCTTACAAAATTAAGCCTAGTAACAGGAGAAAAAGTTTCAAGGTAGTCAATCCCATAAGTTTGAGTGTAACCTTTTGCTACCAGTTGGGCATTCAGTCATTCAACTGAACCATCTGATTGATATTGACAGTAAAAATCCAACGATAGCTAACAATCAGAAAATTTTCAGGATGATCAACAAGATCACAAGTCTTGCGATCTCAATGGACAATCAATTTAGTTTCCATATCTTGATGCCAGAAAGGATGTTGAAGAGCTTGGGTAGCATTGTTCAATACAAAAATAGTAGAAAGAGAAGTCATAAAACATACAAAGCTAGCACCAAGATTAGTGGAAGAGCATAAATTACTAATAGGATGTTGAACGCAGGAACAAACACCTTTCCTTTGACTAATAGGAAGATGTAGGTCAAAGAATACCTAGGAGGTGTTGTAATCTACAGACGTGGGAGAAATTGGTTGTTGAGGAGCCAAAGATGGGATTGTAACTATGGGTCTTATCGTGGACACCTCTTTAGTTTTTCCATTGTGATCATGTTCTATCACCTCAGGTAGAAGAGTAGGATCCAATAGATCACTAGATAAGGCAAGCCCCTCCTTAGAGTAGTATGACATGTTTTAAAAAAAGACAACACCCACACTCACAAACCATTGTCGGTTTACATGATTATAACACTGATATCCTTTTTGAGTTCGTGAATATCCCAGAAAAACACACTTAGAGGAGTGAGGGTAAAGTTTAGATACCCAGAGCGGAGATTCATAACAAAATAGGTGTTGTCAAAGATGCACAGTGGAACAGAAAACAAAGGTGTATCGGGATACATATTAGAGATAGGGACTTAATTATGCAACACAGAAGAATGCATACAATTAATTAAGTAGCATGTTGTAGAAATAGCTCCAGGCCAGAAATGTTTAGGATCATGATAGTGAAGGAGAGTTGTGCGTGCTACTTCAAGTAGATGACGATTCTTCCTTTCTACCACGCCATTTTGTTTTGGTGTGTAAGAGAAGGAAGTCTAATGAATGGTACCTGATAAGTACAAAGTAGATCCACCTATGTTTGCATAAATTTTAAGGCATTATCAGTTCTTAAGATTTTAACAGTATTTTTGAATCGGGTTTGGATCTCAATAAAAGATGTGGTGATAGTTTTCAAAATATTGTTGTGGTCCTTCAGGAGAAACAACCAAGTCACATCGAAATAATCATCAATAAAAGTCAGAAAATAGAGATAGCCAGACAAGCCAGGAACAAAGCAGGGACCCCAAATATCGACATCAACCATATAAAATAGATTTTTGAAACCGATTTCTTTCTTTTTATTAAAAACAAATCGAGTTTTTTTGCCAAACTGACAAGATTGACATATAAAATGTTGTTTAGAAATATCATGAAATAAACAATGTGACTTTGTAGTAGAAGGAAGCCCAAGGCGATTGTGTCATTATAGGCCAACTACAAAAGTAGATAGCAGAGCTATAGCATATTGCATCACATCCAAGTAATACAGTCCATATGGTCCTTCACGACTCAAATCAATCCTCGTTCTACCTCAGATATCCTGAAACACAAAACCCTCAGAATCAAAAGTAATTGAGCATTGAAGGATCTTGACAATTTTACTGACATATAACAAATTAAGAGGGAATCTTAGAATATATAAGACAAAATTTAAGGACAGATTAGACCTAGATATAGCTCCAATCCCATGGATAAAAGATTGAGTCCCATCAACAACGATCATAAGAGGGACACATGCATATAAGGTAGTAAAAAGACTAGAACAACTAGAAATATGAGCAGACACGCCTGAGTCGATGACCCATTGACTTTTACCATAAACAACAAGGGATGCAAGTAAAGAAAAAGAACCTCCTTCAGCGGCAGTAGTTAGCGAGGATAAATGAGTCGGGATGAGTTTCTCAAACTCCAAATGGATCCAGTCGACTGTGGGTTGTGTTTAATTGGAAGTAGAAATAGTCAAATTCTCAAAAGTAGCAGAAGAGACCTGGTTTGTCCAAGCAGGTTCACCGTGTTTTTTCCAACAATAGTCTTCAGTGTGGTTTGTGCGCCCATAGAAATTGCAGAAGTGAATATCAGTAGGAAGTTGGTATTGACCTCATACAGGGCCAAAAGGAGGACCACGTCTAGGGGTACCAGAAGCACAACCACGATGATCGCGACCACAACCACATCCTTGACCCGAGTTGTAGGAATGGACATCAAGAACCGAATGATTAGAATAAGTAGTAGATAGGGAAGATATAGAAGGAAGGTGTTGAATGCTCTTGAGAACATCCCTTAGTGTAGGTAAGGGATCACTAGATAAGATCCGGTCAACAACACCAGAAAAAGATGAAATAAGACCATCTAAGAAATGAACTAACTGAAGCTCTTTGTATTTCCTCTGAACTTCTTTGATGTCTGAAGAGAAGGGGTGGTATACTTTGTATTCATCCCAGAGTGTTGAACATTGATTGTAGTAGTCTTCTGCAAACCCATCAGTGGAATACTCCTCTTTTTCCATATTTTTGAAAATCTCAAAGACCTTCTTTGGGTTATGCTGCTGAGAATACACATGAGATAGTTAATCCCACATATCTTTGGCATTCTGTAGGTGAAGGAGAGATTTGGCTCTATTCACCCTCTATGTCAGAATGCTAGAATCATCTTTAGACCATTGCACGTGGACTTGCTTGGTTTTTTCATCAGCTATCGCAATAGGAGGGACCATAACATCAATAGAGATGTGGGAATAATTCCCTTGGGATTTAATATATAGTTCAAACGATGTCGAAGAAAGGTGGTAGTTTGATCCATCAAATTTCATGGATGCCGCACACAAAGACTGAGGAGGATTTGTATTTTTTTGGTCAAGCAAGTGTTTTACCCTTTTATTACCTCATGTGTAGGTGTGTCCCAAAACACCACACCTGATCAAACAAACATCTAGTCCATATACAGGAAAGAATAGATAGGGTAGAGGGTTATTCCTGAAACAAAAAGCAAACAAGGAAAATAAAGGAAGAATATTGTATAAGGGGAAAGAAAAATAGAACAAACCCAGCAGGGTACTAGCATGGAAAATTGAAACCCAAGTCACAAAATTTAAAATGAGGGAAATCCATGATCCTAGAGGCTCACAGAACTGGCAAGAAAACTAGAAACTAAAGCTCAAAGTGCAAAACTTTGTCATGCCTTCAGACCATAAGCAAATAAAGTAAGGAAGACACCATCTTCAGTCTTTCAAAAAAACATCTCACAGACACCTCAACTGCCCCATGTGATCAGGAGGTGTACACGGCTCAACACATCACTTTGCTAGATGTTTAGAGCATAAGAAAATATAAAAGGGAAGTTCATCATCTTCAGGCCTTTAGAAAACCTCACTTCAGACGCCTCAAAAGGCCCGTAGGATCAAGAAGTGTGAACATCTCATCACAACAAACAAGACCACTGTAAAAGCAACAAAATAGAGCTATCCATAGCAGATGACTTCAAAGCACATGACTGCATAAGTATCGAGTCCCACAACGGGATTCCAAGTTAGCACTCAACAGGAATAAGAGAAGAACACGAAGCATCTTTCATACCCAGAAAGAGATAGTTTTATTCACAAACACTTGGAAACCAACAACTACCCCAACAAACCAGATAAAGAAAAACCACTGTATCCAGGTAGTAATACTCTGAGTTCTTCAGTAATGATGGCCCAAAGTTTTACAAGGATCACAATCCAAGTTCTCAAAAATCACTCTACTCCAAAAGCACCAAACATGATACAGAATACAATTGCTTCAGACATACGAATCATTTTTATCAAATCTTAACATATCATCGAAGACAATAGGCCTTTTGTCAATAATATTTCTCTCAATAAATTTCAACCACACATAAGAAGCACAAGGGCACAAGTAGAAAATACGGACTATTGATTCATCAGAATTTCTGTAGAGATAACAAAAGGAGGTACAGTAGAATCCTCTCTTTCTAACATTATCCAAGACAGATATATTGTCTCTAGCCACCTTCCAGGATAAGATTTTAAACTTTTTTAGGACCTTTGTGCCTCCACAACCAACTGGACCAATTCATACAAGGTCCCTTAGGCTTGCAACATTCCCAAACATCTCTAAATCTGACACTAATCTTACACCGAAGAAGAATGTGATCAGGCTTATTAGAAATGCTGATGTTGGATTTTAGAAAAGTTTTTAGAGGACCCAATCTTCTGGCTTCTGAGATAGACCATTCTCCATTGGATATCATAGAACTCATTCTGACAAATTTTCCTTTTCCCAAGAATAAGCAAAATTTTTGATTAACAACGTCATCTAAGATTTTCCACCCTTAAAGCAAGGGTCTCTCCAAAGCATGATATTCTCCCCATTAATAATATTAAAGGAAACAAAGACCCAAATTTCCTTTTTAATCCTCATGATATTTCTTCATAGCCAAGAATGGTTCGATTTCTTAGAATGCTTCCAAATAGAGTCCTGCTTGATATACCTCTCATGCACCATTTGACCCAAAGATTATTTTTTTAATAGCCACATTCCAAAAATTTAAAAAGAGACCTGCCTTATTTATAACTTCTACACTACAAATGTAACGACCGTCTCGCGAAAACAAGATTAACTAATGCAGAAGCGTTCATTGAGCAGCGGATTACCGAAAATCACTAAAAATATAAAACTTTTTGCAAAGAGATCCACACATAGGAAATATTTTTCTTCAAGAGCCAAAGTATAACACATTTACATTCTAGACCGAAGGTACATGTCATGTATCATCTCTTTCTGAGAATTACATGTAGTATAAAATCTCAAAAGCACTAACTATTACTCTGAGGACTTGAGAGTACAGAGACAACACATAGGACTCTATCTACATCTATACAAGGCATAACAACCAGTATCTCCACCTGAGACTTCACTGTGCTGCTGCTGCTGTCCTTCCCTTACTGAAGGGTTCTTGCCTCCTTGTCCATGTCCACCTAAAAATGTAGTTCCCACGGGGGTGAGACAATTGTAAATTGCCCCAGCGAGAGATATAACTCTCCGCCAGTAACATTATTATTACAACTTAAGAAGTTACATGTGAAAAGAGGAATCATATTTGTTTGACAGCAGTTACTTCAATGTCTAACAGATTAGAATATTAATCTTATTCAACATTGCGGCTATAACTTGAAAGAGCAACATATCACATATCCATTAAGGAAAAAGAAGAACATGTATAACATTTATTCACTACAAAATCATTATCACTGCATTAACTCTCTTCAGGCTTAGATCATATATCTAAAGCCTGGCATTGTCATTGTGGTGTCATGGCCTGTAGCCATACTCTTTTCAAAAAGTGTTGGGATCTTAATCCCTCAATTCACCACTGGGAATTCTCATCCTTTCATAAAATTCAATACCCTAAACATGTGATTCTGGGTATTTAAACCCTTAGCTCATCACCTGAGCATTGTTACCACATTCTCAAGTAACTAACACCTTTAGGTCATCTGACCAAGATATGTATGATACTTGTTACACAAGCATCCATCATGACACTTGAGGCCCAATAACTCTCTTGCTACCTCTTACCAGGCAACAAGGTATATTATGGCACACAAGGCCCAATAAATAGATTCGAATTAATAATACATCATAGCTCATACCTGGCTATGCCCATCATCTCATGATACCTGCATGGCTAGCACATATGATAACTGTACATCAATTATCTATCAACACCATGCAGAAATAAATGTACTATTAATTTAAGGGTATCACCCTTATTCCTTTACCAGGATTAGGATTTTCATCACACATCTCATGTATCATTCATCCAATTGTATTGGACTTATAACACAACAAGGTATAACAGTATTTGGGGTGTTGGATATGATATCTATCATATCTTGATGTTTCACTTCCCTCAACATCATCATCTTACTTAAGTTTATTCCCTTAGCTTATATTAGGGTATTTCCCATCCTAATACTTATGCACTAGATCATCACATTCATCATGCAATGTACTGGTCATGATTCATCTATTTAGAAGATACAACCATTTCCAATACTATGGACTCATCCTTAAGTTAGGAAATAACAAAATGACCATATTAGGTCACTTACAAATCAGTTCCAAGTCAAGCATAGAGCACCACGTCCGTGCAGCCAAGAACGACCGTGCAAAGGGAAGCCACCACGGCCGTGCTACCTTGCACGGTCGTGCAAAGGGAAGATACCACGTCCGTGCTACATTACACGGTTGTGCTACAGAAGATCACTACATGAATCATATTCATATATGAATTCTATTATTTCATCCTTTCAACTTGATTAGGTCACATCAACCCTTCAATCAAGTACATACAACTATGATTAACATAGTGTATCAAGATTATTGATCCTATAAGCAATTAAGGATTCATCCCTTAATTGGCACTAATCACTTAGATACTATTAGGATTTCAACCTTTGTACCTTCATTTATTATCATTACTAATCATCATTAGATCAATAGAACATCCATCATCTTAATTCTCAAAGATTCAATCACATAGGACCTCCATTACATAAGGTATCCAATTGAATTAGGGTTTCCAACGTTGATTCCTTCAATCATTGAATTCATGGAACCAATAATCAATTGGACATATCCTTATACTTTAATTGAGTTAAATAGGTCAAACTTCAACTGATTTGACCCTCAATTGACCCTCAATTGGTCATCAATTAGGGTCTGATTCAATTGATTTAGGGTTTGGAATCGATGATCCATCAACACTAATCAATGCGAGATTGGATATTTTGAAACCATTGAGCCTTCATACAAATTGGGCATGACCTGACCCCAAACGGTCTTGAGGTTGTTTGGATGCCCTCCAAATGGTATTGAGACCGTTTTCCCATCATATCATTAAAATCCAAGTCAACCAATTAAGGTTTGGATCATTGGATTAATCACCAAATCAGCAATTGATTACACTTCATTTTAGTGACATTGGATCTTCAATTGCTTAACCATACTCAACCCTAGACCTCCAAACGGTTTTGGATGACCCCCAAACGGTCTTGAGACCATTTGTATGAGTCCCAAACGGTCTTGATACCGTTTAGATCATCCAAACCTTGGATTCTAGTGAGATTCCATCAAGGTTTAGTCTATCGAGTTGATCAACAAATCATCACTTAATTGCAATATGATTTGGTACCTTTGGACCTTCAATTGGTCAACTATACTTAACCCCAGACCTCCAAACGGTCTTGGGTGACCCCCAAATGGTTAGGAAACCGTTTGGGTGATCCCCAAATGGTTTTGAAACTGTTTGGGCCAATCAACCCAAAACATCATCTCAATCACTTGCAAAATCAGCACTTAGCCGATTAGGGTTCATACCACCTCTTTGGATCTTTAAACACATATCCATACTTTACCCTAGACCTCCAAACGGTCTTGGGTGACCCCCAAACAGTTTTGAAACCGTTTGGGCTAATCAACCCAAAATTTCAAAACAACTCATTGGAATTTCAGCACTAATTCCAATTAGGGTTTGCCTAATTGATTAGCCTTTAACTCATGATTCCTTGGGAATTAACCCATAAAATTTGGTTAGTCATTAAACAACATAATTAGTAACAGTAATATCAAACGGTCAACCCTTTGTCAACTCACTCAAACGGTTTTGAAACCGTTTTCCCAAAAAGGTCAAGTTAATCAGATTGAAAAACAACACTTAATCCAATTAGGTTTACCTAATTGATTAGCCTTCAACTCACGATTCCTTTGGAAGTAATCCATAAATTTTGGTGAGTTATCAACCAACATAATTAGGAACAGTAATATCAAACGTTCAACCCTTGGTAAACTCACTCAAACGGTTTTGAAACCGTTTTCCCAAAAAGGTCAAGTTAATCAGATTGAAAAAATAGCACTTAATCCAATTAGGTTTACCTAATTGATTAGCCTTCAACTCACGATTCCTTTGGAAATAATACATAAAATTTGGTGAGTTATCAACCAACATAATTAGTAACAGGATTATCAAACGTTCAACCCTTGGTCAACTCCCTCAAACGGTTTTGAAACCGTTTGCTCCTAAACGGTTTGCAAGGTTTGGTGAAACCGTTTGGTCCAAACTTCCAAACCGTTTGCCCAAGATATTTGAGGAGGTGTGTGCTTATGATGATGTCATCATCATCAATCTTCGTCCCTGAAGTTCTAAAAACTTCTGATTTCATGAATTAACCATTTTCAACCAGCAATTAATCAAGATAATGAAGGAATCATTGAAATTACAAGATTAATGGTTGAATAACAATGTAAAAGGGTTCAAGTTATAAAACCCGCCTCCAATTGAGCTCCAAAGATCCAAGATCACGCCATAAATGGTGGATGAAGCTCTTGCAACTCCCATTAGGCTCGTCCTTAAGCTTTTGATTGTAAAAGTTGGCTAGGGTTGAAGAGGAGATCGAAATAAGAAGAAATCAATGATTTATTTTCGATTTCCACCATGGAATCAAGGAGAACGAAGGTCAAGGGCTTACCAACAGGTAGGGAGTCGTCCTCCTGCTCCTCCCTAGCTACTTGGTCGGTTTTTCAAGCAAGGGAAAGAAAGAAATCCGAAAAAGCCTTTGTTTTGGCTTGGAAAGGGCACTTTTATAAGGAAATTGATGAGAGAGAAAAGGCCTTTATAAAAATCAATTAATTCCAAAAATAGCACCACCTCTTCCTCCTTGGTTTTCTTGTGTACAAATGCAACTCAAAGCCACCGAAATCCCTTCCATTATCCATTGATTAAGGGAAATGAAAATAAGCACCTCAATGCTTATTATATTAATATCCCATATGTGAGTGGAATTTACTTTCCTTTATAATAAGGTGAGTGGAGTTTCACCTCCTTTTGATATTTTCGTTCCTTATCTTGGAAAAAGAACTTCCATCCTTATTCAAAATCAACCAATAACATTTTGGTTGAAGGCCCTTTAATTAATACATTCATTTTTGCCCTAAATTGAATTAGGGTTTCACTTAAGATTAAATCTTGATTATTTTAATATCAAGATTCTCTCTCCTCCAACTTAATTCAAATGAGATGCGCCTCTCATTTTCTTTTCTCTACATGATGCCAAGAAACATTAAGGACCTTATTGAAGTGGTAATTTGCATATTGAACCCTAGGTTTTGGGTAAATTACACATTACACCAAAACTGGGTTTTAATGCATAAACATTGCTTTACAAGCTTAATCTTGGTGCCCAAGCTTGTGAGAACCATCATACTACATTATATTCATTCTTATGATGTCTCAACATCAGAGGAACATCTTATCATGCAACATTTGCAATTTAACCCCTCGAATTTGGGTAATTTGCACTTTAGTCCAAAATAAGCAAACATTGCTTCAACATTATTCAAACAGGACCAAAATTGAAACATAAGTTTCTCAGGAGCCCTAATTACTTTTCCCAATATAAGATTAAGAATCTACTCAACCTTATTAAGCAAAACATCTAGGGTTAATTCATAACCCATGTCAGGGATGTTACAAATTATAAACCCTAACAATGATTTCGTCCTCGAAATCCCAGGAAAAGGAGGGACAAATTATTCATTAATCATGCCCTCAAGTCTCCACATCTCATCTTAATGTTATGGAGATACCATGGGTCTGTAGTTCACACAAAGTTTCTTTCATTAGTTCAACCTTATCAATGTTTATTGTCTATGCAAAGCATAAACTCCTAACATATGATGTTCATATCATTAAAAAGGAAGAAACATAAAAGAACATACATCTATCATCACCTAAGAACATTTATCAAAGGAAAAAAAAACATATATATCTAACAAAGATAATTTACTCAGCAATCCTTTATTCGTTTATGAAAGTTCACTTAGAAAACTCTATGTTGGGAATGTTCACATAGCTTTTCCTTTTTAGTTGGTAATGTTCACATAGCTTTTCCTTTTTAGTTGGGAATGTTCACATAGCTTTTCCTTTTTGTTGGGAATGTTCACATAGCTTTTCCTTTTAGTTGGGAATGTTCACATAGCTTTTCTTTTTAGTTGAGAATGTTCACATAGCTCTTCTTTTTGGTTGGGAATGTTCACATAGCTTTTCCTTTTTGTTGAGAATGTTCACATAGATTTTCCTTTTAGTTGGGAATGTTCACATAGCTTTTCCTTTTGGTTGAGAATGTTCACATAGCTTTTCCTTTTTGTTGGGAATGTTCACATAGCTTTTCCTTTTAGTTGGGAATGTTCACATAGCTTTTCCTTTTAGTTGAGAATGTTCACATAGCTCTTCTTTTTGGTTGGGAATATTCACATAGCTTTTCCTTTTTGTTGGGAATGTTCACATAGCTTTTCCTTTTAGTTGGGAATGTTCACATAGCTTTTCCTTTTTTGTTGGGGATGTCACATAGATTTCCCCTATTGGTTGGGAATGTCACATAGCTTTTCCCTATTGGTTTCATTATACTCTCTAGATTGTTTCAGAATGATTGCTTGATCAGGGCAATCAAAAAGATACCAATCTAAGAGTTTCCATACTCACTTTATCATCAATAGTTGTATACCTGGCCAGGGTTTACAACTACTGAGATCAAGTAGTATGCACTTACATTCTATCACATTCCTTGCTTTTCATATCATTATACACACATGATTTTCCCTTGTTCCAACATGACTAAGTCATTTAGGAACTCTTTTAAAGCTCAAACTTTCTATATTAAGGACTGATAACCTAGATCGTAAGGCTAGTATCCAGTCCACTATATGCATTACTGTTGCCCTAATCTTCCCAACAAGAGCATGATCATAGGATTCTCTATCCTGATTAGGTCTTAATGGGGATTCTCAGGCACTTGTTCTCCTCTTACCTAGTCCCATGCACCCTCTCCTGGTGCAACAACATTGCCCTTAGCAATGTGTTCCTCGTGTTCTCCAATCATTTTCAAGTTCTTCTTCTCCTATGTGAGCATAAGATACTATCAGATAAATTGGAAGACACTTAGAACAGACTCTACCATTGTTCTGAAAAGCGGTAATCGGTGTACGGGCGGAGAGGGTACTGAATAGAGTATATACGGTATGCGGGAGTATAAGTGGGAGAATATTCGGTTTTAATCGGTTTTGATTTTTTTTAAAATATTAATCATAAATATATGTAAATTATATATTGACCATATAATAATGACAATGATAAGTAATTAGAAACATTTATAAGTAATAGACTAATATTGAATTCATAAGTAGTTAGAAACATTGATGAAATTAGAGAAGAAAACATTGATAAGTAATTACAAACATTGATAAGTCATAGACTAATATCACATTAATAAGTAATTATAAACATTGATAAGTAATAGACTAATATTGCATTAATAAGTAATTAGAAACATTGATAAGTCATAGACTAATATAGCATTAATAAGTAATTAGAAACATTGATAAGTAATAGACTAATATTGTATTAATAAGTAATAGACTAATATTGCATTAATAAGTAATTAGAAACATGAATAAGTAATAGACTAATATTAGAAAAATTAATGTAAAAAAATTATTAATAGCATTTGATTTTGAAAATCGGCGATTAATCGGCCGATTATTCCCCCGAACGGCCGATTAATCGGTCCTGGACCGATTATAGGCCGATTATTCATATTCGGAGCGGCAGACCCCCAAAACCGAATATTCAGCCGATTAGGCCAATTTTCTGAACACTGGACTCTACAACCTTATTCCTATGTCTCTGTAGACTCAGCGAACCTAGAGCTCTGATACTACTTAATTGTAACGACCGTCTCGTGAAAACAAGATTAACTAATGCGGAAGCGTTCATTGAGTAGCGGATTACCAAAAATCACTAAAAATTTAAAACTTTTTGCAAAGAGATCCACACATAGGAAATCTTTTTCTTCAAGAGACAAAGTATAACACATTTACATTCTAGATCAAAGGTACATGTCATGTATCATCTCTTTTTGAGAATTACAAGTAGTATAAAATCTCGAGGCACTGATCCAAAATCTCAAAAGCACTAACTATTACTCCGAGGACCTGAGAGTACAAAGACGACACATAGGACTCTATCTACATCTATACAAGGCATAACAACCAGTATCTCCACCTGAGACTTCACTGTGCTGTTGTTGCTGCTGTCCTTCCCTTACTGAAGGGTTCTTGCCTCCTTGTCCGCATCCACCTAAAAATGTAGTTCCCACGGGGGTGAGACAATTGTAAATTTCCCCAGCGAGAGATATAACTCTCCGCCAGTAACATTATTATTGCATCTTAAGAAGTTACATGTGAAAAGAGGAATCATATTTGTTTGATAGCAGTTACTTCAATGTCTAACAGATTAGAATATTAATCTTATTCAACATTGCAGCTATAACTTGAAAGAGCAACATATCACATATCCATTAAGGAAAAAGAAGAACATGTATAACATTTATTCACTACAAAATCATTATCACTGCATTAACTCTCTTCAGGCTTAGATCATATATCTAAAGCCTGGCATTGTCATTGTGGTGTCATGGCCTGTAGCCATACTCTTTTCAAAAAGTGTTGGGATCTTAATCCCTCAATTCACCACTGGGAATTCTCATCCTTTCACAAATTCAATACCCTAACCATGCGATTCTGGGTATTTAAACCCTTAGCTCATCATCTGAGCATTGTTACCACATTCTCAAGTAACTAACACCTTTAGGTCATCTGACCAAGATATGTATGATACTTGTTACACAAGCATCCATCATGACACTTGAGGCCCATTAACTCTCTTGCTACCTCTTACCAGACAACAAGGTATATTATGGCACACAAGGCCCAATAAACAGATTCAAATTAATAATACATCATAGCTCATACCTGGCTATGCCCATCATCTCATGATACATGCATGGTTAGCACATATGATAACAGTACATCAATTATCTATCAACACCATGCAGAAATAAATGTACTATTAATTTAAGGGTATCACCCTTATTCCTTTACCAGGATTAGGATTTTCATCACACATCTCATGTATCATTCATCCAATTGTATTGGACTTATAACACAACAAGGTATAACAGTATTTGGGGTGTTGGATATGCCATCTATCATATCTTGATGTTTCACTTCCCTCAACATCATCATCTTACTTGAGTTTATTCCCTTAGCTTGTATTAGGGTATTTCCCATCCTAATACTTATTCACTAGATCATCACATTCATCATGCAATGTACTGGTCATGATTCATCTATTTAGAAGATACAACCATTTCCAATAATATGGACTCATCCTTAAGTTAGGAAATAACAAAATGACCATATTAGGTCACTTACAAATCAGTTCCAAGTCAAGCATAGAGCACCACGGCCGTGCAGCCAAGAACGGCTGTGCAAAGGGAAGCCACCACGTCCGTGCTACCTTGCACGGTCGTGCAAAGGGAAGATGCCACGACCGTGCTACATTACACGGTCGTGCTACAGAAGATCACCACATGAATCATATTCATATATGAATTCTATTCTTTCATCCTTTCAACTTGATTACGTCACATCAACCCTTCAATCAAGTACATACAACTATGATTAACATAGTGTATCAAGATTATTGATCCTATAAGCAATTAGGGATTCATCCCTTAATTGGCACTAATCACTTAGGTACTATTAGTATTTAAACCTTTGTAACTTCATGGATTATCATTACTAATCATCATTGGATCAATATAACATCCATCATCTTAATTCTCAAAGATTCAATCACATAGGACCTCCATTACATAAGGTATCCAATTGAATTAGGGTTTCCAATGTTGATTCCTTCAATCATTGAATTCATGGAACCAATCATCAATTGGACCTATCCTTATACTTTAATTGAGTTAAATAGGTCAAACTTCAACTGATTTGACCCTCAATTGACCCTCAATTGGTCATCAATTAGGGTATGATTCAATTGATTTAGGGTTTGGAATCGATGATCCATCAACATTAATCAATGCGAGATTGGATACTTTGAAACCATTGAGCCTTCATCCAAATTGGGCATGACCTGACCCCAAACGGTATTGAGGTCGTTTGGATGCCCTCCAAACGGTCTTGAGACCGTTTTCCCATCATATCATCAAAATCCAAGTCAACCAATTAAGGTTTTGATCATTGGATTAATCACCAAATCAGCAATTGATTACACTTCAACTTAGTGACATTGGATCTTCAATTGCTTAACCATACTCAACCCTAGACCTCCAAACGGTCTTGGATGACCCCCAAACGGTCTTGAGACCATTTGGATGAGTCCCAAACGGTCTTGAGACCGTTTGGCTCATCCAAACCTTGGATTCTAGTGAGATTCCATCAAGGTTTAGTCTATCGAGTTGATCAACAAATCAACACTTAATTTCAATATGATTTGGTACCTTTGGACCTTCAATTGGTCAACTATACTTAACCCCAGACCTCCAAACGGTCTTGAGTGACCCCCAAATGGTTTTGAAACCGTTTGGGTGATCCCCAAACGGTTTTGAAATCGTTTGGGCCAATCAACCCAAAACATCATCTCAATCACTTGCAAAATCAACACTTAGCCGATTAGGGTTCATACCACCTCTTTGGATCTTTAAACACATATCCATACTTGAACCTAGACCTCCAAACGGTCTTGGTGACCCCAAAATGGTTTTGAGACCGTTTGGGTGATCCCCAAATGGTTTTGAAACCGTTTGGGCTAATCAACCCAAAATTTCAAAACAACTCATTGGAATTTCAGCACTAATTCCAATTAGGGTTTGCCTAATTGATTAGCCTTTAACTCATGATTCCTTGGGAATTAACCCCTCAAATTTGGTGAGTCATTAACCAACATAATTAGGAACATTAATATCAAACAGTAAACCCTTGGTCAACTCATCAAACGGCTTTGAAACCGTTTTCCCCAAAAGGTCAAGTTATTCAGATTGAAAAACAACACTTAATCCAATTAGGTTTACCTAATTGATTAGCCTTCAACTCACGATTCCTTTAGAACTAATCCATCAAATTTGGTGAGTTATCAACCAACATAATTAAGAAAAGTAATATAAAACATTAAATCCTTGGTCAACTCACTCAAAAGGTTTTGAAACCGTTTGCCCAAAAAGGTCAAGTTAATCAGATTGAAAAAACAGCACTTAATCCAATTAGGTTTACCTAATTGATTAGCCTTCAACTCACGATTAATTTGGAACTAATCCATCAAATTTGGTGAGTTATCAACCAACATAATTAGGAACAGGATTATCAAACGGTCAACCCTTGGTCAACTCCCTCAAATGGTTTTGAAACCGTTTGCTCCTAAACGGTTTGCAAACCGTTTGGTCACCAAACGGTTTGGTGAAACCGTTTGGTCCAAACTTCCAAACCATTTGCCCAAGATATTTGAGGAGGTGTGTGCTTATTATGATGTAATCATCATCAAGCTTCGTCCCTGAAGTTCTAAAAACTTCTGATTTCATGAATTAACCATTTTCAACAAGCAATTAATCAAGATAATGAAGGAATCATTGAAATTACAAGATTAATGGTTGAATAACAATGTAAAAGGGTTCAAGTTATAAAACCCTCCTCCAATTGATCTCCAAAGCTCCAAGATCACGCCATAAATGGTGGATGAAGCTCTTGAAACTACCCTTAGGCTCGTACTTAAGCTTTTGATTGTAAAAGTTGTCTAGGGTTGAAGAGGAGATCGAAATAAGAAGAAATCAATTATTTATTTCGATTTCCACCATGGAATCAAGGAGAACGAAGGTCAAGGGCTTACCAACAGGTAGGGAGTCGTCCTCCTGCTCCTCCCTAGCTCCTTGGTAGGTTTTGAAAGCAAGGGAAAGAAAGAAATCCGAAAAAGCCTTTGTTTTGGCTTGGAAAGGGCACTTTTATAAGGAAATTGATGAGAGAGAAAAGGCCTTTATAAAAATCAATTAATTCCAAAAATAGCACCACCTATTCCTCCTTGGTTTGCTTGTGTAAAAAGGCAACTCAAAGCTACCTAACTCCCTTCCATTATCCATTGATTAAAGGAAAAGAAAATAAGCACCTCAATGCTTATTATATTAATATCCCATATGTGAGTGGAATTTACTTTCCTTTATAATAAGGTGAGTGGAGTTTCACCTCCTTTAGATATTTTCGTTCCTTATCTTGGAAAAAGAACATCCATTCTTATTCAAAATCAACCAATAACATTTTGGTTGAAGGCCCTTTAATTAATAAATTCATTTTTGCCCTAAATGGAATTAGGGTTTCACTTAAGATTAAATCTTGATTATTTTAATATCAAGATTCTCTCTCCTCCAACTTAATTCAAATGAGATGCCCCTCTCATTTTCTTTGCTCTACATGATGCCAAGAAACATTAAGGACCTTATTGAAGTGGTAATTTGCATATTGAACCCTAGGTTTTGGGTAAATTACACATTACACCAAAACTGGGTTTTAATGCATAAACATTGCTTTACAAGCTTAATCTTGGTGCCCAAGCTTGTGAGAACCATACCACTACATTATATTCATTCTTATGATGTCTCAACATCAGAGGAACATCTTATCATGCAACATTTGCAATTTAACCCCTCGAATTTGGGTAATTTGCACTTTAGTCCAAAATAAGCAAACATTGCTTCAACATTATTCAAACAAGACCAAAATTGAAACATAAGTTTCTCATGAGCCCTAATTACTTTTACCAAGATAATATTAAGAATCTACTCAACCTTATTAAGCAAAACATCTAGGGTTAATTCATAACCCAGGTCAGGGATGTTACAACAAATACCCAAGCCTCCTTCTTATTTAGGAGCACATACATTTTCCCATTTAACTAGGTGCATAGCCTTTTTTCCTTCCTTATCTTTCCATATAAAGTTTCTACAAATTCTGTCAACCTCTTCAATCACAGATTTAGGAAGAGGAAAAATTGTTGTTAAGAACACACTGTAAGCTGATAAAGTAGTTTTAACCAACTCAATATAACCTGCTAGAGATAAATGCTTAGTCTTCCATCTATCAAGTTTTGTCTTTAGCTTATCAATAAGAGGACTACATAGATTTTTAGTAAGTTTCCCATAGAAAAAAGGAACATCTAAATACTTTGATGGGAAGAAACCTTCTTGAATATCAATATTACTAAAAAACTCTTCCCTTGCATTCTTGATAAGATAAACTAAACTCTTACTCATGTTCATCACCAGACTAGAGATTCTCCCAAACTCAATATGAATTTGTCTAAGACACTTAGCATTAGCCAAATCAGCAATACTAAAAACCATTAAATCATCTGCAAAGATAGTATGAGGGATGGAGAAATTTTTGGAAGCCTTAAGAGGTTCAAAAAAACCTTGATTGGTATTGAACTTCATCATGGTAGAAAAACCTTACATGTACATGACAAACAAAAGAGGGGCCAAGGGATTACCCTGCCTCAAGCCATTCTTAGACTGAAAAGGATCAGAAGGCTCACCATATATAAAAACTTGATAGCTAGTCTTTCTAAGAATCTCATTTATCTAAGAAACCCAACATCTAGAAAACTTCATTATCCTCAAAATATCAAGAAAATAATCCCACCTGATAGAATCATAGTCTTTTGATATTAGCTTTGAGACAAAATTTAGACCCAAAATTTGGCTTGTTAAAATCATTAATCAGCTCATTTGCTAACATGATAGCATCAGATATCTTTCTATCCTTAACAAAGGTCACTTGATTCTTATCAATAATGGATGGCAGAATATCTCCCAGTCTATTATCTAAAACTTTTGAGATGATCTTATATATAGAATTACACAAAGAAATGGGTCTCCAATCATTTTTGTGAGAGGCATCATTTACTTTAGGAATGAGAGTTATGAAGGTTTTGTTCATTTCCTTCAATAGGTGACCTTTAGAAAAGAAGTCTTGGACAACTTTAAAACATCATCACCTATAATATGCCAAGTTTCTTTGAAAAAAGGTAGCATTAAACCCATCCATACCTGGGGCTTTGTCTCCATTAGAATCTTTAGTTACTTTGTCAATTTCATCTCTAGTAACTAGTCTAGAGATGTGGTTAATCTGATCATCTGTTAGTCTAGGAAATGACCAAATATTATCCCATTTTGCATTCAAATTATTCTGCTTACTGAAAAGTCTAGAATAAAAATTAAGAATATGCTTTTGGATATCACCTTGAGCAGTAACATACTTATCATTTATAACAAGCTTTGAGACATGATTTTGTTGTCTTCTAGTGTGAAAAGAAGCATAGAAGAATTTTGTATTTTTATTACCCAAAGTAATCTATGGAATTTTGGATTTCTATTTTATTAGGGATTCTTCTAAATCCATAGCTTTAAGAGCTTTCTTTCTATACTGCATAGCAATATCTCGAAGATAAGGATTAATGGGGTCTTTATCAGCCTCTTCTTGAGCTTTCAAAGCCTGTAATTGATAAATATAGCCTCATCACTAATATTCCTAACACACTTCTTATTCCAGGCCAGAAAATCACTTTGAACTTGTTTTAACTTCTTCAAAACATGAGACATGGGACATCCATCAACATCCATATCCAAAGCTTTCCTCACAATGTCTTGAAAGCCATCAATCTTCACCCATGCATTAATAAACCTGAAGGGAGTATTCTGTCTTTTCTTAATACAATTAAGAGTCACACAAAGAATCATGTGATCACTGTAAATGGTGGAGAAAGTTTCTCCCAAGTGATTAGGCCGATTCTTTAAGAAAAAGTCATTAAAGAACACTTTGTCAATTTTAGAAGTAGTAAAATTACTGCCCTTCTTTCTGTTATCCCATGTATAGAAAGGACCCTTAATGCTAACCTCAAACAAACCACCATGATTTAGGAACACATTAAAATCTTTCATGGAATTCTCTGACAGATTACATCTTCCCAACCTCTCTGAAGTAGATCTCACACAGTTAAAGTCACCACAGACTATCCAAGGGTCAACCATCTTATCAAAATACCACTAAGAGACTCCCAAATACTTTCTCTCTTCATATCATTATTCTGGGCATATATAGCGGTAAGAAATAAGAACCCCTCAGACCAGGAACATAAGCAACGAACCAACTGATCAGTTTTGTTGATGATTGATATATTGACAACATCCAGATCCCACACAAGAATAAATCTTCCCAAAGGATGAGAATTATGATTAGCAAATAAATTTTTTGTCAGCCATAACTTATGCATCACCTTAATAATTTTCTTCCTCATAATTTTAGATTAAAGAATACATGTAATAGGAGAATTAGATGTGAAATTCCTTGTACAAGAGGAATATTATACAAGCGAATCCAAACTAGGGTCTCCTTAAGCGTAGAGTTCTCAAGCCAATCTCCTATCTTCCATTGCTTAAGGATGAGGGGCTAACCTATTATGAACCAATGACCATCTTCAAGAGCATGTGCCATTTCGTTAGGATCAGAAAAATTGATAATAAAGAACCCCTTCGGTTTGTCCAGAATTTTGATCCACCCAACAACCGTCCATAGCCATCAAGGTGCTTCTTCATGGTTGGTAGATGAACTTTAAGGTCAATCACATACCTACAACTGCATTCTGCCATTTTTTGCATTCTCCTAGGTCTTCGCATGTGGATATAAGAGTTTAACTCCCACAAACTCCAATGGAACAGTGGACAACCGATTAACTCCCTTATCCCCTTTTGACTCATTCTTGAACACATCTGCCCACGGGGACAAAGAGGACATGAACTTCTCCTCACTAGAAGATGTCAGAACCCTAGCTACTTTTGTCAGAAAATCTCCCTGATGATCGCCTTCCAAACCACCACCCCCTCGCGGATCTCTTGCCATTCAGAGAGAAGAATCTAAGTAATCATAGGAGGATTTGTAGTTTCCATGGAATCTAGAATGCATAGAGAAATAGACAAAGCAGTAACAGAAATAGAAGATCTTGATCAACATATTTGAGAAACCCTCACAGTAGTAGTAGATAGTAGCAACAAATCAACATATCTGAAAAACCCTCATAGGGGCATGAGAAAGCAACAACAAATAGAAACATATCCAATAAACCCGCATACGGGCAGTAGATAACAACAATAGATCTGAGAATCTCGCATAGGGATAGTAGATAAAAGGAAAGACCTACACCGTTGAAGTGTGAGATTCAATCCACCATGTGGCATAGGAAAAAAGTGTTACTTTTAGGTCTTCAAGTTGCTATTTTAGAATTATCATGAAGAGGGGTCGATGGGCTGGAGGGTGAAGGTCAATGGGTGGAGGTTGATAGGATGGAGGTTGATGGGGTGCAGGTCGATGAAGGTGAAGGTCAGTGAGGGTGGAGGTCAATGGGTGTGAAGGTTGATGGGATGGAGACCAATGGGGTGAGGAGGTGGAGGTCAATGATGTAGAGGTCCATGGGGTGAGGAGGTGAAGGTTGATGGGACGGAGGTCGATGGGGGCAAGAAGGTTGGAGATCGATGGGGTGAGGGGGGGTCGATGGGTTGATGGAAGTTGAATATTTGACAAAGGTAAATGTGGTGATGGAGATCGAAGGGTGTTGGAGGTCAATGGGATGAGAAGGTAGTGGAGGTCGATGGGCGATGAAGGTGGTGAAGGTGAAGGTAGAGGGTGATTGGTGATGGGGATGGTGGAGATGGTGGATATGATGAAGGTGGTGGAGGTCGATGGGTGGTGGTGGAGGTCGATGGGTGGGGTGATGGGATGGATTAAGGGGGATCAAACATGTAAGATATCATATAAAATAAGAAAACCTTTATTTGATATATTGAAACAATTACAATGCACTCTCTTTTATAGGACAAGAGAGTAAGGGAGAAACATAACTAAGCAATATGGGATAAAGAAAATCTAAAGACAAGAAACCCATAACAAAACACACAACACACCAAAATGCATAATAAAACACACAATACAAGATAATGCATAAAGTGTATATACTAATACATACATTTTTGGACACCAAGGGTCCAAGTATGAGGCTATCCAGGGATGATCTGATGGATTTAAGCCTCAAGAGTTTTTGAGTTGTAGGAACATTGGAGTGTTCAAATATCATTCTCTCTCTAAATGCCTACAACTAGGATGATTTATCCTAAACAATATAAGATCAATCACAAAACCTGAATCAGTTTTACATCTAGAAGATTGTGAAAAAATTAGTTTAGCATCTTTACAATCCAAAAAAAGGATAATAAATACATAGGTTTGATGTTGGAAATATGTATGTGAATTAGTTTTATATCTTGATGATTTGCACATAATTAATTTAATGTTTAGATGATCCAGACACAATCCTTCTAACATCTCAATGACCTGTATTATTTCTTAGTTTAACATGTTGATGAATTGGATGGTTTCTCAATATAATGTCTTCTTTCTCAGTTTAAGGTTTTGTTGAACATGATGATATCCTTCTAACACATAGATGAACTAACAATGTTTGGTTTAATTACATCAAGCTAGAATGGTTTGATGTCATCTAGAACTATACATGATCATTTTAATGTCTAGATGACAAGTATGAGTGTTTGACTAAGCATCTTGAACTCGATATCTGCTCAGTTTGAAGTATTTTCATTATTTTTAGCGTATTATAGATTATCTTATATTTTGTTTCTTCGATGATAGTGTTTTATTACATTATTTTTTCTTAATCATACATCAACTCTCACTCATTATATTGATGAGTGTTATGTCCAAATAGGGGCCATGCATAAAATATGACCAAACATTTTACAATATTAACCATATACTTCATACAAAATCATATATTCAATTATTATTAATCATACATTCTCTTTCATAGATTAGTCCACCTTTAAATGTGTTTATCAGATTCATCCTTGTCTTTTTCTTCCACATGTCTAGATATAAACACTCTTGATTATTCAAAAGGGATAAATATATGGATCTAATAACTAGGTAGGGGAATAATTTTAGATTTATTTAAATGTGAACAAACTATAACAACATATAGAGTCATAATCAAAATAGATACCTTTATAGGAGATAATACCCACAAAATGTTAATTTCATGAAGATCATGACTAGGTAGCTTGATAATGAAATAATGGTGTGTTTTCATCGCTACTTGATATTTGCCAGAAAGATAGAGGATGAGTACCTAGTTCTCATGAGTTGGAGACAAGGCCTGGGATGGTGGTGTATGTGGGAGAAATCAAGTCTTAATCTTATGTTATGGTATTAGATTTAGTATCATTATTATTGTGTAGTATGCTTTTGGTACCAAGAAATGGTGTTGTAGATTAAAGAAACTTAAGATTGGTTATTGTTGGCTCTAGTCATCCTCTAAGGACTTGGTAAATCAAGAAATATATTTTTCTAATCTTTTTTTAGTAAATATACACCATTATTAGTGGAAGAAATACAAATCTTGTGTTGAAAAAAGAGATATTTTTGTCATACATACCATAAGGATGAGATAAGAACAAATATCAAAGCAATCAAAAGAATATCATGTAGGCCCAAGGATACATTGCAAAATAATTTATCTGATAATTATTAGAAATTATATGTTTGATTTTTTTGTTATATGTTTGATGATTCTATATGGGATTTTTTAAAGAATATAAGACACATCCAAATGCTTAATCACTAAACCTTGGTAGGAAAATAAGCCATGGGGCATACAAGATCAATCGCTTAAAACTACATAGAAGTTTTGTTAAGTTTGTGGTAAATGAATTATAGTTGTTGTATGTATTTTACTCAAGCTCATAATGGTTAATCTAAATATTAGAACTAAGAATCCTATGCATATAATCACAAACTAAAAATTTAATTTCCATCCAATACAAGTTTTCCTGAGAATATTTAGGTGACCAAGTCAACTTTTCTCTATGTACATGCATGGGATGAGGATAACCCAAAGATATTCACCCTATGATACCTAGCTTAGATAGGAAGGATCATTAATTGACTGTTCACTAGTCCAAGGTAGGACACAATACTTCTCAAATATTCTCTAAGGAACTTTCACTAACAAAATCTCTTATCTTAGGTAGTTGTCTTCTGCATTGAAGTTTTTATGAGATCTTCAGATGACCTACCATTCTATAATCTATAACATTTTATAAAGTGTTTTTTACGGATATTCACTCAATCATTATACATCTAGATGATTAGCTTAGTTCTCAACTAAATGTTTAGGAATTATGAAGTGTCAATTTAGCATTTGGAGCTCTACCTACTCCTTCAAAATGGCTAAAATTCATTTCTATTATTAAAATTGGCTAGCTATAAATATCTACTATAGATATAAGTCTTTAGGAGGTTCCTAATACAAATTATGATACAAATTTAATATCCTTGACAACAAGATCCCTAAATGTCTTGGTCTTAGTTATCTGTTTACCATAGTTGAATGAATATGTATCCTTGGTAGATATCTAGCTCTACTTTTAAAATCATGAAGCTATCACACACCCTATTTAAAATTTTCCTTCATATATATATTCTTATCTCTCAAATAAGAGGGTGTAAGGTAAGGTGACCATCAATTAAGAGAAGTTGGCTCTTGGAGAAGAGAATAACACCTTGTACTAAAAAGGTACCTACTATAAATCATTAGTAAGATGAATAAAAGTTAGTAGGATACAAAACCCTACAAGGAGACACCTAATAGGTAGTGGATCGATGACATTTCAGCCTGGAACCTCTATACATCCTTGTGTCATATTTTGTTTGTTTATCTATTTTCCTTGCTATAATGTGATGGTCTAATATGTTTTGTTTAAGTCACCATAGCTCAATTACCCCATCTTCCTATCACGAATCTAGAAAGTGGCACTGGACAAAGGACTTCTTCAAGCTAATCCTCATGTTAGTGGGAGAATATGGGCGATAACTTGCATGGTCAAATCAAGCTTGACGAGTCCTCTACTATTTTATAGAACCAAATATCAATACTATAAGAGGATGATCCAATTCCACATCCAAGCCAAAACTTCAACATTTCGAATATGGTATAACTTCCTATGAGATTCCCAAAGGTGAATTGAAAACTTGGTATAGAAAATACTCATGAAGGATTCACTCAATACTTGTGCCATTAAATATCTCTATGTTTCTCTCTCTTCCTCTAAGTTCAAATAAATTTCCTCATATGAAGATGCATGTGATCTGTGATGAGAGATCTCTATAACATGTGAAGTAACTCTTCATGTGAAGGACTTCATATAAACACTCCACAACATAAATCATAGTCTCCAAGATGACCAACTAGTAATCCACCACTGAGATGTACTCACACTTATCAAGCCTCATTAATGGTTGGGTGCTCTTGGAAAGAATAAATAAGAGAATAACATGTTGTAAGATTCTAATGTCACTCACCTATAGGTTCAAGAAGAATGTCATCACCATTAAACGACCCTTCCACTTACAAACTATTCTAGTTGAAGACCATATAGGTAATACTGAACCATATGAGGTGAATTTGAATGCTAGAGAAGACGAGGATATACACTACTACATCTAAAAGAAGAAATATGTATAGCATTGAAGGTCCAAAATTCTACATCAAGTGATGCATACCTCCCAAAGTTAATAAGGTGCCATGCACCCCAAAAGTTAAACCCTTAAAATGTAAATCTTGTACAACTCATTGCAATGAGTGTGATCAAAAGGGGCACACCAAGGAATTTCCTGATGAATACATTAGATCATATCCTTCACCATTCTACCTGTCAGGAAACCATTTATTACCCAAATCCTCACTCCTAATGGCTAGAAATCCAAAGGTGAGAGGACCCAAGTGTCCATACCTAGGATAGATCACATAACATATGCATGAATAAAATCACAAACAAAAACTAAGGTATGAAACGAAAAGCATAAAAGAATGCTAAAATAATACCTGACAAGATCTTAGGTCCCATATATCAACCATGCGTATCCCATTTTCATGTCATTAGATACCATCAGAGTAAGGGAAACAAATTATCATAAGCGGAAGCAATGATCATTATTAGAGATTCATAGTGTACATGTTACCTGAAATCATGAAATGGGTACACGTCAGCACAACTGTACCGTGTTAAGTACGATGTGCAAACATATAAAATATTAGGTTTAAGAGAACATATATTGCTTGGAAAAAACATAAAGTAATAACAAGAATGAATCAACAACATTATAATTTCTTATTAACATGCACATGTGTTTTATGTTCATTTCCATTATACCAACAATATCATAAGCCCTTTGACCAGCTTCTCAAAGGAAGGGTCCATGAGGGTACTCAAGATTAGCTACCATGTTTCAACGTGAGGGACTACCAGACTAAACATCATGAGTTAACCCTATTCATAAGGGACTTCAAGGCCATCATCTCCAAGAGCTAACCCTTGTATTAAGACAATCTTCCCTGTATTTACAACTCAAGTAGGACACCCAAACTTGTGTCCTTACCCCCTAGAATACATGTAGGTATACAAGGTTGTATAGTGAACATCTATCACAATGTTTTCAAGTTTGTTCAACATATGTAATCAAGTTCAAAACATAGCAGTCATAGGGAACATGTAGCTCAAACAAGTACAATAATCCAAGCATTTATACTACATACATACATGCAATTTTCGATACCACTAGTCTGGCTAATAGGAGGGTAAAGCATACCTTGATTACGAGCATTAGATTATACAATATGGTTCGATCTTTGAAAAGAGTCCATAAAAGAGATCCTGACATTACAAGAAAGTGTGACTAAATTAACATCACAAGACTACAATCATATTAATCATAACATGGGGGTTGCATGTATCACTTTACTGTAGATACTCATTTCCTTCAACATTGTTTTCAAAATCCCAAACTAGGTCATGCATATGTATTATCAAGTAAAATAGTACACTTAGGGTTCATTAGAACTTAGGGTGACACATCACAAATAGATCAAAGATTTCAAACTTAGATTTCATCATATTAATCGGAAAATTATAAGATTTGAATACAATTAAGGACTTATTCATCATATCATCCATTTAAGTCATATTTAGTCATTTTCAAGCAATATGGTCATTATTAGAGTAAAGAGTGACCAAGATTGAATTAGTGTCATAAACATAATATATGTTACTGATCTTGAAGGTCACTATGGAGATTTGATCATTATTGGTTCACATTAGCACAAGCTTTAAATATCATCTTAAAGGGGTCTATTTAAATCACATTTAATGTCACTTTTCATAATATCGAGTTGCAATATGGTTCATGTAACGACAGTCGCCAAATCGACAAACAAATTGTTACTAATTATGTGGAATAATCATAAGCAGCGGATTAACAAAAATCACTAAAAATTAAAACCATTTTCTTTGCAAAGAGATCAATTTCTAGGAAAACTCTTGAAGGAAGAGCCCAACACCTGATATTCACATTGATCATATATTGTACATACATTGTACCATTTCTTCTCAAGGACAACATATAATAATTGCTTTTTCAAAACATATACTTAAAGCAACATCAAACCTTGAGGCATACAAGCCAAAATCTCAGATTGTTCATAAAACCAACAAATACTAAATCCAAGGACCTGAGAGTACAGAGATGACACATAGGACTACTATCTACAAGACATGACAAACAATACACTCAACATGAGTTGTCACTGCTGTCCCTGTTGTTGTTGTTCTTTCTCTGCAGTATAGTCTCAATCCTCTGCATGCACGTCCACCTAAAAAAATGTGGATCCCACGGGGTGAGACAATTGTCCCAGCGAGAGATATAACTCTACGCTAAAAACATTATTATTGCAGTTTAATAATATAAAAATGAGCAGAGGATAAGCAGTTTAGATCATTCTCATCTTTTAAAGTATTGCAACTGTCTATGATAGAATAGTAAATCATCTATTCTCTTTATAAGGAATATGAAGAACATGTATATCATTTACCCATCATACTATACCAACATCTCAAGCTTATCTTGTGATGCTCATTATCATGGTATGTCATCCATGAATCATTCTCATTACTATATGTTGGCCTCAGCCAATCTACTAACATATATTGAATAATACCAGACATAAGAGTATACATAATCATATTCTATATAGGCATTGGACTATGCCAATCCTGATTACAGGCTTTATGCCTCTGCCAGGTATTGGACTTTAACCAATCCTGATTACATCGCCAGGCATTGGACTCTACCAATCCTGATTACACAGCCAGGCATTGGACTCTAACCAATCATGATTACAATCTTCATGCCTCTTCCAGGTATTGGACTTTAACCAATCCTGATTACACAGCCAGGCAGTGGACTCTAACCACTCCTTATTATAGGCTTCATGCCTCTTCCAGGTATTGGACTTTAACCAATCCTGATTATACAGCCAAGCAGTGGACTCTAACCACTCCTGATTACACACCCAGGTAGTGGACTCTAACCACTCCTGATTACAGGCTTCATGCCTCTGCCAGGTATTGGACTTTAACCAATCCTGATTACACAGCCAGGCAGTGGACTCTAACCACTCCTGATTACACACTTCATGCCTCTGGCAGGTATTGGACTTTAACCAATCTTGATTACATTATTATTGTATCCATTAATTAATATTATTATGTTACTAAGTTTCCATTTCCTTATTTAACTTGAACATTATCATTTCTTAAATGAAACTTTTATAAACATCTTGTTACCTCTCACTAGGCAACAACTATTCACATGGCTCACAAGGCCCATTAAACATCTTGTCACCTCTCACTAGGCAACAACTATTCAAATGGCTTACAAAGCCCATTAAACATCTTGTCACCTCTCACTAGGCAACAACTATTCACATGGCTCACAAGGCCATTAAACATCTTATCACCTTTCACTAGGCAACAACTATTCACATGGATCACAAGGCCATTAAACATCTTGTCACCTCTCACTAGGCAACAACTGTTCACATGGCTCACAAGGCCATTAAACATCTTGTCACCTCTCACTAGGCAACAACTAACCACATGGCTCACAAGGCCATTAAACATCTTGTCACCTCTTACTAGGCAATAACTATTAGGGTTAGGGTTTCCCTTTATAACTGAATAGGGTTTCAAGTTCGTACTATTAATTCAAATCCTAATTCATTGCTCCACGCATCTAGGAGCATACATTGATATCATAAGTATTCAATTATACTTATTTATTCTCATCTTTTATCATTAAATGATTATCAACACAAGGTATGAGTTTCTCTCTCATCCTTACGAAAGTATGAATACATCATACTTTATTAACTTGGCTTAACCCTTTCTTAAGGTATGATAGCCTACACTTATCAAAGTGCATTACATCTCAATGTAACAATTGACATGACACACATCATGTGTTACTCAACCAAGTATATTGGATTTAAGGTGCATCAAGGTGTAACAACCTTAAAGTGTTGGATGTGATATTTACCATGCCTTGGTGTATCACTTCCCTCATCACTTTTAACTTACTTAAGCTCATCAACTTATCTTGTATTAGGGTATTTCCCATCCTAATACTTTATCCACTATCCCATCATATTAATCTTGTAAAGTATTGTCCATAAGTCACACACTTGAATTACCCAGCTATCATCAATGATATGGACTCATCTCAGGTCAAGGTATTGTTAATATAAGGTTGTCCATTATCAACCACTTTAGGTGTTTCACCTATCAAGGTATTAACCACACCATTTTGGTGTTACACTCATCACTCCTAAGAGTGTCTTGCCCTCACCTTTACAAGGTATCTCGGGTTAGAAGTGTGCATATGTTCACCATATCGAGTTGTAAATATATGAGCACTCACCATATCGGGCTAGAAGTATATACACACCATTCATATCTGGCTAGAGATGTTTGTATGTGTTACCCATGCCGTGCATGAGGTATTAAGCCATCACCATGTTGGGATAGACATCAACTACGGTTGTGTATTGGGCTACCATATCGTGTAATAGCATTTGCTATTCTTTGCTCATATCGGGTTACCCAAATTAGGGTTTCATGTCAACTTATAAGTATTCATTTAACCTTGTATCGTGCATGGAGTCTATGCTTGACTCCCTGTTGTGAAAGAGGTGTATACTACACCCCCATATCGTGCAAGAAGGTATACAATCATATCCATATCATTTTAGTGAATTAGGTACATCATCATATTAGGTTATAGGTGCTTGCTAGTGTGCTTGCACCCGATATCACTTTTATAAAGAGATACCCTCATCTTCAAGATCTAGTCCTTAGTTCTAACTGTTATAGTTCATGGAAACAGGTCTAAGAAACTTATATATCTCATAATTTCATCAACTATTTCAGGAAATTTCGGAGTTAAAAGTAGATCATTAAATATAGCAATTTAGGTGATGAATAATAACATGGTTGAGTTTAAGTTAAATAACCCGCCTTAAGAACAACTTCAAAGCTCCAAGATCCAAATATCCACATTACTAAGGTTGAATATGACTTATAAAAATTCCAAGGCTCGTTCACAACTCCTTCATATACAAGGAATAACCATGGATAAGCAATTGGTGAAGAAGAAAAGAAAGGAAGATCAAAACCCTAAATTCATGCTTCAATCCAAGGTTCAAGATGATCTTATCCTCACCTTAGGGTTATGTATGAGATACTTATTGCTCCTTAATACCTTTGCACGATACACTAGTTTCCTTGCGCTATATGCCACCCCTCTTGCATGATATGGCACTCACATGCATGATATTCCACTCAACACATCACTCTATGGCCGATATCACCCTATATGGCCGATATCACCTACTTGGGTGATATGATCTTGCCATGGGCGATACCCCAAGGCCCATGCACGATACCACATCATAACTTCACGATATAGGATCTCTATGAATGATACCGTAAGGTAGGAGGGTGGTGAGGGTCGCAAAATTGCACCAAGGGGTGAAACTAGGGGTATATATATTTGTTGTTCATGAAGGAAGGTAAAATGAGGTGTCATCATTTTGAGCTAGTACGTGCCACGTGTCCATGCATGGATGACACGTGTACATGCATGCATAAACATTTATCTTGTCTTGAAAAATGGTTGAGGATCATCTATAGATGCAAATTCGTCCATTACTTATCCCTTTGAATAAGATATATTAATTAATTCACCACTTTATTCACAACCCGTCACAACTTTACTAAGGAAGTTGCAACTCGACACAACTCACCTCCTTGAGGTTCTTTGCACGATATGGCCTTTGAAAAGAGTCCACAAAACTATATGAGACTCCTCCTATGGATCCTTGGCCGATAGGATCTCATATATAAGCTTTTCAACTTGATACAACTCAAGTTAAGCTTTCATATTCAACTCTTTTCTTGGTCATTTCATCACCAAGATTTCCATCATTCATAAATGATTCAAACATGGCGTATCCTTCTTTATTTCTCCTATAAATGATTCTAGGATGGAGTAGGGACACTCTAGAGGTGGTAATTTTCATATCAACCCCACATTTTGGGTAAATTACAAATTGTACCAAAATTGGTGCACAAGGTACCAACATTGTTCATACAAGTTTAAACTTGGAATTTAGGCTTTCCACAAGCCACCACTTAGAACCATTCTCTCTATTATGATGCTAAAACATATAAGTCACGTTCAATCATGTGACATATTGCAATATAGCCCCTCAATTTGGGTAAATTGCACTTTGGTCCAAAACAAAGGAAAATTGCTTAAACAACATTCAATCGGGACCAAACTTGAAACATGAGTGTGTCACATGATAACAAAGCACCTTATAGGATTATATTAAAGTTATAATCAACTTACTTAGCCAAAACAAATAGGGTTACCTCATAACCCAGGTCAGGTTCGTTACAAATTATAAACCCCTAATAAGGATTTCGTTCCCGAAATCCAGGTACAGGGAGACAAATATTATTCATTCATCACACCATCAAGTCTCCACATAAAATCTTAATGTCATGGAGATGCCATAAAACTTTGATCAACACAAAGTTTTTCCACACATGGTTATCATAGAATCTGTCACACATGACACATACTCCACTGTCCTTTTCATTATTGACTGTAGAGTCAACTCTGTGTCAGGTAACACTTTCTAAGGAATTATTTTTAGCTTGATATGTTTTTCCCCAATAATTTTACAATTATTCTTTCAATTAATACATCCTTAATGATGTCATGTTTATGTAGAGCATAAACCCCTAACATATGATGTCCATACTATAGTATGTAACTAGACTGATTTCACAGTTGGCCATTGCAGGTAACCAACATAAATCATCTGATTAGGAATCATGCTCCCATTTTCTCATATCATTGAAAATTCTTGGATACTAGGATTCTTTACCTTGGTACCCATTATATGTGCCAAAAACACATCACATCATCATCATGATTACTCGATCTGGGTATTCAAACCCTCAGTCCATCACTGAACATTGTTACCTCCCATTAGGTAATTGTTACCTCTAGGTATGAGGACCAGGGTATACATTATACTAAACATCTTCCTTTGTTTATAAATTGATTTATGATTACTTAGATCCCTTCATATATCAATTAGGATGTGGTATAAATATCCATGCCACATCATCTACCTCATTAAGCTCTTTAGATTGTCTCAGAATGACTACTTGATCAGAGTAATAAGAAAGATAACAATCTAAGAGTTCCATACTTACCTTTCCTTCAATAGGTGAATACCTGGACAGGGTATTCAAGAATTGAAATTAGGTAGTATGCATTTGTTTTATATTATGTTTCATACTTTTAACATCTCTTTGAATTTTACTACTTAGTATCTCGGGTTTTCTCTGGGTGTTTCTTTTACATCTCTTCCTTTTCTACATGAAGAGAGAAATTTCAAAACATATAAGAGAATATTAATCTAAATATAGGTTCTCATCCTTCATATCTCTTCCTCATATCCTCATAGGACTAATTAAAGGAAGCTCAATAACAACTACCTTCTTATAATTATCAGATAAAATCTAGAGAAGAGATATCAGAATGAGAAAACTCTATCTGACTGTCATCCCTCACAATCATCCACCACTTCTGGTTGACTCAAACATAGAGTCAAGCTGTTTCATGTTGTTACTTTTGCCTTTTTAAATCATTGTTCTATAACTTTCGTAAGCCCTGCCGAGTCTACCTTGGTTGTTGAGTCATTTCCTCCCTTCTTTTCAGAGAAAAGAGTTTAGTATGCTCAACATGTACACATTTTTAACATGTCTGGTCCTCGTACCATGGTCTTATCAGTCTTATTGCCGATGTAAAAACTAAGCCATGGGTTCTTATAGGTGGAAAGTTAGGACCTTTACCTTTACGTAGTGATTACTACCCTGATGTACTATGCGTTTATTGCACTGGTAGCACCGAAAACTTTGGCTTTTTAGAACAAATAGGCAAATGTCTATAGAATTGTAGGGACATTTCCTTAATTCTCAGCTTATTGCCCCTTGTTGGGCACTGGCATCACAGATGTACCATCTGTCTAAACTTATGGTAGAGTCTACTTTCTCGCCATATGTTAATCTTTCCCACATTTTCCACTGTTCCAACATGACTATGTCATTTAGGAACTCTTTCAAAGCCCAAAGTTTCTGTATTGAGGACTGGTAACCTAGGTTGTAATGCTAGTATCGAGTCAACTATATGCATCATTGTTGTCCTAACCTGCCCAAAAAGAGCATAAACATAGAATTCTTTATCCTGATCGGGTCATGATGGGAATTCTCAGGCACTTGTCCTTCTCTTGCCTGATCCCTTACACCCTCTCTTGGTGCAACAACATTGCTCTTAGAAACGTGTTCCTCGTGTTCCCCAGTCATTTAAAAACTTCACCCTTTCTTCTGCACAAGCAGAAATCACTATAGGGTATACTGGAGGACACTAACACAAACTCAACACCTTAGTCCTATGTCTATGTAGACTCAGAAAACCTTAAGCTCTGATACCAAAACTTGTAACGACAGTCACCAAACTGACAAACAAATCGTTACTAATTATGCAGAATAATCATAAGCAGTGGATTAACAAAAATCACAAAAAATTAAAACCATTTTCTTTGAAAAGAGATCCATTTCTAGGAAAACTCTTGAAGGAAGAACCCAAAACCTGATATTCACATTGATCATATATTGTACATACACTATACCATTTCTTCTCAAGGACTACATATAATAGTTGCTTTTTCAAAACATATACTTAAAGCAACATCAAACCTTGAGGCATACAAGCCAAAATCTCAGATTGTTCATAAAACCAACACATACTAAATCCAAGGACCTGAGAGTACAGAGATGACACATAGGACTACTATCTACAAGACACGACAGACAATACACTCAACCTGAGCTATCACTACTGTCCCTGTTACTGTTGTTCTTTCTCTGCAGTACAGTCTCAATCCCCCTCATGCACGTCCACCTAAAAAATGTGGATCCCACGGGGTGAGACAATTTTCCCAGCGAGAGATATAACTCTCCGTCAACAACATTATTATTGCAGTTTAGTAATATAAAACTGAGCAGAGGATAAGCAATTTAGATCATTCTCATCTTTTAAAGTATTGCAACTGTCTATGATAGAACAGTAAATCATCTATTCTCTTTATAAGGAATATGAAGAACATGTATATCATTTACCCATCATACTATACCAACATCTCAAGCTTATCCTGTGATGCTCATTATCATGGTATGTCATCCATGAATCATTCTCATTACTATCTGTTGGCCTCAACCAATCTGCTAAATAGATATTAAATTATACCAGACATAAGAGTATACATAATCATATTCTATCTAGGCATTGGACTATGCCAATCCTGATTACAGGCTTTATGCCTCTGCCAGGTATTGGACTTTAAACAATCCTAATTACACTGCCAGACATTGGACTCTACCAATCCTGATTACACAACTAGACATTGGACTCTAACCAATCGTGATTACATGCTTCATGCCTCTGCCAGGTATTGGAATTTAACCAATCATGATTACACAGCCAGGAAGTGGACTCTAACCACTCCTGATTACACAGCCATGCAGTGGACTCTAACCACTCCTGATTACAGGCTTCATGCCTCTGCCAAGTATTGAACTTTAACCAATCCTAATTATACAGCTAGGCAGTGGACTCTAACCACTCCTGATTACACAGCCAGGCAGTAGACTCTAACCACTCCTGATTACAGGTTTCATGCCTCCACTAGGTATTGGACTTTAACCAATCCTGATTACACAGCCAGACAGTGGACTCTAACCACTCCTGATTACACAGCCAGACAGTGGACTCTAACCACTCCTAATTATAGGATTCATGCCTCTGCCAGATATTGGACTTTAACCAATCCTGATTACACAACCAGGCAGTGGACTCTAACCACTCCAGATTACACAGCCAGGAAGTGGACTCTAACCACTCCTGATTACAGGCTTCATGCCTCTGCCAGGTATTGGACTTTAACCAATCCTGATTACACAGCCAGGCAGTGGACTCTAACCACTCCTGATTACAGGCTTCATGCCTCTGCCAGGTATTGGACTTTAACCAATCCTGATTACATTATTATTATTATATCCATTAATTATTATTATTATGTTACTAAGTTTCCATTTCCTTATTTAACTTGAACATTATCATTTCTTACATGAAACTTTTATAAACATCTTGTTACCTCTCACTAGGGAACAACTATTCACATGGCTCACAAGGCCCATTAAACATCTTGTCACATCTCACTAGGCAAGAACTATTCACATGGATTACAAGGCCCATTAAACATCTTGTCACCTCTCACTAGGCAACAACTATTCACATGGCTCACAAGGCCATTAAACATCTTGTCACCTTTCACTAGGCAACAACTATTCACATGGCTCACAAGGCCATTAAACATCTTGTCACCTCTCACTAGGCAACAACTGTTCACATGGCTCACAAGGCCATTAAACATCTTATCACCTCTCACTAGGCAACAACTAACCACATGGCTCACAAGGCCATTAAACATCTTGTCACCTCTTACTAGGCAACAACTATTAGGGTTAGGGTTTCCCTTTATAGCCGAATAGGGTTTCAAGTTCATATTATTAATTCAAACCCTAATTCATTGCTCCACACATCTAGGAGCATGCATTGATATCATAAGTATTCAATTATACTTATTTATTCTCATCTTTTATCATTAAATGATTATCAACACAAGGTATGAGTTTCTCTCTCATCCTTACCACAATATGAATACATCATACTTTATTAACTTTGCTTAACCCTTTCTCAAGGTATGATAGCCTACACTTATCAAAGTGCATTACATCTCAATGTAACAATTGACATGACACATATCATGTGTTACTCAACCAAGTATATTGGATTTAAGGTGCATCAAGGTGTAACAACCTTAAAGTGTTGGATATGATATTTACCATGCCTTGGTGTATCACTTCCCTCATCACTTTTAACTTACTTAAGTTCATCAACTTATCTTGTATTAGGGTATTTCCCATCCTAATACTTTATCCACTATCCCATCATATTAATCTTGTAAAGTATTGTCCATAAGTCACACACTTGAATTACCCAACTATCATCAATGATATGGACTCATCTCGGGTCAAGGTATTGTTAATATAAGGTTGTCCATTATCAACCACTTTAGGTGTTTCACCTATCAAGGTATTAGCCACACCATTACTTGGTGTTACACTCATCACTCCTAAGAGTGTCTTGCCCTCAACTTTACAAGGTATCTCGGGTTAGAAGTGTGCATATGTTCACCATATCGAGTTGTAAGTATATGAGCACTCACCATATCGGGCTAGAAGTATATACACACCATTCATATCGGGCTAGAGATGTTTGTATGTGTTACCCATGTCGTGCATGAGGTATTAAGCCATCACCATGTTGGGCTAGACATCAACTAGGGTTGTCTATCGGGCTACCATATCAAGCAATAGCATTTTCTATTCTTTACTCATATCGGGTTACCCAAATAAGGGTTTCATGTCAACTTATAAGTATTCATTTAACCTTGTATCGTGAATGGAGTCTATACTTGACTCACTATCGTGCAAGAGGTGTATACTACACCCCCATATCATGCAAGAAGGTATACAATGATATCCATATTGTTTTAGTGAAGTAGGTGCATCATCATATCAGGTTTTAGGTTCTTGCTTGTGTGCTTGCACCCGATATCACTTTTATAAAGAGATACCCTCATATTCAAGCTGTAGTCCTTAGTTCTAACTGTTATAGTTCATGGAAACAGGTCTAAGAAACTTCTAGAGCTCATAATTTAATCAACTATTTCAGGAAATTTCGGAATTAAAAGTAGATCATTAAATATAGCAATTTAGGTGATGAATAATAACATGGTTGAGTTCAAGTTATATAACCCGCCTTAAGAACAACTTCAAAGCTCCAAGCTCCAAAGCTCCACGTTCCTAAGGTTGAAGATGACTTATCAAAAGTCCAAGTCTCGTTCAAAACTCCTTCATATACAAGGAATCACCATGGATAAGCAATTGGTGAAGAAGAAAAGAAAGGAAGATCAAAACCCTAAATTCATGCTTCAATCCAAGGTTGAAGATGATATTATCCTCACCTTAGGGTTAATTATGAGCTCCTTCTTGATCCTTAACACCTTTTCACGATACACTAGTGTCCTTGCACTATATGCCACCCCTCTTGCACGATATGGCACTCACTTGCATGATTCCACTCAACACATCACTCTGTGGCTGATATCACCCTATATGGCCGATAACACCTACTTGGGCGATATGATCTTGCCATGGGCGATACCCCAAGGCCCATGCACGATACCACAACATCCCTTCACGATATAGGAGATCTATGCACGATACCTTAAGGTAGGAGGGTGGTAAGGGTCGCAAAATTGCACCAAGGGGTGAAACTAGGGGTATATATATTTGTTGTTCATGAAGGAAGGTAAAATGAGGTGTCATCATTTTGAGCTAGTAGGTGCCACTTGTCCACGCATGGATGGCACGTGTACATGCATGCATAAAAATTTATCTTGTCTTTCAAAAAGGTTTAGGATCATCTAGAGATGCAAATTCGTCCATTACGTATCCCTTTGAATAAGATATATCAATTAATTCATCATTTTATTCACAACCCGTCACAACTTTACTAAGGAAGTTGCAACTCGACACAACTCACCTCCTTGAGGTTCTTTGCACGATATGGCATTTGAAAAGAGTTCAAAAAATGATATGAGACTCCTCCTATGGTTCCTTGGCCGATAGGCACTCATATATAAGCTTTTCAACTTGATACAACTCAAGTTAAGCTTTCATATTCAACCCTTTTCTTGGTCATTTCATCACCAAGATTTCCATCATTCATAAATGATTCAAACATGGTGACTCCTTCTTTATTTATCCTATACATGATTATAGGAGGGAGTAGGGACACTCTAGAGGTGGTAACTTGCATATCAACCCCACAGTTTGGGTAAATTACAAATTGTACCAAAATTGGTGCACAAGGTACCTACATTGTTCATACAAGTTCAAACTTGGAATTTAGGCTTTCCACAAGCCCCCAATTAGCACCATTCTCTCTATTATGATGCTAAAACTTATAAGTCACGTTCAATCATTTGAAATATTGCAATATAGCCCCTCAATTTGGGTAAATTGCAGTTTGGTCCAAAACAAAGGAAAATTGCTCAAACAACATTCAATCGGGGAAAAACTTGAAACATGAGTGTGTCACATGATAAAAAAGAATTTTTGAGGATTATATTAAATTTATAAGCAACTTACTTAGCCAAAACAAATAGGGTTACCTCATAACCCAGGTCAGGTTCGTTACAGTTCAAGTATAGGTAGATTAGATTATTATCTAAATCATGCATCAAACATTACTGATCTAGAGTGATTATGAACATTCAATGGTCATAAGATCATATTGCTACACAAAGGTCATCATTTTAGCATAAAAGATCATATTAAGGTACATTAGAGGCACACTTCATTGAATAGGGTCATTAAAAGGGTCAAGCATGATTAAATTTGACTCATAGAGTACAAGATATCATAAATCACTGATTAGGGCCATCAAAAGTAAGTGGGGTCATGATATGATCAAGGTTTGACATTTAGCATCATTAACCATTTAAAAGAGATGCATTTGATGCCATTTTAAAATAGAAAGAGATATAAGTGGAAGTAGATTCTGAAACTAGGTTCATTGGATAGATATCATTGAGTAGATCAATTTTTATATAAAATATGACATTTTTGCCCAACAAATCATTTCATGTGAATGTTTTAAGATTTCAGTACAAATATGGGTGAGAGAGATTTATACCACAAAGGATGGCGACATGGTGATGTCATTTGGTTGGCTGGGCCATGCAGACGCTAGTGCGGTGTGGGTCCAAGAATCACCCTCAACCGGTCAACTGTAAGGAGGCGTTTTCTAGTGCACCACTATTGGACAAGTGGTTCGGTTGAATGGCCCAGAGAGAGAGAGGGTGGGATGGAAGGGACCCGACCCTAGGATGCAAAACATGTGGCTACAATGTTGTCTTCTTCATTGAGACAATCCCGTGCCCAGGCTCTACCCTACAACAATGCTCCACATCAGATGAGAAGGACTGGAGGGTAGGAGCCACCTCTAGTGAGTGTGGAAGGGCTTCCCAAGCACGACGGGAAGTCACATATCAGGTTGTGGTTCTAGTTTATTGCAGGGAGGACCAAAACCAAAAGCCCCAAAACTAGAATGTGGAGGTGCCACCAAGGTAGAGGAAGGTTTCGAGGGTGAAATAGGGCTCGAAAGAGTGTGAAAAGAAGGGAAAATTAAAGGTCAACAAATGGGGAACTTGATGGGCTTATAAACACGCCTAAAGGTGGTGTGAAGCACTCGAACCACAATGGTTGTGACCAAGCGGTCCACCATGGCTGGTAGGGGTTCCATATCCCTAACATGTATCATTTGTCTAGGAAAGAAGTAGGGGTAAGGTCGTAGGAGTGTGGGTAAGATTTCATTGATGACTTTAGACACGAACGAGGTCAAAAAGCCTAAGAATCTGGGGTGGCAGACATTGCTAGGGCTCTAGTTGCTTGACTTTGGCACAAGGTTAGGGATGACTCCCAAACCATCTGATCAACACGGTTGATTATGTTCTTTGAATTAATGATACATGGCGCATCAAGAGAAGGGGCTAGTTGGGTGTAGAAATAATCCAATCTCAATAGGAGAGAATGACCAAGGCCCAAGAAATGGAAAAAGGGTAAAATCGAGGTGATAAAAAGCTAGAAAAGGAGCAAAGTTCAAAGAGCCATAACTTTCTCCTCAACTATCCAGTTTTGGTGAAATTGTCACTGTTAGATCACAAATTTATTTATCTTTCTAATAGTCATGGATTGAGATCAAAATCATGATGTTTAGTTGTCTCAAAAATTCAAAACTTAATCAAAGTGTAATAAGTCACTCAACATTATACAAATGAGTTCAAAATTGCAATTAATCAACTATATCTCAACAATTAGGCAATATGTGATTCAAAACATCCAATTCGTGATTAGGGAGGTCATTGAGTCAAATGGAGTGTATTATGTGTCAAGATGTACATAGTTGGAGGAGAGAGAAAATCCATGATGTTACACTACCAAACAAAGTGGTGGAGCTGTCATAGGATATAGCTAAGAAGAAAGTAGAGAACTCTAGTTGTGTTTCTCATAGAGAGTCATCTAGCTCATAAATTGATTCAAATGTAAGTTTCTCATTGGTAGATGTTATTGTAGCTATTTCAAAATGTCAATACAAGTTCATATACAATTTCATGGTTTGTGTAAAATGAAAGCCTAAACTAAAAAGATAATCTACGAGAAAATAGTTAGGTTCCAATGCTATTTTTAAAGAAAAACATGGGAATGGGCATACTAGTATTGAAATAGTGAGAAAATATAAAAAATGACCAAATTAGTCCTTTCCAAGTATAGATAATCAAGTTAAGCATGGATGGGGTAAGAATTTCTTATTATGGTAGTGGAAGGTGTTATATACCCCCACATTGCCCAATAAAAGTGGTATTTGTCATATTTAATTAGGTTAAGGAAAAAATATTTTGATTTGGTTCGAGGATTAACATTAAAAGACAGAGTAAGAAAAAATAACAAGAACTCACCGATCTAATAGGTCTCTAGATTACGATGTATCTTTCTATCATAAACATAGAATTTTCTTGTTATTCCATATACCAATCACCTAAGTTTGTATCATGCTTGAGATCCATCCCCAACAATTCAAAATATTATGGTGGGTTTTAGAGAAAGACTATTGATTGAAGTAGTTTGAAATTGATTCAAAAATGAAATCAAGGAAACACTAAAGGGGGGTGTATTAGATTGTTACATGCATATCATTAACATTTCAATTTCATTATTGTTCGAGAGAAATCAAGACTATATATATATATATATATATATATATATATATATATATATATATATATATATATATATATATGGCTGTTCATTCGTTACCCGCGCGGGTAGCCAGAATTTTCACTACCCGCTGGAGTAACTCGGGTCAAAAGAGTAACTATATGGTACGTTGGAGTAACTCGTATGAATAGGAAGAGTAACTATATGGTACACTGGAGTAACTCTGAGAGCAAAAGAGTAACTGCGCAGAAAATATACAGTCAATAAATATATGGACGAGTTTTTTGATTTTTGGGGGGCAAATGATATTATTTTTGGATCAAATTTTTTGGGGAGCTAGAAAAAATGGTCATCTACAATTGTGATTTTTTTTAAAAAAAAGTACTGGGAAGTGTGTGCGGGTAGCTACCCGTGCGGGTATTAAAGATAAGCCCTATATATATAAATATATATATATATATATAACTATATATATAACTATATATATAACTATATATATATATATATATATATATATGGTATATATTCACTTTCCCGTGAGGGTAACTAACTTTTGTCACTTGTGGATCTGTTTTGTAATAGGAAGGCACCTAATTGTAACGAGACAACCAAAATTGTAATATAAAGACTCATTTTGTAAATACAGTGTGAGAATTTTATTGTCTCTCTAAGAACATTAAAAATGATACTTATGACAACAGTTTACGTAGTATTATAAAATGAGTCTTTCTATTACAATTTTAGCAATCTCGTTACAATACCATTTGTCTCATTACAAAATAGATACACTGATAACTAATATTAGTTATCCGCACGGGTAGTGAATTAATGGCCGTATATATGTATATTATATATATATATATATATATATATATATATAGTCAGGCTAGTGTACACTTGAGTGTACCGGAGGCACTGTACACCTCAGTCATTTTTGAAGATGCAATAAATTTTTAAAAAATCTAAACCGTTGATCTTCTTAATTATCATAAGAGCATACTATATAATAAATTTTAGCTCATTTGGACACTTATAGGTCGTGCATTTGAAGGAGGCAAAAATCATGTATTTCAAATTAGTTTTGTGCGTCGATTTTGTTATCCTTGGATGAGTGACTTACACTCATCTAAATGAGTTCAAATTTTGTATGTGACCTATTATTATTGTAACCATGAAGATCAATGGATTAGATTTTCGAAAAATATGGTCTAGATAGGCAAACACCATTGGGGTGTATGACGTGATTTGTATACTCGAGTGTATTCTAGCATGACTATATATATATATATATATATATATATGATTAAGAAAGGCATTCTCTTCCCCTCTCCCATGCCCGTGAAGGTCGAACATATAGAAGGGTGATAAACCAAGGCGACAACTAAAATTCAAACTCGAGTCTTTTTATTAGGGGACACCATGCTTGACCACTTACATCACTCCTTGTCAACTTATATATATATATATATATATATATATATATATATATATATATATATATATATATAGGGCGTTCATTCGTTGCCCGTGCGGGTAACCTATATTTTCGCTACCATGCAGTAAAAAAAGTAACTCTCCTAGCCAAAAAAGTAACTCTGCTGTCAAAAAAGTAACTATGGTGGCCAAAAAAGTAACTCTGCTGGCCAAAAAAGTAACTATGTACAAAATATACAGCAGATATATATAAGGATGGGTTTTTTGATTTTGGAGGGGCAAATGATATTATTTTTGGCCAAAATTTTTTGGAGAGATAGACAAAATAGTCTTCTACAATTGCGAATTTTTTTTTTTGAAAAAAAGTGATGGGAAGGGTGGGCGGGTAGCTACCCGCGCGGGTAATAAAGATGGGCCCATATATATATATATATATATATATATAGACACACACTACTACTACTACTACTACTACTACTACTACTACTACTACTACTACTACTACTACTACTACTACTACTACTACTACTACTGCTGCTGCTGCTGCTACTGCTATAAAAAGAGCGAGTTCATGTTGTGCTCTCCTTGATTCTCTCTCTTCTCACAATTTTTCTCAACCTTTTTTTATATTTGCTCTATTTCATTTTTTTTCTTTCATGATAAAATTAGTTGCCACAAACCTCTCAACTTGTCCGTCACATTGTATCCTTCAAATGTGCATTTTGAAGTCAATAAACAACACATTTTCAAATTTTCTACAAAATAGTTACAAGAATTACCATTAACCTTTTAGCAAATTTTATTTTTCAAGAATGTTGGTTCTGGTTGTGGTAGCCGCACCGATCGCTCCAGCGGTGCCGGTCCCTGCAAGGGGAAGCGGTGCCTGCCACTGCCAGGAGCAGCGGGCACCTCACCGGCAAACGTCGACGACCACTGCAAGGAGCTGCTACGGATGGCTCGAGGGCGTGGAAGGGGCGGAAAGGGGAGAGGACGCGGGCGATGCCCTAGCGAGACCAGCGACAGGGGGCAAGCTGCTGCTGCAGAGTCGGCTTCACCGATTCCTCCGGTTGGCCAATCAGCGGCTAACAGAGATGGAAGCAAGCAGATTCCTCCCCCGATTTCATCTTCGGCTTCGACGCGGAAGGGGATGGAGGCGGCAATGTCTTCATCCCACCACTCCCCGACCCTCCCCCAAATTGCTCCCCTGAAGCAGTACCGTCCTCTCTACTGGCTGATTGGCTTCTATCTAGCCGGCTAGACAGAGCAGCGGCGGAGGTAGCCTCTATCGAGTTCATCGAGCCCTCTTTCAAAGATGGTGTTGGGTGTGCCTCAATCTCCAGTGAGGAGTGCCCAACCCCAAACTGGAACGACTACCTGTCCATACGGTTCGTTGGGGGTAAACCCTTCACAGGTCAGCTGGCGGGTTGGATTCGTAGGAAGTGGCGGCCAAGCGGGCCTGTTGAGATCGTCTCTGAAGAAAGGGATGGTTTCGTCATCCGTATGCTGTCGCACAACTAGAGAGAAAGGGTCCTGGACGAGGAACCCTGGTTCATGGACGGCGCCCTCATCATCACCAATGCCTGGTGACCTGGGTCTCCTCTCCAACCCCTTTCCTTCCAACGCCTCCCAGTGTGGTTCAGGATTGAAAACATGGGCCTCCCATGGACGAGATCCCACATTGCGAGAGTAGCTAGTACCATAGGTAAGCCGTTGGATGTTGCAAACATCTCTCTGTCAGTAGAGTGCCTTGGTGCGGCGTCCGCCTGCATTGAAGTTAGCTCTGCCCAGAGCTTGCCCAAGAGCGCGACGGTGGAACTGGATGACAAGATGATACAGCTCAGTCTTGAGGTAGTGTCTAAACCCACCTTCTGCTCAAGCTGCAAACACTTTGGTCACAGGGCTGGTGTCTGCCCTCGGGTGACCAAGAAAGCGGCCCCCTGTGTGGATCTGCAGCTTAGGAATAGACCAACTGCAGGTGCTCGAAGGAATGCCAAAGCCAAGATGGGTTCCAAAGGGTTACCTAAGGATGCTCCTAATCCCAGTGCAGGTCAGGAGAAGGGCTGCGAAGATCGGGCTTCTAATGTTGGCGATGAAATGCTCCTGGATTCCATTGCACAACAAGTGAAGGACATCATTCTCTGCTCTGTGTCTAAACAACAGATTCAGCCAGTCTCTTCTAGCATCCCTCAGGTCGAGCCTGACTTGTTTAGGTCTTCGCCTGTGATTAATGTTGGGAGAGAGAATTTTGACCAGGATCTGGAGAATAGAAGCAGGGAGGGATTGATCTCCGAGTCTTAGCGAGTCAATAAAGTTTGGGAGAGCTTTGGGTTCTCAACTAATTACCAATTGAGGATAGAGAACAAGCCTGAAGACGATGAAGGTTCAAACACCTATTTGTGTTCATACACTGAATTGGAAAACTGGGAGCCTGATAGTGTGGATATTGGTCAACCAAGATCCAAAAAGAAGAAGAAACCAGCAAGGATTAGATAGCCCTGGGCTTCTCCCTCTGGTCTCTCGTTTGCTTAGTCTTATGAGGTTTATCCCTGTAGATTTTCGGTTCCCTAAGTTCTTGAACATAATGATGGTCGTTTGTCCTTTTTCTTCCCCCACAATTTCAGTGATGAGGATAAAGCCAGTGGTTGGGAGTTTTTGGACTCAAAGGTCATTATTATGTCTCGACTGCTTTGTGGTTTCTCATCTTTCTTCATGGTCGCTTCAGAAAGCAAAGCGTGTTCGTTTATAATGAGGTTATCGGATCCAAAGTATGCTGCTTCCTGTTTGGACTGGTGACGTTTGACTCTTGTCTCGATACTGGTTGAGTCTTCACAATTTCATAATGATGGGCATATATCTAGTGTTGCCTTAACCAGTAGGAAGCTAGAGTTAAACGTTATGGGGTCTGTATGAGACTTTGTACTTCTGGTTGTCTGGTCTCCTTTTAGCTAGTCTTCACGGGCGAAGATTTGGTTCTTTTTCTATTCCTTTGCTGCTCCTTTTGTGAGCCAGGAGGTGCTCTTATGTACCCAAAGATTTCTATACGGGTTCCTCTTTGGGCGTTTACGCCCACTTAGAAACCTATTTTCGGAAGTTGAGAAGGTCTACAGCAACAGGGCTAGCTTCAGGCAACTTTTCTAGTTGTTGTTCTATGTCAAGCTGTTGCTAATACTTGTGGGTACGCAGAATGCTTGTAATAGCGGCTTGTTATAGTCTTCTCCTGGAAGGTTTGCTTGGTTCTAGCTTGGCTTGTTAGATAGGTCTTCTTAGTTTTGTCTTTTTGTCTACCTTTCATGTATCTCCCCCTGTGTGGGGATTTGATCTTAGATGAGCTTTTTAGCTCCTTTCGATGTAATGGGGTACTTAGTGCCCAAAGTTTTTTGGTATTAATAGAAACACGCCTTTTGACCGACCAAAAAAAATTATTTTTCAAATATTTAATGTAAAATAAACACGGTCAATGGGGCATGTGCATGTGCACATGTGTGTTAAACATTATATATATATATATATATATATATATATATATATATATATATATATATATATATATATATATGTGTGTGTGTGTGTGTGTGTGTGTGTGTGTGTGTATACAAAGTGAAATAAGAATTATAAGTTAAAACATTTACTAGATATAAATGCCATGTTTGCCTCCTCACATGTTTAGCAAAGTCTCACGTTGTTTGAGTTACAATTATGAAAGAAGTCTCTTATAGATAGGAAACAACACTAGAGGATAAGAGATAGGTGTAGTTCTTCATTCTAGCTATAATTGGGTATAAATGTATCGTGTTGTGTGATATCGAGAGTATATATAGGTTTCAATAGTTGGAATGAGGGAAGAATTAGATTTTAAGGTGAACATTTTCACTTAGTTGCTAAAGTTGATTTGGAAAGAGGTGTGTACTTCCCAATGTGGAAGATAATATATTTTGCCACGTGGCATCTTGGCAGATTGAGTTAATATGCGAAATGCTTGTATGGGTAGAAATGACTAGATTGGTATGAAGTTTCTTGTTTCATAAGATTTGAAATGCTAAAAAATTTCAACCCCCATATTGATATGAAAATCATTTTTGTGAATTATGTTTCCACTCAAGAAAGAACGAAGAATATGAGAAAAGAGAGAAGAAATAAAATTTGAAGGACAAGTCATATCCTTAATTTCATGTTTCCTTCTTTCATATAAAGGTAAGGACTCCTAAAAGACCATCTATAATCACATGAAAATAGATTTCCATGTTGGATTATGAGTCTATTTTTAAAAAGGATATCTCACTCGAAAATAATGAGAAAAGGGCTTTTAAAAATCTCAAACAAACTAAAAAATTGTGCTTAAATACATGATTGAACTTCTATCCATAAGTGAGCCGCCAATGTTGAAATCATGAATATATGGGCAGACAAAATAAGTGGATGAATATGAAGAATGCAAAAATATGTGAGAAAATTCCAATATGCTCTAGGAGGTCTATTTGATCATGGTTGTTGGTGAGGACCAAAAATGAGGGTGTAGCGATCAACCCCCTCTCAAGATAAGATTTGATGTAAAAAAGCTGAAGGTCTGCGGTAAGACCAAGACGTGCACTCGAACCAAGTTTGGCATACATTTTTGGACACCATGGGTCCAAGTGTAAGGCTATCAAGGATGACTTGTTGGGTATGAGCCTCAAGAGTTTTTGAGTAGTAGGAACATTGGAGTGTCCAAATATCATTCTCTCTCTGAAGACCTACAAGTAGGACAATTTATCTTGAATCGTATAAGGTCAATTGCAAAATCTGAATCAATTATACATCCAGATGATTTTGGCAAAACTAGTTTATCATCTTGACAATCCAAAAAAAATATAGTAGCAAGTGTAGATGTTTGATGTTGGAAATAAGGACGTGAGTTAGTTTAATATCTTAATGATATGCACTCAATCAATATAACGTTAGATGATCCAACACAATCTTTCTAAGTCTCAATGACCTACACCATTTCTCAGTTTAACGTATTGATGAATTAGATGGTTTCTCAATCCAATGTCTTTGTTTCTCGGTTTAAAGTTTTGTTGAGCATGATGAGATCCTTCTAACACAAAGATAAACTAGTAGTGTTTGGTTTAAGGTTTTGTCGAGCATGATGGGATCCTTCTAACACATAGATGAACTAATAGTGTTTAGTTTAATCATATCGAGCTAGACGCTTGGTTTGATGTCTAGTTGAACTAAACATGATCGTTTTATTGTCTAAAGTGTTTGGCTTAACATCTTGAACTGGATATTTGCTCGGTTTGAAGTATTTTTTGAACCTATCATGGTCCTTATAACCCCTGTTCGGCTTGAAATATACACGTCGCCACAGCCTTACTTTGACATGGCTGTGACATGAACTGCTCAAACATTGACAAATTCTTCAGCTGAAAATTGATAACGATCGGCGTAGTCCAGTTCGGATATCAGAACCAACTTAATCTCAATCTGGTCGAGATTTCAAGATCTTTAGTCTGAATTAACTTCTCTGTTCTGATTTCATGTGACGTGATATTCTGACTAGAACCAGGATAAATCTCAAACAACTTTTTATCTGAATTCAAATGACTGTTGTCCCATCGCCCTGACTAATTAGTCCAGTATCGACATCCGGATTTGTTTCCAAACGGCGACATATGGCTTATAAATCCACTTGAGCCGGACTTCATGTCAACCAGCCCACACTAGTAGATCCAAAATGGAATACCTGACATAGCACAAAGGAACCAGCTGTTGGTCTAGTCCTGACTAAACTCGAGCAAAACAGAAAACGCCGAAGTACTTGAACACAAATAGCATGCAAAGCTGTGCCGCGCCGGCGGTGGCACCCGACTACAAACTTGGTGCCACATCTCATAGTCATGCCGGCTGCCGCATCCGATATCACTCTGCTTGAATGGAGAAAATCAAGCAGCCCAGTTAGCGCGCGCGGTACGCATGCGGGAAGAAGAAGCCAACAGCATAATCATGGCGTTGGCATCCATCCAGCCCCGGCCCAGGTTATGAACGCCGGTCGAGGAAGCGTGCATGGGATATGCTAGTTTATGAGACAACACCCGACAACAGGATCTCAGCCCCTCTTTGGAAACGGCCTGGACCGGGTTTGGGCGCTGTCGCGTAGCGACACGTAGGCCCAAACCAGTCCGGCTCGGGCTGTGTTTCCGTTTGGCAATGAGACTGGTTCAGACTCCGTTTTGGGTTTAGTCAGTCCCATTTTCGAGCTTGACGCAGTACATGTAGAGGCAGGTTTGGAATCTCAAACCCGGTTTGAGATTACCCCGACTCGCGTCTCGCGTCTCTCGCTTCGTCCCTCACGACGTCTTCCCTCCCTCTTCCTGGCGAAGCAGCCGTCTTCCTGGCGAAGCAGCCCGTGAAGTAAATGCGAAACATCTGCTCCCGACGCAGCTACCTTTGGCGTAGCTGCTTCCTGCCACCTGCCACCGCCGAGCTAGGGCGGTCAAAAGCATGGTCTGCCATGCCTGGTCAAGTCGTCTACAGAGGAAGGAGTAGGCGGCACAGAAGAGGAACCCGAAACCCTAGTCAGTGTTGTGGCTTTAAATTGGCGGTGTGGTGCTGCGAGGTGCTGGACTTCTACACAAGCTTGTTCGTCCAAGTGTTGCGAGGTGCTGGACTTCCGCAGAAGATCGTTGCTGCTTGCTCGTGGTCTGCCGGCGCTGCCCAGGTCGACGCTTGTGCCCAGCTTCCGCCGCTTCCGTCGTCACTCCAAGGAGAGATTCTGCTCAGGTTGGTCTCTGTCTAGGGTAGAGGGTTATTTCGGTTTTAGGGCACAATGTTGAATAAGGTTATTTCGGTTTTAGAGCACAATGTGGAATAGGGCAATGTCGAATTAAGTAGTAAAACATTTGTGAAATGATGTTCTTTATGGAAACATGTACGGTTTTAGGGCACAGAACATATTTGTTATTGGTTTGATGCTTTTCCCTTTCCCGTTGTTTACTCTGCACAGAACATATTTGTTATTGGTTTGATGCTCTGGACGAGCATGGTCTCTGAACTGATGTGGTCTGTAGCATGGTCTCTGTCGACCTGCTTTTCAGTAACATTTCAAAGTATCAAGGTGATGATGATAGACTACTTTAGAGTACCTCATAATTACACTAATTTCTGGGACAAAATGGTATCTTCGACTTCCATTGTCAAAAAGGCTGCAAGGAACCAGCTTGAATGAACTGACAAAACGTGAGCCTCAAAGCTACTGTGGTGATGATGATAGAAAATACCTTAGGACCTGAATGAATGAACTAAAAAATTATTCCAGTCCAGAATCTCGATTTCAACCATGCACATATCAGCTATACTTGCTATACTGCTTAATAATCCTTCTCATGTTTAATTTTCTGGGATTATAGAAGTATGCTGCCAAATATGCCCTTAGCTCCTTATAGTGCCACTACTACAGAAACGGCCTTTGGCGTCGGTCGTTTAACCCCATTTGGCGTCAGTTTCCGACCGACGCCTATGTGGGCGTCGCTAAAGGTCGAACACTTCGGCGTCGATTTTTTAACCGACGCCTATTTAATCTATAGGTGTCGGTCATTTAGTAGATAATCGATGCCCAAAGTGTTCGCGCCATAGAAAACGGCGTCATCTAGGGCACTTTCTGCGTCGGTTATTTACTAAACAACCGACGCCTATATGGAATATAGCGTCGGTCTTTTAGTAGATAACCGACGCATAAAGTGCCCTAGATGACGCCATTTTCTGTGGCACGAACACTTTTGGCATCCGTTATATACCAAAAGACCGACACCTATAGATTAAATAGGCGTCGGTTTGATACGAATATCCGACGCCATTTCCAGGACTGCTTTGGCCACATCAGGCGTCGGTTTTTTGAAAAAAACCGACGCTGTAGGTCTTTGCTGACGGTTTTCTATAAATAACCGACGCCTATTTATATATATATTTTTTTCATATCAGTTTGCAGGCCTGCTGTGGCTGGTCAGCAGGATGAGAACCTGCAGTTCAGTTTTCTGAACTGCAGGTTTACGACATCCATTGATATCAGCCTACAAACAGGCCGCAAACCTGTAAAAGTCACAAGGAAAATTTCACACAAGTACATACATTCAAACATCAATTAAATTCTCACATTCACACATATAGAAACATTCAAATACATGTATTAACATTCAGAAATATTCATTTACAAAGTATCATTCATTATCGCTATCAACATCCCAATTATATCTTATAGTTGCCACTGCTTGTATGGCTTTTGCCCATTCTTCTCTTACTTCATTTAATGCTTCCATCGTATATGGAGCATGTATATTTTTTAAGCGTTTACCTATAGTGTGGTCAGTTTTAAACACCTACAAAGAGAATGATGTATATATATAAGTAATAATATAAAAATAAGATTGATATATTTCATACTAACTAATGAGACTATATATAATACCTCATGTATATATAATTTCAGATCAGTTGACATCATATATACACATTAACAGTCTAAATCAATGTAAATTTATCTTACAATTTCAGTCGTGTAGACGACATATGCTTTGGGCCACAATATGACCCCGCCTTCTGCCTCACCAAGTGTATCAATATCTGGGTGGGCATATGGCAACGCAACTTCCCTCCAATCGGGTAACACACGTAATGGGCCCACACGAACATAGCCCTGTGGCATTGGAGTCCCGTAAAACCTTTCCCCAGGAAGGGACGGGTAAGCTTGCGCCTCTGCAATAACATAGTCTTGTATTCTTAAGCGGCATGGCTTCAATGCCTACAAATTTACGTAAAGAATGTTATACATATATACATATAATCTTGAAAATATATCATCTTGAAAAGACTAGCTACAATGTTATAAACAATACTTACAGCAGACGTGCTAGGCGATGGGTCTCCAGGATTACTCGCAGTCTGTGCATCAGGAGAAGAGTGGGTCGCCATAGGCTGATTGGAAGCCTGAGATGCCTGCCACCGCAACAATTCTTCCTTGACCTTATCAGCAACTACATCGTTGACCTTCTTAGCAACTAAATCATCAACTCTCTTATTCTCCTATACATGGATAAAAGAAACATTAGCTTCTTATTAATGAATTTCCTTTTGCAGTAACATTCTAAAAAAAGAATAGGTTACCTCTTCTTGAGAAAGTCCCGCTCTGGGTTTGCGCTGGGATGGCCCAAAGAATGCTTTGATGCCAACACCAGCGCCGATACCTCTAACACGTCCAGGATGCTCTGGGTTACCCAGAGCAACTGTCAATTCATCCCTTGTGCCCTGAGGGATGAACGTGCCTTGTTTCCTATACTCGTGCAGCTCCTGCTAATCACCATAAACAGAAATTGGTAAGTTAACACCACAAATAATCAATATTCAAACGATTTCTCTAAGAGTTGTATTTTACCATTTTTGCAGCCGCCTCAGCAGTTACAGGCTTCTTTATTTCACCCTTCTTGTTTTGCCTGCCAGCTATCCAGATATCATGGCGAGGCATGGGTGTGGCAGACTCCTGAGTAGGAACAGACTCCTGAGTAGCAGCAGACTACTGAGTAGCCGCAGACTCCGCCTGTAGTCTTTGGCGAACGCTTGCATAGCCTTTTGGACCCATAGTGTGGTCATGCACATTCAGTGCACGCCTTGCTTTTTGTGCGTCACTGAGGGCCTAGTTAGTATGGACATTAATGATTTGGTTAGTAGCACTAAATGTTAATCTTGAATAGGTGAATACAATGTATATTAATTAAATTGGGAGTGACGCCTAATACCTTGAATTCTTCAGATTTTCTTGAAGTAACAAAATTGTCCCAATCTTCTTTGTCCAAGAAGTTCCATTGTTCAAGGGCTGATTTCTTCTTCTTATCACCCTCTTTTATGTATTCTCTGTTCAGATTTGTCATATAATTCCTAAGCATCTTTCCAGCACGTTGCATCACACTTTTACGATGCAACTTCTCATCCAATGCAAACAGATTCTGTAAAATAGAAATGTTATTAACTAGTATCCAAAATAGAATTGCAAATAATAGAATTTGTAATCTACAAAATAGAATTGCAAATAATAATAACTCACACATAAATCCTTCCATATCAAGTCTTTTTTCCCTTGAGGAACTTTATGCCAATTATCATACTTAACACCACAATGGCTCTGAGTGGTACACCCAAGATAGTTTACAAAATTATTGCGGTTCACTCCAATTGCATTTCCTCCATTATCAAACTCCACCACCAATTTGGATCCACTACCACTTAGCGCTAATAACTTCTTCAACAGAGTGATGCCCCTTTTCTTGTTAAGTGTTTGGTGCTGCGCATCAAGTTGCTCCAGTGCTTCAGTGGGTACAGGTACATCATCAACCTAAAATTTGACAAAAATAAACACACTAAATTAGCCCAATATAGAAATATAGGATATATGACATAACTAGAAGATAATGAATTTTATAGAAATACATGATATGTTTTTAGAACTTACATTGGTATCCTCGCCATGCTCGTCATGGACAACATGCTCATCATGGACTTCATGCTCATCATGGACATCATGCTCATCATGGTCAGCCATCTGAAAATGTCATTAAAAAGGCAAACATTTAGCATTTGTATTAACTAGAAAAAGGCAAACATTTAGCATTTGTATTAACTAGAAAAAGGCAAATATTTAGCATTTGTATAAACATACATGTCTCTAAAATTGTGATCTTTTATCAATTAACAATCCTTCATTGTGATCTCTGCGCACATATAAGTCATCATTAGCTTCAATATTTTGTGGAGTTGGCAACCCAACTGAGAATGGACTGGAGTCATCATACTTATCATAGTACTCTTCTTCATCTATAGGATCTTCAATGAATTGTATTTTACCATGAAGAACAACCGACCATTTATCATTCGCAGGATCATCGATATAGAATATTTGTTTCGCTTGTGATGCCAATATGAATGGTTCACCCTTCTCGCCAATCTTTTCAAAGTTCACCAAAGTGAAACCCAATTCATCCACTATAACTCCTTTGGTGTTATCAACCCAATTACATTTAAAGAGCGTAATTTTGAAATCTATGTAGTCAAACTACCAAATGTCCTCAATGACACCGTAATATGACATTTTAGCTTCACGTGGACTCTTATCCTTTGCACTTGCAAAGTACATAGTCGACGCTTGACGAGTGACCCCACTATTTTGGACGACACTCTTATCATCTTGGCGCTTTGTGTAATATGTGAATCCATTAATGTCAAACCCTTCATAAGACATAACATTCAGTTTTGGTTTAAAGGCGAGGCATTTGATAGTTTCTATAATATCATTTGGTGTTTGAGATAGTTGATGTAAGACTTTATCTTCAAACCACTTAGTAAAAGTCTTATTATGCTCTATAGCAAGCCACATTGAACTTGCTCGAGGATGTTGTCTCTTTATGAAATTGGTAGATACCACAACACCTTGGCAGGAGAACCAGTTTTGGACTCCCTCGAAGTCGTCAATTTATACCGTGACGCACCACATTTTGGACAATCTTTCAAATCTACATAGTCCTTTTGAAATAATACACAATCATTCGGGCATGCGTGTATCTTCTTGGCCTCCATTCCCATTGGGCACAACATTTTCTTTACCTGGTATGTTGAGATTGGCAGCTCGTTCCCTTCAGGAAGCATTTCTTTCAACAAAGTCAACAATGAAGTGAAGCTTTTGTCGCTCCATCTATTGTTAGCTTTCAACTTATACAATCTCAACACAGCGCTAAGCTTCGTAAACTTAGCATAGCCTGTGTATAACGGTATCTCAGCATCACGCACAATGTTTCTAAAGATAGGAGGTGGATCGGTGTGCTCTACCCTACAACTATCCAGCATCGCATCAACGATGTCTGCTGGAACTGGTTCGTTCACATTTACGTCATCGGAGGCAATTTCTTCTTCCACCCAAGCACTGCTATCGACATCTACTGGTTTCGATTTTGAAATCTCTCCATGCCAGTGCCATTCTGTATAGCCTTGTACAATCCCGTTGCACATGACATGACTTTTGATTTCCTCACCAGTGTTGACTTTCAAGTTGTTACCGCAATGCCTACATGGACATTAGAACCTATCTGTAGGTTTTTTCCTATGTTCCTTGGCAAATCTAATAAACTGATCAAGACCAGATATAAACTCTGGGGTGCAACGATTACGAATGGACATCCATGATCTATCCATTCTATGATCAGAGAAAACAAGTATATATTAGGAAACAAGTATATATTAGGAAAAGATTAGGGTATACACTTACATCCTAAGTGTATAATGTGATGTCATTCTTATATATAATAAATGTGTACCACCTATCCCATCCTTGAACACCTAATCTCACTAGTAAGTGTATAATGTGTATTGGGTTTTCAAGAAAATTTCGGCAGCATTTCCCGCTGTTCTCTAAGTACATATGTACTTGGAGAACAAACGGGGAAATGCTGCCGAAATTTTCTCGAAAACCCAATACACATTATACACTTACATCCTAAGTGAGATTAGGTGTTCAAGAACAGTCCCCAACCGGGGACTATCCAAGATTTACTCCTAATGAGTCAATCTTGGACGGGTTTCTAGGCCAACAAACACATTTGATGTCATTCTTATATATAATAAATGTGTACCACCTATCCCATCCTTGAACACCTAATCTCACTAGTAAGTGTATAACGTGTATTGGGTTTTCAAGAAAATTTCGGCAGCATTTCCCCGATGTTCTCTAAGTACATATGTACTTAGAGAACAAACGGGGAAATGCTACCGAAATTTTCTTGAAAACCCAATACACATTATACACTTACATCCTAAGTGAGATTAGGTGTTCAAGAACAGTCCCAAACCGGGGACTATCCAAGATTTACTCCTAATGAGTCAATCTTGGACGGGTTTCTAGGCCAACAAATACATTTGATGTCATTCTTATATATAATAAATGTGTACCACCTATCCCATCCTTGAACACCTAATCTCACTAGTAAGTGTATAATGTGTATTGGGTTTTCAAGAAAATTTCGGCAGCATTTCCCCGCTGTTCTCTAAGTACATATGTACTTAGAGAACAAACGGGGAAATGCTGCCGAAATTTTCTCGAAAACCCAATACACATTATACACTTACATCCTAAGTGAGATTAGGTGTTCAAGAACAGTCCCAAACCGGGGACTATCCAAGATTTACTCCTAATGAGTCAATCTTGGACGGGTTTCTAGGCCAACAAATACATGTGTTGTCATTCTTATATATAATAAATGTCTATAAAGTACAGGCAACATGGTTAATCCTAATCAACAGAGCATTATTAAATAATAAATCAAGAAATCAATAGTTTCAAACAAAAGGTCTAGGAATCTTTACTAGACATTATATGTATCCCTAATCATCATATTTAACATACTACATTATTATGAACATCCAGATCAGATTAAGATCATACTATGTTATAACCATTGGTTTAATAACCCTATTTCTGCATGTACATGTTTATCAACTTTAAAACCCTATAATTCATGAAATCATTCTAATTCAATTTAATATGTTGGGATCACATAATTATATAATGACATCAGAATATATAGAAGAATCATAATTAACATGATTAACAACATGCTCATCAAACTATGGTTTTCTTGAATATCATCTAATGTTTGTGTACTAGACATTATATTTATCCCTAATCATCATATTTAACATACCATTATTATGAACATCCAGATTAGATTAACTCTAATCAAATACATTACATGCATTTTTATCACAACAATTTGATCGATGCATAAAAAAGCAGAGCAGCTAGCAGCGAGAAGACCAACCTTGTCAGAGGGAAGAAGGCAGAGGCTCCGGTGGCTCTGGCTGGAGAAGTATCTAGCAGCGACGGCGGTGGAGGAGCAGCTAGCAGCTCCGGTGGCTCTGGCGGTGGTTGCGGCGGCGCGACGACGGTGGAAAAGCACCAGGCGGCGCCTAATCTCAGGCGTGGCGGCGGCGCCGGTTCTCAGGCGCTTGGAGCAGCAGGGGCGGCGGAGAAGGGCGCGCGGAGAAGGAGGAGTGGTGGCGGAGAAGGGGGCGCCGGAGAAGAAATAGCCGGAGAAATGGCGCTGGAGAAGAAATCGCCGGAGAGAAATCGCCGGCAGCAGAGAAATAGGGTAATTGTTCGCAATGAAACAGAAGAAAGGGGAAGAGTCGGGCGATCGCGGGTTATAAGTTCCCAAATAGCGTCGGTTGTTTTAAACAACCGACGCCTAAACATCTTTAGCGTCGGTTGTTTGCAACAACCGACGTCCAATTGGACGATATTTTTCATGAAATTGTTTGGCGGGAACCACCTTCAGCGTCGGTTATAAAAGGATAACCGACGTTGAAAGTGACACTTTTTGCGCAAATTTTCATCGCACATAGGCGTCGGTTTATACCTACATAACCGACGCTGAAAATGACACTATTTTTTTGATCAAAATTTGGATTTCGCGGCCGACTTTCAGCGTCAGTTTGTTATAAACAACCGACGCTGAATACAAAACGGTACCCGTGTCTGGATGGTCTTCGAATATAGACGTCGGTTTGCTTAAACAACCGACGCCTAACATATAAGGCGTCAGTTTTTCTTAATAACCGACGCCTAGAAAAGTGACACTGAATGCTATTTCTGTAGTAGTATGCATTGTTTAGCTTCTCTGTATATTACCTTCTATATATCAGGACACATGCTCCTGAATAGCTAATTAGTGATCTGTTTGCACTGTATGAGCAGAACTGCTCAATCTTTTACTCAAATCTTATGTTCAAATTGGATTGTTGTGAATGCTTGTATAAATGTTGAGTTTTAAGGAGTTCGAGTACAGGCTTATTTATATTGTCGGTTCTATTACATATGAATATGTAAGTAAAAGGTTATTACTTAAAAAAATGGAATCCCTAGTGTGTTTCTATTTTGTTTCCAATGGTAAGAGAAGAAAATTTACTATATAATGTGTATGCTTGTATTTCTAGTATTTGTTAAAATTTAAATAGATTAAATATAATATACTAAAAATAGGAATCTATAAGATGTGTCATAAACATTATATAGTTATATGCAAACATCACTTTGTTACTTAAATAGCCACATATTAGATTATTATTTCAAAATTATAATAAAGGTAACTCAAACCACCAAATATAGGGCACTTTTGATCATTGGATGATGAGTTCCATGCATGGAGGTTTACTATTCAACTCCCCTGGTCTTGTTAGTGGTGGGTATAAATGTGACCCTTACTCGATTATTGAGCTTCTTCTAATTTGGATAGGTAGTATGGGCAAGATTGGACTAAAAATTCTTAGATCAACCAAAGATTTTAATCAGTGTCTGAATTGTTAGTAAACATGCTTTTAACATACTGTGTACATCTTAACTATGATTCTATTTTGTATACAACTGTATCTTATTCAAAACATGTTTCTTTTTGTTCAAATAATAATATTGTCCATTTTGTGTATATGCAAATAATATTTTATTGTCAAACTATATTAGGTATTTTAATTAAATATCATCAATACTGTCCTCAAACTCAGGCTAATACCATTATAAAAATTGACTTACTTTTTAATATGCAAGTAGTTTCTTACTTTGGACCGAATTTGGCAACACGTTTTTGTTCACCTACAACTTGTCAGCAACATGTTCGGTTAGGAAAACACTCAACCACTAGAATTAGTGTAGTTTTAAGCTTGGTTTGTACACCCACCTAGTGATTACTATCATCACTCACTAAATTGGGATCTCCTTGAATCATGATAGTGTATAATGTGATATAGTTTTCCTGTGTAGAGATTGATACTATTCCAACTATCAAAAGTAACATTTTTGGTTTTTCTTTTCCTTCTATATATGGTTGTATCATTGTAGGCCCATCTTGTTTCACATATCTAATTACACAAGAGTAAGAAAAAATAGAGTGAAAAAAATGAATCAAACTATATACATGCCTAAAATCATAGCAAACAAATTTTGTTTGACTTTTCTCAAAATGCCATGGGTTTCTCAATAGAAGTTGAATGCATTCTCCTTCACAAACACATTGTGGTTTCATTTTTTTGTAAGATCACTTTCTCTTCATGGTGAAGAATCCTATTTTTTGGTTCTTTATTTTTTGGTACTCGACATGGCCCTCACTTTGAGATTTATAACTGTGATCAAAACAAATGCACACAAGATACTGCCTTGGATGGAGAAAAGACATGTAACATTAATACTATTTGTTTAAAGTTTAATATTAGTGAGTATCATATCTTTATTTTACACACTAGAGCATACTCGACAGTCCAGAATCTCGATTTCAATCATGCACATATCAGCTATAATTGCTATACTTCTTAAAAATCCTTCCCATGTTTAATTTTCTGGGATTATAGAAGTATGCTGCTAAATATGCCCTTAGCTCCTTATAGTGCATTTTCCAATCACCTTACTTCTACAAAATCAGACACTACAAGGCTCCTTACAGATATACATGAGTTGCATAGTAGGCGTGGCTGTCTACATAATAAACTTAATTGTACTAGTAATAGTGCAAACTCAAGTGACAGTAAGGGGTGGAATAGTTCCTAAAATAAACTTATATAGTTGAAATGTATTGTTCATTCATTTCCAATTTCATATGAAACAATTTCACATTAGTATATATGTGTTAATTGAGAGACATGGGGAGATACAATATATTTGTGTGACCAGAGTTGTTCATAAGTTTATTGATCATTATAAACAAACAGTCATACTAACAAATAACAAGATTATTGTGTTGTGTTTTAAGTATCTTTCATAGTTTGTATGGTTAACAGTCAGAAATATACATTTCTTTGCACATATGTAGATGACAAGTATCACATGAACAAACGACATGTTGAGAGAACTCATTCAAGCGATTAAAGTAAGAAAAAATATAGAGTTATACGACTTATAGTGATCTTTTTGAAGAAGATTAAGTAGATATTATGCAACAACTTGTTACATCATTCTATCTCACATTGTGAAGCTGGTAAAGTTAAAGTGGGGTCAGATAAAATTATAGTTATACCAATATGAAGAAATTCTATGAGCCAACAGGTGGTCTTGGAGAAACCCATTTTGTAAACTGGTACCAGATTATATAGAAGTGAGACAATTTTAATTTTAAATGATCATGTGCTAGAAATAATGACACATAGTAGGTGACCATATTTTATAGAGGTGGAGTTAGTAATGTAGGATGCCTGATAAGTGACAATGAGTCACACAATAATAATATGACAATGTTATTATACCTCTGATTCCAACTTACATATCTCTTTGATTGTCAAACACATAGTTTACTTCTTCATTATGTAATTGACGCCACCACTTTGTTACATGCCACACTTTTCTTAATTTGGGTCAGTTTGATCTCATCATCCTGAACATTCAATCATGATGAAATTATGTATGTCTAGATCAGTTATAGCCTAGTTGTTTTCCAAACTATGCTCATGAGTTGGATTTAGACTGTTCCCTAATGGGGTTTGCTTCCCGGCAGGTACATATACACCTGAACATGGGTCTCTTTCATGTGTCAATCAAGTTTCATTACATACTTTGCAGTCATTGATAATTGTATTAGAAGTCTACACTTATTCTGCAAATCATGATTGTTCATCCTTCTGTTCATTTATTGCTCTATTTCCTTCTATGACTCCAACTGAATAGGAGGCTTTCCATAACCACCAAACAAGGATCATGGTCGTGCATGTTATGTAGCTTGGTCCACTTCATGTTTAGTAGCTTGGTTCAGTTCCTTTAATTACTTAGTGTGTTTCTATAGTCCTTGTAACTTATGTTTAGTATCAAGGTTTTGGGTCTATACCGGTTCACATACATGTGGTACCAGGTCCATTCTCATTCATTCATAAATCAGGGACTGACCGGATTCATTTTATAAACAAGCAATAGCTGAATTTGGGTCCATTTTGTTTGTCTCTGCTGACCCAAAACCAGGTCCATTCTCATTCATTAATATCAGGGACTGACCAGATTCATTTTATAAATCAGGGACATTCCCTTCATAAATGGTTTCTGTTGTGACTGAATTGTATTAAACATTTACACTGATTATGTCATCAAATATTGCAGCAACTACACGAGTATGCCTCCCGTCGACCCTAACAATCGTATGGTATGGACAAGAGAGTATGATGCCGCTGTGGTGACAGCATTGCGTAGACAATATGACCTAGGCAGGTGTATTGATGGTAATTTTACTAGGGACTTTTGGAGGGAAATAACTTCTGATGTCAATAATAGGGTTGGCGCCGTGTTTAAGTTAGACCAAATAAGATGTCGCTGGAAGAACCTTAAAAAGGACTACGTCCATTTGAAGGGTTTGACCAATAAGAGTGGCATTGAATGGGATGAAGAAAGGCACAAGCCCATTGTACCAGACACCCCTGAGTGGAAAGAGGCCATTGCGGTACGCACACTATACATAACTTTTATCCTAACAAATTGTAACTGTACATGTAAACATGATTATCTTAATACACATTTTTTTTAAAGCGTAGGCAGACAGGGACCTGACTAGGTTGCTTAGGCGCCCGTTTCCCCACTACTACGACATAGAGCTAATGGCGGGGAGGAACATTGCTAGAGGACACCATGCAATGTCTTCGGCGGACACTCAGATTCCTGCAAATGTTGCGTCTGAGGATGATGTAAGTGTCGACCTAGGCGCGCCTGATACACCCATGTACACACACTCATCAACAGACGAGCGTAGCGTACCAGACGAGCGTAGCGTACCCGCAACTACCGGGCAAAGTGAGGGTGAAAGCGTGCGGCCTGTGGGAACGGATAACCCGTCAGTTGGGGGCAGGAGTCCTTCTACCCATACGCGCAGGAGATGCCAATCAACGCCGCAAGAGCGTTGTAGTCTTTCCAATGAAGTTCTGGCTGAGTTCACACAGGTTTACACAAAGGTTCACAAGTTAGGCACATCCATGATGACCAAAGCCTATGAAAAAGAAGAGTTGTCAAACATTTTAGAACATTTTAATGCCAATTTCCCCGATGCCCCCACCGCTGTTTTTACTACACTTGTGAATGCCATCAAGGACTCTACCAACCGCAACATCTACCTTAGCCTCAAAAACACCCCTGCAAAGATAACCTTGTGGTTAAACGACCTTTGTGAAAGGTCACAATTCGGTTTTGCCACATCTGTACCTCCAATGCCTTCATATTATTTCCCGTCTCCACAACCATTCCCTTCACCCAACTTCAACAGCACACCATCTCAACAATCATTTGTGCCACCATTCCCTTCACCCAACTTCAACAGCACGTCGTCTCACCCACCATTTATGTCGTCTTCCTCTTCACCCAACTTCCCAGGCACATCGTCTCAGCCACCATTTATCCCGCCACCCAACTTCCCAGGCGTGCCACCGATGTGGTTTCCTTCATCCAGTGATGCTGGCCCATCAGGAACATAATTGCACGGGTTATTTCGTATGCATTTGATGTTAATTATTTTCCGTCCAAACATTTATATTTCATTGACTGTTGTAATAATTTACTTTCCGCACACACATTACATATCCGTACAATTTCATTTGATTGAGTGTTGTAATAATTTATTTTTCGCACGTTAATTGGATTGTCTTATGTTGTAGCAATTATTATGTAGTTGTTTTCATTGTACATGTAGGCATCATGTCTGGCAATGACCAACCGCAAACACAAGACATGCTCAACAACCTTTTATTAGATACCTTGTTGTGGCCAGTGATTCACATTGGTGATTTAATTGCCGACTCTATTGCATACTCAATCATGGACGCAGTAGACATTGATGCCTCCACACCACCTCGTATCCCTAGGTCAGTTAGCATCAGGAGTGGCCACATAAAGGTCTTAGAAATATTGACCGGTCACGAACAAAGGGCTTATGACCTATACCGGATGCATCCACAAACTATAATGACCTTTGTCGACAAGCTTGAGAGTCGTGGCTTGTTGCGAGGTACTAGAGGCGTCACCTCAGTTGAGGTCGTATGCTATTTCCTGCAGATGGTTGGCCATGGACACACAAATCGTGCTTTGGCGGAGGACTACATTCACTCCGGTGAGACCATTAGCAGAAAGTTCAACGAAGTCTTGGACGCTGTTTGTGTGTTGACCCATGACTACATTGTCATGCAAACCGCAACTACATGCACAACAACACATACTCGCATTTTACATAACGTAAGGTTCTACCCATACTTCAAGGTAATAGTTAACCCCCTAATAAATTTAATTAATTTTCAAACATTATGTATGTTTACAACATTATTTTGGTTTATAGAATGCCATAGGGGCTATTGACGGAACACACATCCCTGTCTTGGTCAGCAGAGACAAACAAAATCGATACTGTGACAGAAAAGGGAATGTCTCTCTCAATGTCATGGCTGTAGTAGACTTCTCCATGGAGTTTACATATGTCCTCACTGGGTGGGAGGGGTCGGATGCCGACCAAAGGGTCCTGCAATCGGCAAGGACCCATAGCGGGTTTACAGTTCCGCCGGGGAAGTTTTACCTGGTAGATGCAGGGTATGCCAACACTCGTGAATTTGTTGCACCCTATCGCAACCCAGCATACCATATTGCTGAGTACCGAGGAAACAGACATGCCTACACCAACAAGAAAGAGATGTTCAACCACAGACATGCTCAACTACATAATATTGTAGAAAGAGCATTTGGGGTGCTGAAGAGACGGTTTGCATACCTTAATAAGGGGCCGACATATCCTATTCATTCGCAGTGTCGCATCGTACTTGCTTGTTGTATCCTACACAATTTCATCTGACGGAAAAATGACGGCGACACCATAATGGATGAACTCCCAGATGAGAATTCATCGTCTTCCATCCCCCCAGCCGCCGTTCCCCCGAGTTCAGGTCAAGGTTCAACTCAGGCCGATTCAAGGGAGGGCAAAGTGTTACGTGAATCCATTGCTAATCTCATTTGGGAAACTCGTTAGTAGAGTATCTGTAATAGATTGATTCCTGAATTGTTTATTTCGAACCTGATCAGAATCGTCACATTGTGTCAATATAGGTTGTCTTCAAATGGAGAACGGAATGCCTCATTGTCAATGCGGCCTTCAATCCACTGTATGCGTAAATATGGATGCCAAGGATGCACAAAACGGACGTTTTGAAGACAAGAACCCACACATGCCATATTTTACGTGCGGTAGGGTTCAAAATCAAAATAGATGTCATATGAGGTTGCCCGCGCAACGGTTTGTACCCACAATTGCCACACTAACCGCCGTTAGGGCTGCAATGCTTTCACAACTTGCATATGCACGCAGTGAACGTCAACTATGGTCTTCCCAGTGTGCCTTTGTCTGTTCCAGCAGAGCAGACACTGATAGGCTACAAGTAGAAATTACAGATCTACGATCGCGGTCCCAATATCTTCGCCAACGTCTTCACATAACTAGCGACGACAACACTTCCAATGAGGACGGTTACAATACATCATAGATGTATAACATCATTGATGTCTGTCCAACATTCATAACATAAGTTTATCTGTAATAGATTTAACAAACAATGGGGTCTGTCTTGTATGTTATTGTTTTGATTTTCAATCTAACTTCATTACCATAAATCGTTTGACTGATTCAAATGTATGGTGTAGATGTCTATTAATACAACTGAAGTTGTGCGGTGTGACTGTGGGTTAGAGGCAGGCTTGTGACTTAACACTGATGATGCAGAGTTGTATGACTTTGGAATTCTCAGTGAAAGACCAGGTGAAATGTATTACATATGTCCTTCTCGCGAGGTGCACTTGTACACACATATTATGTAGCCACTGTGTACGTTACACATTCATTGTCATTTACGTAAACTTCATAATATTTTTTAGGGAAAAGATCGATGCAGATACTTTCGCTGGGCAATCAATCTCAGTCCTACAATTGATTCTCTGAAAGCTGAGATTGCGTTACTCACGCTCGAGTGCAAGTCATTGTGGGGTCAGACAATGAACTTGAAAGATTTTGTTGAAATTCATCACAACCACCATGATGTTTACACCAACAAAAAGTATGAGCATGAGTATCTAGAACGCTACATAGAAGAACTGGAGGAACAATGTAGGCTTCTGTTGGACACTCCTTCACCCCCGACGATGCCGTAACGTCGAATGGCGGCCATACCTTTCATTCGCGTCATCGGTTTTCCATTTTATTTTTGTTGTTTGGAAGTTCCCGTGTTAAGTGTTGTTGATTGTTTTTTGAAAACGGATATGCCATGCTCTGTTGTTTGGAACTTACATATTAACTAATATGCTTAGTCATTCGACGCCTCCTCATTTTGTGTGGTGTTCGGAGGATGATATGGATCTCAGAGGTAGGATGAGAACCCAATATGATTTCAGAAGGTGTGTTGATGGAGTGTATACGACAGAGGCTTGGATGGAGGCAAAATCATAGAATGATAATAAACCTAATACATGATAGTAGTGAACTTAGGTGAACATAACAGTTATTATTGTTCTTCTTGTTATTTTTGTTCTTCTTATCTTCTTGTTATTTTTGTTCTTCTTATCTTCTTGTTATTTTTCTTCTTCTGTTCTTCTTCTTATCTTCTTGTTGTTCTTGTTCTTCTTGTTTATTACAGGTAACATGGGATCTCGTTTCCCTGTAAAGGAGTATGATCTCTCAAACAGGGAGTTTATGAGACGCGTCTCCCTTCCCCTAACCTGGATGTGCAAGCCATTTAAGATAACTCCTGGCTATGCTATGGTGGGGGTAGGCAGAATCAACTTTGATGTACAGATCAGGTGGTCTACACCTGAAGAAAGAATATGGAATAAGAAAGGTAAATATTTAATCATGGATGAAGGTTGGGCTGAAATGTTGGACAGACTAAAAGCCAAACCAGAATGGACCGTGACCCTACAACCAAAACCCAAAGACGACACTCGCCCTACAAGCTTTTATTTGTGGATTCGTGGTGATGGGGACAACTCTGAATTGCTTAGGTATATTTACCCGAGATCAGAGGGTTATATATCATCTACTTCAGAATCGGCTGATGCCCTGTTTGTCAGAGACTGCCACCAACCACCAATCTTAATCTCCTCTAGTGATGAAGAAAATGATGTGAATGTCCCTATTGGGGACTCTTCTTCATCAAGTAATGTTTAATATGTTGCATCAACAAACAATTATTAGTTTTTTGTTTTGTGTATTGTCTTTATTTTGTTTATATAACATTACAGGCTTGTTATGGGTGCCTGCCCACTAAGACAATTTATATTTATCGAATGTAGCTGAATCTGTTTTACTTTAAAAATGATGTTCATGTTTGACTTGTTAAATCTTGAATTTTTTAATTTAGTTGGATTACTTTTAATGATGCCACACAATACATCATTATAGTTTTTATGATTTTGTTGTTCTTGATGTCTGTTTTTTTAGAGGAGCTTATCCTAATTGGTTACGTATATGTGGTTGCATTTATCTCGGGTTAATCACAACCCTTGATGTGGTTCATCATATAGTTAGCATAAGTATAGAAATATATGTGTACTTCTACAACGAACACATATAAAGTAGAACATGTATCATGATAGCTTACTAGCCACTCGTATTCAAAATGTATATCAGCTAAAAACGTGTTTCTTGGTCTGACGGGGTTACCTCATATCTTGTGGTATTAAACATAGCATGTTAGGCATATTCAACCTCAATAAAACAACCAAAATACCCACATAAATACCCCACAAAAGGGTAACACGGCTGACTCACATCTCAACAACAAAATGAGAGTTCTTAAACCAAAGTGATATAAATAACAATTAAGTTATTTTTAAGTTACTTTTTTTTAAAACTTCTGTTTAAACGGCGTCACAAGGCCACATTTCTAACAATAGTTCTGCGAGAATAAGACAGATTCAGCTAATCCTGCCTACAGTTGCCAAACAGAATCAAACTAAACCCAGCCTGCACAGCCAAACAGAATCAGCTTGAAACGAGTCTGAAACGAGTCCAGCCCCCCAGAATGAGACTGGTTTGCCAAAAAGAATTAGATTGGTTTGCCAAACAGAATCAGACTCCAGCAGGCCTAAACCCGTCCAAGCCAGACAGGCTTGCATAAAGCCAGTCTCGAACCAAACATGGGCTCAGGCTATAGACCACGAGGCTCAGCTGAGTCAACGGCCTAGGGCCTCAGCTAGTTGGCTTGGCTTCTCTAGGCTAGCTCTTCAGCTTCTGAGGCCCTTGACCAAAGGACTTAGTTTTGGAAATGTCGTGGCTGTTTCACGCGTCCTAGACGCGGCGGTAAACCGCCCGCACGCGTCCCAGCTGGCCACCTACCACTGCAGCCTTTGTCAGATCAGCTGAACCGGGCCAACTACCCCAATCGAACCAGCCGGTCTAACCTACCCCAATCGAACCGGGCCACGATATTTCCCCCCTATATTTCCCCCCGTTATTTCCCCCCAAAACCAGCCCGGCGCCCGACGACTTCCGCTGACTTGCGCTGCGCCCAACTCTCCCGACGACCTTCCGCTGCGCCCACTTCCGACGCGCTGCGCCCACTTCCGACGCTGCGCCGCGCATCTACGAAAAATACAAAATATATTTTAAATGTATGAGAATGGTGAGTGTGTTAGGGGCTTCAACTAAAGATGGACGTATATACCAGTAAAGTAGGCGCATTGACGTCTTAAGTAGGCGCATTGTCCTATATCAATCAGGTAGGCACATTTCTAATTAAGTTAAGCACATTTCACATTAAAAAGGCGCACAAATAACTAAAGTAGGCGCATTGACGTCTAAAGTAGGCGCATTGACGTCTAAAGTTAGCATCTGAAATAGGCGCATTAGCATCTGAAATATGCGCATATACATCTAAAGTAGGCGCATTTCTATCAATAAGGTAGGCGCATTAGCATCTGAAATAGGCACATTCGTCTAAAGTAGGCGCATATATGTGTAAAGTAGGTGCATTACACGCGTTCATCTAAAGTATGCACATCTACGTCTTATGTAGGCGCATAGACCCCTTAAGTAGGCGCATTCGTCTAAAGTAGGCACACTACGAGCGTTCATCTAAAGTATGCGCATCTACGTCTTATGTAGGCGCATAGACGTCTAAACTAGGCGCATAGACGTCTAAAGTAGGCGCATATGTGTAAAGTAGGCGCATATAGGTGTAAAGTAGGCGCATTACGTGCGTTCATCTAAAGTATGCGCATCTACGTTTTATGTAGGCGCATAGACCTTTTATGTAGGCGCATAGACGCCTAAAGTAGGCGCATTCGTCTAAAGTAGGCACACTACGAGCGTTCATCTAAAGTATGCACATCTACGTCTTATGTAGGCGCATAGACGTCTAAAGTAGGCGCATTCGTCTAAAGTAGGCGCATATAGGTGTAAAGTAGGCGCATTACGCGCGTTCATCTAAAGTATGCACATCTACGTCTTATGTAGGCGCATAGACCTTTTATGTAGGCGCATTCGTCTAAAGTAGGCACACTATGAGCGTTCATCTAAAGTATGCACATCTACGTCTTATGTAGGCGCATAGACGTCTAAACTAGGCGCATAGACATCTAAACTAGGCGCATTGCCATCGATCAATAAGGTAGGCGCATTAGCATCTCAAATAGGCGCATTAGTCTAAAATATGCGCATATACGTATAAAGTAGGCGCACTAACATGTAAAGTAAGCGCGTTCTTCTAAAGTATGCGCATAGACATCTTATATAGGCGCATAGACGTCTTATGTAGGCTCATTAGCATCTGAAATAGGCGCAGACTTTCATTCTCCAAAACTTTCGTTCTCCACAAAATTCCCTCCAAAAATTTCATTCTCCAAAACTTTCATTCTCTGCCCAACAGTTCCCTCCGTTTTGTCCCTCCATTTCCACCCATTCCACATTGTAAATTGTTGGCACGGTGCATTAATTGCAGCGGTGCATTAACTGCAGCTTCACCTACCAGCATGCTACAGTGCATTAATTGCAGCTTCACCTACCACTCCAATACCACCCGCTCAACATATGATTTCCGTTGACCAAATAGCTAGAAATTTATTAATAGAAAACGCGTCACCCTCGTTATTTATGCAATCGTACTGGTTTTTCAATCACAGTACAGCCAAGAGCGCCACCTTACAAGAATCTGGGACTCTGGGTCCCTCCAGGGGTGAGGGGTTGGTGGCACTACCTCTTCCACTTCCGTCCCTGTCAGGAATCATCATCAACTACCTTCTTGAATCAAAGATCAAAGTTTGATGATGGTAACACGAATGAACGCAACGCTGCTGCCTGCTGGTGTGGGCGGTGTTTGACTTATCAACTAATTAAACAAATGCCTGTCGTTGTATGTGGGGAAGTTAGCCATACCCATCCAAATAGTTAAGCGAAAAGGACGTACATGGTTTTACTATTGTTTGTCCCATTTAGTCGGGTATGTTAACACCAGCAGCAGGTGCATGCCGTGTGGGGTCACCTTTGCAATATAGATAGTTGGGATGTATGGGACACCGAGTTTGGGACAGAGGATTTCATATTTGACTTCTACAAGTCTAGACTTGTAGGAGGTGAAAGCCTATTGCGCCCAAGAGTACCATGACCTAAATCAGGTATATGAAATCAGGCTCCAGAAAAACCTCATTCCAAGTAGGACATGGCGACAATTTCACAACAAACACGCACACGTGTTACCAATGGCATTCATAACAAGTAGGGATGAGTTTTAGAACTAAATTTCCATACAAAAGTTGCAGCCTTAAGCCTTTGGACCTTAGTTTAAGTTAGATTTATATGATTCTACATAGAAATTACTTCAATCCAACCAATGTCCTCAAGTGAATATTGTATGCCCATTTTTAACGTAGTTGCATTAGGAGTTACTAATAGACTCAATAAAATGTGGCATTAAGCCCAGATAAAAACATGTTAACCTACTTAAAATGGATACATATTATAAAATTAAACACACATAAGAATGGTCAAAGCCCAATCCAACTTGTTAAATACAAATTCAGGTGGTTGAACCCACATGTCACATTATGCACCACAAACATCATCATTATCATCTAAGCCTCATCTATCTTTATTTTAAATCATATTATCACGAGACATAATGAATCATAATTTCTTTACCAGATTCTCCCAGATTAATTATATCCCTACATCATTCCCTATCAATCAAATGAGGAGGTCAATGTATTTTTATATACAATGCCAAAGATCACAACAACTAACATTCAAAACCTTGTCATTGAAGTGCGGCTTTAAAATTAGTGCCTCCACAATTTTCTCAAACCTATTGCACCCCATAAAGGGTGGCAAGAGATAAATGACTTCTTAACACAATAATTATTGGAGTGTGTTAACAAAGCACTCCTATAACTAGGATGAAGAGAAGTCCATTACAAGTGGGACCTCATGAGATCTCTCTCTAGGACACCCATAGCGAAAAACCATTTGTAACAAGTAGAAATGAGTTATGATACCGATTCTTGATATAAAGTGACGAAGAGGGACTGAAGTACAAGTTTTATATTGTTGACACAAGTTAAAAACGCTTCTATTTCATGTCTTTTAGGTGAAATCATATGTTGACTTAAGCATAATTATGTTAGTCTTCAGTTTTATTAGGGTCTACTTCCACTAGTAGATTCATAAAAAATGGGTATAACCACGAGATGGCAAAGTTATAAAGGGTCTATGAACGACATATTTCACTAAAGCTTAAAGTTATGTACCTAACGAGTACCTATGAATCTTTGGCCACTATGTGATGGTCAAAGTCACTCCCTTTCCAAAGTCCACTTAACAAAAGCTTCTTGATCAATAGTGGTTGATCTTTGACCAATAAATATGGAAACGTTGAGCATTTTATAGTAGTCCAATTTATATCCCACATTACTCAACACATACGTCCAAGACTCATCCATGTGTAGTAGAAATAACGAAAGTCTTTTTTATGGAAACATTCATTTTTAAATGCATGTGACAACAAAAAGTGAATTTTGAGAAGCTGCTCATCGTTCATCACACCACAAGAAAATAAAGTCTAACACATGACACTTTTTGATTCAATTTTCAATTTTAATATTTACATTCAAAAACATTTTCAACACATCATGATTCTTAAAGAATTGTAGATCATATCCATGTTGGCACAACATTCGTATGCATGATATGATAATAAACTTGTTTAGTTTCTTTGAGCACATAAAATAGGAATGTGTTGAAGGAGTTCAACACTAAAGGATTCAATGAGAGAGAATCTGGATTGGTCTCTCATGAATCATAAGTTCCAATTCTTGTGAAGAATGGAAATGACATGATTAAGATGCCAAAGGCTGTAACAAATGATCTATCATGAATGCTATAATTGTACTTATCTCTTATAATCTTGTATGTATTGGACATAACAAGATGATTCCAATAAGGGTTATTGGGAAGTCATTAAAGATATCCATTAGTACTTGAGAAGTATATAATGATAGATTTGTAGTCGATAAGGATAACAATAAAGGAAGAGTTGGATGTAAAGGGTTACATTGATACAAGCTTCCATAATGACAAATTGATCACAATAAAATATGTTTAATTTAAAAGGAGAAATGTTATTAGTTGGAAGGGTTCTGAACTAATAGCCATTAATTCTATTCTACATTATAAGCTGAGTATACTTGTGTTGTGAACACAAAGTGATACTATATGGATCTAAAGGTTCATATAATGAACTTATAGATGTTCCAACCATTGATGACTCAGTAGTGATATTGTGACAACAATGGAGCTAATTGTTAGGCAAGGAATATCTGATACCATATTATGGTGGCTTCATCTCAGAGTGAAGAGATAATAAACATGCAATGTACCCACTATAAGAAAAATGTTGATAACCCTTTGGATTAAACACTTGTGTAACAGAATTATGGTGGACATGTTTGGATCACTAAGAATAAGATTTGTGGGTGATTGGGTCTAAGTCCAAGTGGGAGTTTGTTGGTATGGCATGCCCATAGAGCCAATGATGTGATGATTGACATGTAATATACCATAAAAGGATTCAATTGATACTCTAATTCATTTTGTTTCATTCAGTTATGAGATAATGAGGAAACATTATGAATGTCTAAAAAATGGCAATACTCAATGACGTATGTATTCAAGTATGTGACTTGGAGGATGAGATCATATGAATATTAAGAGTATGTACATTCTAATTATGTCCCTAGTCAGTTGCTACTATGGAAGGTAGATAGACACCAGTAACACATAAGACTAGAGTGTGGGTTGGTTGATGGCAGAATCTCATTAATCATGATATGTCAATATCAAGCCAAGCACATATATACCTGTTAGAGAAAAACTGAGGATCGTTGTTATGGGCGAGAAAGTTGGTGACTAGTATGCCAACAGGAAGGACAACTCCTTCATGTGTGTTCTAGTTGAATGATAAGAGTTCTAGTTGGTCCTTGTGGACTACTCTAAATGCATGAGTCCTTTGGCTGCTGCTAGGAGAGCAAAACCAGCATGCAGTATGTAGTGAGACCACAGGAGCGTTGCGGAAGTTTTTTTGTTCATTGTTCCTGGTGAAGACCAGGAGCTGCAAAACCACCACCCAAGAGAAACTAGTAGACATTTGAATTGTAATGAATTGTTGTCTCTAGACTTGCTCCAAGATCAAGTATAACTTGCTAAAGCATCCTTCCTATTTCATAGTAGATGACGCATTCTTATTGTTATGGGAATACATATAGATAACTTTTTTGTTTCTACTGCTATACTATGTGCCCGTATTTCCCAATAGAAAGTGCCATAAGAACAAGTGAAGGTGGACTTCTTATGGTCTTGTATCTTGATAGAAATCTAGTTGTATCTAGAATAATCATCGAAAAAAAGTGAGAGCGGTCGGCGAGCCGCTCAAGAATAGGATCTATAAAAGGGAGTGGAAAATGGTCTTTCAAAGTGGCAGCATTCAAACGTCGATAATCAATACATACTCACCACCCAGTCACCAACCTAGTAGAAATCAATTCATCATTTGAAATAGTTGTGGTCGTTATCCCCCCCTTTAGGAACCACATGGGTTGGACTAACTCACTTAGAGTCAGAGATAACATTAATTATACCTATTGATAAAAGTTTTACTACCTAATTCGATACCACCTCACTTGTGTTACGTTTGAGTCACCGTTGAGGTTGAAATACTTGTTTGACTCCTTCTTCCAGTATGATCTTATGCTGGTAGAAGCTAGGGGAGATCCCCTTTATATCTACAACATACCATCTAAATGAAGTGCGGTGGTTTCTCAAAACCACAAGGATATACTCCTCTTCCTGAATGCTCAATGAAGCCAAGATGATGACCAGAAGCTTCTCTTCAACTTCCAAGAACATGTACTTCAAGTGCGGTGGTAGTGGCTTCAACTCTAGATCCGGGAGCTCTAGAGAGATGGGATCAATGGTGGAGGTGGTGGCCCTAGATCCTCAAAGTTCCTGGTGTAGTAGCATTGTAATGGCTTGAGAAACAATACATACTCCTCCAAAGAACAAGATTGAATGCATTCATCCATCGAATTCATGAGACACGCCTCCAAAGGCAACTGCGGATATGCTTGCATTAGAGTGGAAGAATTCACCTCGTCAATTGTTGCTAGGCTATAATCCTCCCACTCATCATTGGGATGCTGAACTTTCGTTGTCAATGGGATCTCCTTTGTGCTCTCTAAAATGTCAACAACTAGTGTGCCTTTGTGGACATGTTTCATCACATGCGCCATATCTAGAAATGGCCTCACAAGAAATAAAGACATATTTTGTGAACCTACTGCAACATATGACACTATGCCATCTCCTAGGTTGCTTGTGCAGACTCAGGAATAATCATTTCAAAATGATCTTCTTTGATCCCAAGTGTCAATCTTCCTCTATCCATCTCCAAGATCATGTATGGTGTGGCTTGGAATGGCCTCCCTAGTAGTAGTTCATTGGCACGATCATCTTACATATCCATTATCATGAAATCTACTGGAATTACAATTCTATCCACCTTGAAAACAACATCCTCACAGATGCCATATGGCCTGACCATTGAGTTATCTGTCAGCTATGCGATCATATTTCTCCTTATGGATTCTTTCAGACTCAGCTTCTAGAAGGTAGTTAAGGGCATCCGATTGATGCTTGCCCCTGAATCGCATAAGGGTTTCCCAAACCTTGTCTTCCTGACGTAACATGATATGTTGAAACAGCCTGGATCTTGCCTTTTTGTTGGCAAACTTTCCAAGATAAACACACTAACCAGATCCTTCAATACCACTACATCAAAGTCAGTTATTCTCCTCTTTTTATTGATTACATCCTTCAAAATGTTTCTGTACGAAGGAATCTACTCAATTGCATCGACTAGAGGAATATTGACATGTAGAATCTTGAAATTTTCTAGAATTTCTAGAATTATCAGTCCACTTTGTTTGCCTTTAAGCTATTTGGGAAGGGCAGTGGAGTTACCAACTTCCTCTGGTGAGGTGGGACATACACTTCTTGTAACATCCCTGACCTGGGTTATGTGTTAACCCTAGATGTTTTGCTTAATGAGGTTGAATATATGCTTTCTCTTATCTTTTGAAAAGTAATTAAGGCTCAAGAGGAACTTATATTTCAATTTTAGTCCTTTTTGAATAATGTTGAAACAATGTTTTGTTAGTTTTGGACTAAAGTGCAAATTACCCAAGTTGAGGGGTTAACTTGCAAATTGTACATGATAAAATGTTCCTATGATGTTGAAGCATCATAAGAACGAGAATGATTCAGAGGTATGGCTTGTGATAGCCTGAGTACCAAGATAGAACTTGTTAGTCAATCTTTGTACATTAAAACCTAGTTTTGGTGTAATGTGCAATTTACCCAAAACCTAGGGTTCAATATGCAAAATACCACTTCAAGAGGGTCCCTCATGAATCTTGGCATCACGTATAGAAAATAATTTGAGAGGGGCGCCTCATTTGAATCATTTTGAAAGAGAGAGAATCTTGATATTAAAATAATCAAGATTTAAGCATAAATGGAACTTTACTTCAAATTAATGCAAAAATAAATATGTTTATTGAAGTGCCCTCAACTGAAATGTGATGGTTCATTTTATAACAAGGATGAACGACCATGTGCCTTGCAATGGCACGAAAATATCTCAAAGTGAGTGGAGAGCCCACTCACATTAATTAATTAAAAGTAATATCCACTAAAAATGGGATATTAGTATTATATGAATTAAGGTGCTTAATTTCTTTTCCTTTAATTCATGGATAATGAAGAGGAATTAAAGGCAAATAAAGGTGCCTTCATATACAAGGGAGTGAGGGGAGTATGTGGCACAATTTGGGGAGTTGAAGGATTGCTTTTAAACACTCTCTCTCCTTGAAATTCCTTTATAAACACTTCATTTCCCACTCAACCAAAGACTCTTTTTTGAATTTTCTTTCTTCCTTGCTTTGGACGAGCACAAGGGAACTTAGGAGCAGTAGGGGAACAAACTCCAACCTGTAGGTAAGCTTCTTGATCATCTTCAACCCCAAATTCATGGTGGAAATCACAAATAAATGCTTGATTTCTTCTTTTCTCCATGCAATCTTCAATCCTAGCCAATCCTTTTCACTCAAAGAGTTGAGCACGAACCTTGTGGAGTTGAGAAAGCTTCTTCCACCATTAAATACATGGTGTTGGAGCTTTGGAGCATTCTTTGAAGGCGAGTTATATAACTTGAACCTATTTACATCATTATTCAATTCCAATTTTACAAATTATGTTGATTTCTCCTTCTTCTTGATTAATCACTTGTTGTAATGGATGATTCTATGAAATCAGTAGTAATGTGAACCTTAGAAACGAAGGTAGATGATGATGACATCATCTTGGACACTTTTCCTAAAATTTGCAACTCCAATCGGTTTCCAATAAAAATTGGTCAATCAGTTTCACCAAACCGTTTGGTGACCAAACGGTTTGCAAACCGTTTGAGGATTTGGGTTCAAAACCATTTGGGACAGTTGACCATTTGGGACAGTTGACCATTTGGATAGAGTTGATTGTTTGGATTGGGTTGACCATTTGGACTTGAGTTGACCGTTTGGAGAGAAACAATTTCTAAACCGTTTGATGATTAATGATCTTCAAGATCGTTTGGTGTTTAGGGTTTCCAAAACCGATTGAATGGAAATGGTTTTCAAAACCGTTTGAGGTTGATGACGTCATAGATTGATGTTTATCCAATTCTATTTACTTGAATTAATTCCCAAGCGTTCAACACTTGAAGGTTCATTGAGTGTAAAACCCTAAATCGAGTTGTTAAAGAAACCCAAATTGAATTCCACCAATTTCAATGATGGGATGGGTCAAACAGTCTCAAGACTGTTTGACATCAAACAGCCTGAAGTTCGTTTGAAGGCAAACGGCCTCAAGACCATTTGAGGTCTGGTCATGCCAAGGTTAAATGGTGATTTAATGGTTCAATTGAAGAGTGATTCAATGGTTCGATTGATAGGTGGTTCAATGATTGAAACTCTAAATCAATTTGGTTGATGGAAAACCTAATTGGTGCATTCGGTTTTGAGAAGGTTTGGATCAAATGGTCTCAAGACCATTTGAGATCAAATGGTCTCAAACCATTTGGAGATCCAAGTGGTTTCAAGAGTGATTTGTTCATACAGTTTCAATGTACTTTTGCTTAAACGGTTTCAAGGGCTAGTTGCCCAAACAGTTTCAAATAGTTTGAGATTTTATTTCATCAAGACCGTTTGGGGTATATTTCATTAAGACCTTTTGGACTCTATTTCTTCAAGACTGTTTGAAGGTCAAGGCACTTCAAGACCCCTTAAAGGTTTAATTGACTCAGACCATGTAAGTACAATTAACCCCATGATTGTTGATGATGTTTATCAAAGGCAACTACAATGGTTGTATCTTCAAGATACTTAAGTGGTTAGTACATTTTGAATAGTTAACCTTTGATGCTTATGGAAGCAATGACTCAATACAATATGTAGTTAGGGTATGATCCTTGATAGAGAGATCATGAAACCCTAATTGAGAAGGGTGATGAACCCTAACCCTAATATAGGGTAATGTTAAGTATAACCCTAATCTAGGGTGATGTGTAACCCTAATTTTTGGGCTATAATGCATGAAACCCTAATCTTGAGCTATGAGATGATAAACCATAACTCTAATGATGGGTAATGAGATGTATAACTCAAATTGACATAATATGGTAGCCCTAACCATAATGAGGAAATAGTGGAGTTATCCTTGTAATGCATGGTACTGATATGAAATTGATATTACTGTTATTTTGTGAATTAACCATGCAGGTATGATGAGATGATGAGCATAGCCAGGTATGAGCTATGATGTTTCATTTATTATTGTTAATGGGCCTTGTGAGCCATAACATGCTTTGTTGCCTAGTGAGAGGTAACAAGAAATTAAATGGGCTTTGAGAGCCATGAGAGATGCTTGTGAAGCAAGTATCATGATTACCTTGGTGAGATGACCTGGAGGTGTTTTAGTTACCTGATAAGTGGTAAAAAGTGTTCGTTGATGAACTGAGGGTTTGAATACCCATTTTCTATAATCATGATGATGAGTTTGTGAAAGAATGAGGATACTTCTGATGAGATGAGGGATTGAGATCCCAATGCTTTATTAAAGACTTGAACAATACTTCATGAAAGTATTACACATTCTTTATAGCAATTGTTAAAATAATTGATGTTTGGAAACTTAATTGATGCTAAAAAAATATGGTAATATACTTAATTAATCAAGTGATATCATATAACGTAGTTGCCCTGACCACAGATCCATCAGCGTCAGAATTTGTTGAATGGTGAAATGAGTTAAACTCGGAACACATATTTTTGAATATGTGGGGGTAAATAGGCAATTATATCCTCATGCCCCATAGGAATGGCTGTGGGCTATATCCTATGTAAGGGATTGGTTACGGACCATACCCCAGTATGAGTATGGCTACGATCCATGACTCTATGATATAATACTAGGCATTGGCTACGGGCCATAACCCTGAAGAGAGTATAAGCTGCGGGCTATAACTCTATAGCAAAGATGCCAATATACCCTAGCAAGCTAATTGCAGTTTGACACGTGATGTCTCTGCCATATAATCTCATACTGACCGAGAAGGTTGAGGTCGTGGAGTCCAGCTCTTCCATTGAACTTGTGTGTTACCGATACTTAATGTAATCGTGGTCGTTTGGAGCATGAACGGTATACTTCATCTCTTCAGGGCATTAAGTTTGATTGTAAAATATAATCAGCCGTGTAGTGTAATTGCTTAAGGTTGAAATACGAGAATCACTGATTGATGTTATCTTCCTTAGTATAGTGAATAAATGTTATACATGTTCTTCATATTCCTTATTGGATAAGTGACATGCTGCTGTATCAATTTATAGCTGAGATGCTTTGAATAAGAATATGGTTCTAATATGTTTAGACAATGAATTTATCTGCCGTTAAATATTTATGATTCTGTTGTTCAATTTATTCTTATTAAACTACAATAATAATGTTTCTGGCGGAGAGTTATATCTCTCGCTGGGACAATTTACAATTGTCTCACCCCCGTGTGATCCAACTTTTTAGGTAGATGCAGAGGGAGAGGCAGAAACCCTACAATAGGGGAAGAGCAGCAGCAGCAACAGGGATAACAGTGATTTCTTAGGTGAAGACACTAGCTGTCATGTCTTGTATATGTGTACATAGAGTCCTATGTGTCATCTCTGTACTCTCAGATCCTCAGAGTCAGTAGTTAGTTTAATGAACCGATCTGAGATTTTGGCTTGATGCCTCAATGTTTTTATGCTGCCTATGTACAGTTTTAACAAGGCAGCTGATGCTTGTAATTCTCAAGAAGGAATAGTACAAGAGATGTACTTGTGAACCAGAATGCAATTGAATTACTTTGGTTCTTTTTGAAAGAGTTTTCCAGTGTATGGATCTCTTTGTAAAAGGTTTTAATTTTTAGTGATTTTCAGTAATTCCGATGCAAATGATACGCTTCCGCTTAGTTAATCACATTTTGTACGCCACACTTCCTTCTTCATCTCCTCCAGTTCATGAGTTTCATCGTCAGTCATCTTGTCCTCTACTATAGTATCTGTCTCAGTTGTATCAGTAGTCACTTACGTTCATGTGTGACCTATGGCATTCTTTTCTTATGGGTCAGCCTGGTTGTCGTTAAGCACTTTCTTGCCACTACGAAGCAAAACTGCCTTGATATGTTGATTTCCAAATGGTATGTCAGTATTAGCCGGGAACCCCTGTTGACTAGGCTTCTTCAAAGAAGCCACTTCCACGACCATCTGAGAGACCTGAGTCTCTATACTGCAAATTTTTGCTCCTTAATTCTGTAGTTCCCTCTGGGTCTGTCCAATGAGCACTTCATTCTGGCTGACCAACTTTCCTAGCATGTCCTCTATGCGGACAATCTTTTTAGGGCCTCTTTTATGCTGTTGTACATTTCCTTGATGTTGTGCTTGTGATGGGTCATGCTGGAAATTATTGGGGTCCTTCCAACAAAATTTGGGATCCTTCCTCCAGGATTAGTCATTACCCCTATAATTTTTCTGTCATGTGAACATGCACTCTTCTTCCTCTCCTCCAGAAGAGCTTCCATCCTTGGCACATAATTTCATAGCAATCAAGTCCAATTTCACATTCAATGCTGAAATCACCTTGGACTCGCCAACACTTTTGAGGATTTCTAGGCATTCTCTTTCTTCTCCCTAAGATTGGTTTTTAGCCATATTCTTCAGGATCTCATAACACCTAGATGGCTTGTTGTTGAGGTAGAAACTTGTTCCTGTACTTTCAAGTATGGTCCTCTCCCTTTGATGCAACCCATAATAAAAAAATCTTTGCATGACCATACAGATGGATCCCATGACGAGGGACCTTCCTCAACATATTTTGATATCTCTCCCATGATTTAGAGTGATACTCTTCCGCCTACTGCTTGAAATTGTATATCTTTCTAACCATCTCATTAGTTTTCTGAGGTGGGAACTAATGCTCAAAGAAAGTATCTATCATCTCCTCCCATGTTTCTATCGACTCAGGAGAAAGATTGTAAAACCACAACTTTGCATTGTCTTCCAGTGATGATGGAAATAGCTTTAGATATATCACATTCACTGACACTCGATCAATCTTTACCATATCACAACTTTCAACAGAGTTTTTGATATGCATCATCGGGTCTTCAGTACTGTGGATGTGAAAAGCTAGTGATTTGACCAATGCCACCAACTCATGATCAATTTTGTAGCTACCTACATTTATAACTAGTCATTTGATTGGTCCTAGCTAATCTGTCAAGGAAGATGCCTTGATCTTCTCCCAAATAGTCTGTTCTTCCACTGGGTCCACCATCTGAGATGATTCTGAATCTTCTGGTGGAGGTGTTGGAGTCTCTGGTGGTGGAGTCTGAATCAATCATGGTGCAAGCCCACTGTATTCATGTGCTTTACATAGGAAATCCTCTTGAAAGGCACTATGTGGCGACGAGGCTCTGTAATTGGTGCTTCTTGTTAGCATCATACACTAGTACCTAAAATAGTTAAAAACAATGTGAGAACATGGTAATAGTAATTAAATGAATATTTGGAATTTAGCTTAGAAAGAATAATAAAAAATAAAGGTTGTGGCCTAGAGTGGCCGACCACAACACTCATAGTGCTGGAGTTACCGTATTCCCGACAACGGGCCAAAAAACTTGATATACGCAAACTACACATCGAACACAAGTGTACGTATCAATGTAATATAGGATTGAAGATGCTCGGATGTTGAACTCAGGGAATCATTATACATAAACTACTACTAACTTTAATATGATCAACTAGGCTGATGAAATATTTGATTGAAGGTTTAGTTGACTAAGATGTAGAAAATAAGTCGAAGATTATAGCTTGTTTGATATCCAATGACATGAATTCCTTAGGATTATTGTTTCACCTCAGTTAACATTAAAAATAACATCATATCATTAATAAACATCTCTCCTAACCTTGGACTAAGAGACTTGTAGTAAGAATTATCTACTCTCACGGCATAATCCATTACCTAAAATAACACAAATCTGACTCTCGTAAAGATTATGCTATTAGTTATGTACTTTATCGAAAACTCTGGGAATCACCTCACATTTGTAAGCCTCCTTTCTCAAGGGGCGATATAAAACATGTACTTGTATGAATTTCCAAGCTTTAATCCTTTTTTCAATGCAATTAAAGATCTCATTACAATCTATGGTGATCGCACATTGATAGTTTGTGATGTTGTCATAGAAATAAGTCTAGAAATTAATATAAATAGATATATTAATGCATAAAAATCAATTACAATGCATAACCGGGCTACTTCTACGTCCCAAGATATAAGGGGTTTAGCCCCGCATGGTTTCCATTGTCAAGTACATAATAGATAAGAAGAAAAATGTGGGGAACATTAGAGAACTAAAAAAACCCCTGAAGAAGATGGTCTGCATGATCCCCTCTAATGAACATGACGATTTGCTACCATCCGAATGCAAATCTGTACACTGGAGGTGCCTGAATCTTCCTGAATATGACTTTCTTCTCCACTTTCTCCTCTCCTTGGTCTCAATTTTCATCCAATGGAATAGAACGAGATAAATAGGTATGACCAAAGTCCTTCTAAGTCATAGAAGTGACTTAGGGCGTCATTAATCGCCAACCATCAAATTACACTTTATTTTTCAAATCTTCTTGATCCCTCCGTGTCAGTATTACCGACACCTTTGATGATTATAGATGCATGTGGGTCTATCGATACTATCGAGGTGAAGTCAATAGTATCGAGATTTCTTGTGAACTTCTGAATTTTTTCTATAAGGTTGTCGGTAGTATCGACTTCTGGTTCAGTACTATTGAGATTTCTCAATTTCAACGTCCCAAATTAAGTAAGTGTCGGTACCACCGACGACAAAGTCAGTACTACCAACCTGTGTAGATTTGTGTAGATTTACCTGAAATCCACAAAAACCAAACATAAGTTCTTGAAATATAGTAAATCATTCAGGAACATTAAAATTACATTTATTTGATGCAATTAAGTGTCATAAGATAATGTTAGTAAATAATTCACAAATTAATATGAAAACAAATATTAAGTGCACACACATCAATAACAAATAGCATGTGAAAATGAAAATTATCTGGTGCATCAACTTTGCAATCCATAATAGTAATGGACCCTAAATCACAAAATATATTACAATATGGAACATCTTTCAGTCTATCATGAATCCACATGCTTCTACAATAGTAAGTTATGATAACTTTCCCTAAATAAATTCCAATGGAACATTATTAAAAGGAGGAGGGAGTACTTGGTCTTAGTTCTTTAAGAACAATATTGTGCTATGGAACCCATAGATATTGGTGGTAACAATTAACCTCAAAGATGTTGTATCAGATGTTTCTCATTGTATATGCTATGCAACCAAAGTGCTCATGTAAAAACTAGGCTTCATAACAACTCCTCTACAAGTAGGACCTAGCTATAGGAAACCCACATGTAGCATGATATAAAAGGTACATTTTTTAATCTTAATCTATGTTTAACTTTAATGAACATAGTTGGGAAATTATATCATTTTGAGGTATGAACACATAATCTATATGCTAGTGTTAAGAATCATTATATAAGGCCTTAATAGTATCTTAGTAGAATGACCCATTATCCCGTGGTAACTATGAGGCCAATTGACCAAAAATGGTTTTACATGAAGGAATTAACATGCAACAAAAACTACTAAAGTTAATGTAGGTGTGTTTCTGGATTGAAAGTAACCACAGTTATGGTGGTTTATGTATTGTTGCATGGGCCGATTGAACATGTGACCTGTTAGTCATACAACATCATTCTTACCCACATAATGTCACATCTTTGGAAAAAGACTAATGTTTCAGGTGAAGCTCTTAGTTGTATCTTCATCATCTAAGAATCAATTGTAACCATGCTAGACCTGATACTTTATTTGTTCATTTTTATTTCACTATGTTGTAGGTCATATTATTTGACATGAATGGAACACATATATTTTCTATTTAATTGTTATCAATAAGTTAAGTCTACATATTCTTGTGACTTTATTTTTGTCTATGTTGTAGACATCCAAACCATCCGTTGGTAAATTTTAGAAATTAAGTTATTCTTTCCACCCTTATTGTACTTGTTTTATAATAATTCTTAGTGTGATATTTCGTAATACCCAACTGGAAAAAGCCCCAAGCGAACGATCTATACATGTATAAAGTATGTGACTGAAGTTGTTAATTCATGTGAGGTAATAGATCCAGTGGTGTATGAATGGGCTCCCCATATATGGACCCATGATCAAACCCCTATTTGGGTTCTTAAAAAAATTTTCATGCATGTCTGACCGTTGTGTCAGTTTAAACATATCCCAAGTGTGTGGGTAGCTGAGGGGTGTGGGTCACATAGCCATATTGGGGTCACCAAAGGGGTTCTTCCTCAAGAATGGTTCAACTTTAATCCAGTAAAAAAAATAGTTGCAAACCAAGTAAATGGTGGCTCAATATTAATTAAGATGAGCCCATGAATAATGGGTAAATAAACCAATACTAATATACATTCTACATCTAAAAATTTCATAACAACATGCTTGAGGACCGCATCCCTGTCATATTGGGCTCCATAAGTAGTTACTCCCATAACATGATGACATATATGAAAACTATGTTAATATGATTTGTGGTTTCCAACTCTGAACTTACTATACAATACACTATATCCATATGTATTGGGATCTAGATGGTCTTTTCAGATAGTTCATCAATTTGTAATATAAAACTTATAGCAAACTTTGTATAGAAACTTAGGATCTCTATTAGACACAACAAGATGGCCTACACGCTGCATTTGTTGTCCTCTTACAAGAAACATGATGATTTTGTCAATGTCTCAACAAAAACACATACTAATCAAAACATGTAGTTGCTATCAGTAAATATATTGTGTATGATCAAATTTTCATTTATGTATAGTAAAAGTTTGTGATACCCTTATTGGAATATGATATCAAACGTTTGCATTATGACACCACATATTCAGTTCCTAAACACCTAAGTAATTCCTTGTAATACAGCTTACCACTACATGGGTATCTTTCATGAAGACACCCATGTGTCTTATTGTCATGTTGTACTTTTCACTAAAATCAACATTCTTCACTTGGAATTCTATGTGACAATGATTACACTAGTGATTAGATGCTTAGTTAACTCTTTTCTCCGTGTAACTTATGGACATCATAAAATGGCAACTCCTAGACCCACCTAATACATCGTATACTAGATAATTCGAGAAATGTGATATTAGGAGGAAAATTGGCCCACACCAAAGTATCATGACTATATGGTATAGACCACTATGCTAAGCCTACATTAACCTGTTGATTATTATTGGAGTTTGTGCATGACTGTTGACATATTGGTATCAAAAAAAGGTGTGTACATCTTGTCACACATTGAAAATATTTTCTCATTGGGAAAAAAAAAACAAGTCATTCTTGTAGAGAATAAAGACACAAGTTACTTGTTTTTCATTTACACTCACTTATAAATCTAATCATTAAATTTATAGTAGCTTATTTTTCTTAAATGATTAATACTTATATTTTCTCTAGCATAAACTAAATTCCTTAAAGACTTTTCTTGGAAGAACATGAGGGGGAGTCTGTATGCTATACCAAAATCGCATAACCCTAGACTTACTTTATTACTCTTATCATGACAAAAGTACTCAATTTTAGTATACCATTTTTATCAATAAAACTGAATACAATTCGTTATTTCTATATGTCATGACATTGTTTGACGATCACATTTTAGTACGGGAAGTGTTTGTGGGTGGTATTTCAAAATGTTGGTAAAAAAACTTATGTCCAATCTATGGTGTGACTTTTACAAAATCTTTTAATTGACAAGGTAGAATAGGTCGGTATGAGTTTATCTGGTTTAGATTTATGAATGACCGATAAGTATTCATCCTTATAGCAATTCCAATTGAGTAAGCGCTATCGGTGCAATTTAATAATGAGGAAAAAACTTTACATGTTATTCTCAACAAGATTTTTAATTGTCTATTGCTTACATTGTCTTGTCAAGTTATACGTTAGACTTATACCTAGAAATACCAATACCAAAAGCCCAAAAAGATAACTCGGGTATACAATAAATAGTTTTAGTCTTCCGTTAGGTGTCGACCATGATTAGAAAAAGGAATAATAGATTATATGCTACCGCAATAACCTATAAAAGTTTAAAACTTTACATAAGCACATGATGGACACCAATTTCGTGATAATAACATTTATTTTCCTATATGTGACCGCGCTGTCATAATGTTTATTGATCCCACCAAAAAAGTCTAATGAAAAAGACAATATCATTGTATTGTTGGAAGCATATTCTTGATTTTTCTTATTGACATTTTATTTTTTTACATATGGATTATTTTCTATTCAAAACAATAAACAAGCTTTGACTTCACATTTCTGGCTCCAACCCCACTACTACTTGTCCATCCTACACCAAGATATAACTTATTTCTCTTCTATATACATGAGAGAATATTATACAATCACATTGCCCTATAAGTAGGAGTTTAAGTGGGTTAGGGTCTAAGGGTTTAACCTACTTGATTTCTTCCAAAATAGAAAGGACATAAAATTATTTTAGGGTCTCGTCTGTTTTATACTTTAGCGCCAAGTTGACCCAATTGACTCTAAATTCACAATTATATATTCAAATAAAATTATAAAATTGAAGTGTAAGCCACCCAACGTCCAACTAAATTACTAATACATCTGCCATAATATTTATTATATAATTTTCTTCATGTGAATTGTATAAGTTTTAGGCTGATTCTTTTCATTATATAAATATAATTATCTATGATATATTACGCTATTTTTAATTTTCTATTTAAAAGTCTTGTCCAAACAATATTAATTTTAGATCTATTTATAACACATCTTAGGTTTGTTTGTATTGAAATCTAATGGTTAATATTTTATTACGTTTTGGGAATAGACAAACTATAATTTTTTTACAAAGTTGCTTTTTTAATTTTTCGGATTTACGGGTCAAATTTGATAGAATTGGATATATTTTTGAATCAAATTAGGATGAAAAGATTACAAGTTGAAAATTTATCTTCAGTAAGTTTAAAGTCTACTTAAAAAAGTGAAATGACCTCGAAATAAGACCCGAATGGATCGAACGCAATTGCCACTTCTACCGTTGGTGATATCTTGTATTTTCTTCTTTTGGGTCTCCCAGTGACATCTATTATATATACTCCACAAGGCTAAGGGAGAATTCATACGCGCTGAAAGAAGACAGCACAACTCTAATTTCCATAAGCTGTCAAAAAAAACAAGGAACTCAATTTGCCTGATGTTGTTGTTGACTTTTTATCTTTTTAACCTTGTGGTTCCGTTATGGTTTCGAAAACCTACAGGAGGAGGACGCAGTTCAGTTTACATCAGTGACAGTCATTTGACGAAAGAAGTGTAAAACAGAAAAAACTGGGACTTGACTTCGTATTAACATTACGTTATGAAATATGTTTTTTTCTTCTTCAATATACCTAACCGCTGACGCGCGAGAAAGCTGTTCGCAGTTTTACTTTGGGGGCATAATACTTCCCCACAACACCTCATATCGTCAACTCGTCCAACATTCTTACACCGACGTTCGTCTGCGATTGTACGGGCCGGCCAGCACCGCGGCGGCACGACAAGCAGAAATATAGACGCAAAAGAGAGTAATATGCAACTATGGTACAAAAAATTGACCCAATCACCGTATTCGTACAACATTAATTGGCACAACATGCAGCTGTCTAGCCTGTCTGGTTGGTAGTTGGATGGAGAAGCAGTCCATTCGAACACGGTTATAACTTGCGTGGAGTGCACATATGTGACTATGTGGGGAGAAGAAATGGGACCAGCGGCTGGGTGTCACCGTCCGCAACCTGAGTGTGAACCCTAGACCGGCAAATTAAGCGCCGGCAGCATGGGTTGTGTTAATTTATGAGAAAGCAGACTACATTAACAAGCAATACAATTAGAAGCTCGGTAGGGTCAACGGCTTCTCTCGACTGAAGCACGAGCTAGCGCAGCTACATGTCGGTCTCGACCTCGCTGGCAAACAACTAGATGCCGTTCATTGGTCAACATAAGCGGGCTACCCATATCCAACCTCGAGGCCCACCTTGGCTAAAGAGATTTTAAAAGGATTACCGGAGAGCACAACCCCGTCACCGTCATTAATGCCGTCGTTTTGGATTTGCATCACAGCAGCACAATTAAACCAATAGCCTGAGAGTGATCTGGGGTTGGAGATTTAAGATCAGGTATTGACATGGTTATTTGGGAGGATGTCCTAAGGACAATCCTGATCTTCCATCTCACCAAAAATCTCCTCTGGAGATCCGTTTACACACATTGAGACACTATGTGTACACATGTCCTCAGAAGTCAGAATATCCTCTCAAAGTCCCCCCCTGGGCGCCACTCGGTGGTTAGGAGGGGGACACTGCTGCTGATGTGGCAGAAAAGTCTATTTAAAAGTCAAAAATAGAATAAAAAGAGGAATTTTCTTCATAACATTGAATTCCGAATGAATTTTTTTACAAAATAAAAAGTATTAGATTCCTTATAAAAAATACTTTCTAACTAGACCAATGTTGATATATTTTGGAGTAATAATAATATGAGAGAAATATAATATTCATATTTCAGATTATAGTACCTATGTTTTGGGGTACAATCCTTATGTTTTGAGGTACAATACGTCATCAATAAAATTCGTAGTGTATCCTCCAAAATCAAAGTAATGTGCTCCAAAATAGGTACTGTACATCCAGGTATACTATCAATATTTTGGGGCGTAATACTTATATTTTTGGGATAAATTACTCCCAATTTGGGAGAACAATATCAATATTTAATTGTTGTTTTGAGATACATACATTGTGTTTTGAGTACAATACTCGTGTTTGGGGTAGTACAATCATGTTTGTGTAGAGTTGCTAGGACTCGTATTTTGGGATATGATATCATGTTTTGGGGTACAATACGTCATCAATAAACATTCGTGGTGTACTCTCCGAAATGAGAGTAATGTACTCCACAATGGGTGCTGTAATTCTTTCGGGTACAGTACGTCAACGAGTACATTAATCGTGTACCTACAAAAATGAGAATAGTGTACTTCGAAATATAGGGATATACCTCAAAGTATTGGTGATATAATTATGTTGATTAATTAAAGGGGTACAATACGCGTGATTCTGAGTATATTACTTCGACTTTTATGTACAATACATATGTGTACTTGTTGATGTATTGTACTTCAAAACACATGTACTATACCCAGAACATGTAAACGTGGGTACTGTACCCATAATATATGTATGGTACTCCAAAACACGGATAATATATTTTTCTTGCAAAATTGGGGGTACAACAATCATGTTTGGGTTCAACAATCATTTGTGGTACAATACTCGTGTTTGGTGTACTACAATAATGTTCGGGTACATTACCTAAGACCCATATTTTAGAGTATGATATTGTGTTTTGGGTACATGACGTCATCAACAACCATTCGTGATGTACTCTCCAAAATGAGAGTAATATACTCTGTAATGTGTATTGTAATTCTTTGGGGGTACAGTAAGTCAACGAGTACATTAATAATGTACCTACAAAAATGAGAGTAGTGTACTTCAAAATATGGGCATATACCTCAAAGTATTGGTGATATAATTAGGTAGATAAATAAAAAGGGTACAGTACACGTGATTCGGGGTATATTTTCAGCTTTTATGTAAAATATAGATGTGTACTTATTGATGTATTTCAAAACACATGAACATGTAAATGCGGGTAATGTACCCAGAATATATGTATGGTATCTCAAAACAAGGATAATATATTTTTCTCATTTTTTATCTTTAAAATATATCAATATTGGTCTTGTTGGAAAATATTTTTTTATTACGAATCTAGTATTTTTGTTTCATTGAAAAGTTCATTATAGCTTAAAAGTTATGAGCAATACAACTATTCTCTTTCTTCCTACTTTCCTCCTGTTTAAAAATAAATAAAACTGATCCACATTGGACTTTGCACCAGTCGAGCCGAGTGTGTGGCCAAGTGGGCAGCTGGTTACGCCTCTAAAATGCCCCTATTAGCACCGGATCAGGGTTGGGGGCTGGGTGGGATCTACCTCCCACTGCCCTCTATGTCAGGAGTCATATGAATTCTGATTGTGATGACGCTGGAATTTCAAACTGGAATGAATGCATGGGAGCGTGTGGTGGGCCGCGCTCCATTAAAATATTCAATCGATCATATGAATTCGCTGTTATTATGTAAAGACAAGTAAGCCAGCAACGAGGGTACTCGAGCACCAACCACCCATATTATATTGAGCTAAACGGAGGGGGCGTGACTACATGGTTTTAGACTTTTAGTTCTATAAAAGATATGGTGCGTTGGACGCAAAGATAATGATGACACTAACATAAAGAATGTCATCGTTGGAGTGAGGTCTAAAACTAGCTGCACCTAGTTCAAAACTTTTATAGGAGGCTGAGGCCTATTGCACCCTCAGTGGGCGGCAAGAGCCAGATAATTATCAAGTAGGAGATCCTTGCTCACTTCATATAGGGTGTGCTACCCAAGCAATCAAGTAGGAGATGTTAGGCTTTACACACATTTTTCCCTTAATAGGGCACGATAGATGCTTTTAATAGGACGAGGACACGTGTCAAAGTCCATTTATGACAAGTGACGACATGTTCTTAACCCAAATCCCAATACAAAGATGCTTGGTTGAGTCAATATTCGATGACACAATCAGAAAGATTTTTGACATAATGTATATAGCTGAATTTTTGTCCCGAAACTAGATATGATTGCATTACGCTTCAACAGCAGACTTACTAAAACGCGTTAGTACTCCTTGGTTACCGTGGTTGGGCGGTATGTGCGATGGAATTGCACACACATTATAGACAGTTGAAAGCTAACCCACTCCAGTGGCGGATCCAGGAATATGTTGGCTGGATTAGTATGAGTAGTGACAAATATTGACTATACATATAGATGAGAAAAATAATACTTATCTAGAAAAAAAAAGAAAAATATACCGTATGTAATGTCTCATTGTCTCCAATATATAAAAATTGTTAGATAATTTAGATGTAAACGTCATTACATGCAACAACAAACAGTTGCAAATAATTAACAATTATAGGTAGACCAAGATAAGATATAAGATCAAGATAAGATATACAAGAATAAAACATTGTAGGAGAACATAAATAAATGAGTAAGAAACTCCTGACCGGATCGTCCCGTTGAGAAACAAGACACGTATATTTATACTAATGAACGCACACGTGCACATGCACGTGAAATATAAAATTTGTTGGAAATGTGCGGGGAGATGACTTGTCCGTGAAAGGGTCCTACGGTAAAAGATATTTTTGTTAGTTGTATGAAAAGAGAGAATCAAGGAACCGTTTGTGTGGGATGGAGAGAGAAATACAGAATTAAAGATAATACAATTTAATAGGAGAGTGAAAATAAATATTTGTAGGAGCAAAATTCCTTGAAAAAAGGAGAGAAGAGAATGAATCAAGGAGAGCACATCATCAAACTCGCTCTTTTTATAGTAGTATAGATACGTATATATACTTAAAGAAATCATTGCCTTGCAATTCTTCAGATAAGCGATGTTCTTCCAGTCCATCTAGTCATTACGAATGCAACAAAGTCTATATCCTTGACTTGTCTTGCTAACGCTTGACGTTAAGTTGCTCTGCATGTCTACTTGAGTTTAACGTCGCTCTTCCGACACGTCAATTTGACGCCGAAATATTTGCACCACCAGTGCAGCCCAGCGATCGCAGGTACCACCACCCGGACAGATCGTGTCAAAGGAATAGAAGGACGACTTTGTTTATCTCACTCAGGAGAAGGATCTCCATGAGACAACTTTTCTGAATACTCACTTCGTTCCGAAGACAAGTCTCCACAAAGCAACAATTCACATGGGCGAAGGGAAAGAAGAGAAACACTCTGTCAAGAGGACACATCTCTCGTCTCTTACAAACGGCGGTTGACGACTGTGCGTCATGCAGAGAGAGACTGAATTCATTGTGTGTTCAACTCTATTGACATGTTTCCCTTTTTATAACTCTTTCACGCCTCACATCCTAATTCTAGACGGACACGATCACTCGATCACTCTTGTACACGAAACGTACATGTCTTTTCCGTTATAGAAAGGAGACCATTAATTATATATAAATAATTAACTTCATCTCTTATTCACATAACGGAAAGTTGTTGAACCGTTTCAGATTTGTACACGAAACGTACATATCTTAATCGTTAAGGAAAGGAGACCATTAATTATATAAATAATTAACTTCATCTCTTATTCACATAACGGAAAGATACTAAAACGTTTTGGAAAGATACAATTAATTAAATCAATAATTAATAACGTGATTATCCTTTTTTACAGAAGGGATAACTTACGTTCCTTTCCATTATGTACTGGCTGCGCTACATTGGGCTTAACCCATGCTAAATAATAGTTGTAAAAGCTATATATCTAACAATCCCCCACAAAGTCCAATGTGTAGTGCCCTGCCAAACAGTACCCTCCATACTATGCTTTCAGTAGATACATTTCGGTTTGAATCTACCTAAGTTATCCAACGTAGACTCCCACAGGAACTAAGTGAACTAAAGTCTTGAACTTGAACCTTGGTTGCAAGAGTATCGGTTGGTAACAACATAATAAAGACATAGCAGTAAAGAAGTAAAATGATGCATCAAAGGCCATGCATCCTAATCAGGGAATCATGATTGATATAGGAAACAACCCTATTCCTTGTTGCGGCCCACACAATATCAATCACTTAGTTGAATTCTCCAAGGATGTACTGCTAGCATCCTATCCTAAGACTTGACTCCATTCAGAGACTAATCTCTTACTAACTTGCAGCTTATGACACTAAATAGGTTTTCAGGGGAGAGACACAGATGCATGAAGCATCAAACATAAATTTACATACTGTCATCAATTCACCCGACAACTTATTATTACCACATTGAACCCAATTCGTGGGATCTCCACTCTTTTGGGTTGGGTTGCTACTGCCTATGAGTAAGAAAGGGTTTCAGCCCCATCCCCAACCTGAATTTCTCAACTAATGCCATATTAAGACATATAGTCAAAGGATTGGCTTTATAAAAAAAAGGTACCTACGTAGTCAAGCCTTGACCCCACAAGACACTAACTCCCTTACAGACATAAGTCTGACTTTAATGTGTCAATGTTGTTTTATTATACTTGTCAATCTTTATATCTTTTATAGTTGTATTGTTATTAATATGAAATGAAATTGCAGGAATCATATTTATTTTCAATAGCTAACTTAGATTAAAATTTATGCAGCCATTCAATTTCCAATTCAATTTCATATATGAAACACCCAACTAAACTTCATAAGAAGACTAAGACAATCCATAAAACAATACATTTTCTTATTAGGAAAATATATCACAAGACACCATTACTCCTAGAGTTCATGACAAACCAGCATGCATTATTATATCCTTCTACTACCAAATGATATTTGTCATAATGAAGTCAAGGTAACACGTTCCCTTTACGGACCTCAATACTCTATCAAGAGATTTCTAAATGGGTCTTAGCATGATCATTGGTGTATCTACTCAACTTGCACATAACAAACATAATGTATGTACATGTGTGGTTCTTAAGATACATCAAACTTCCAATATCCAAAAAGTATCGTAATTAATTCATTAGAGCTTCAGTCACATTCTTATACAAGACATTTTGATGAGTTCATATAGAGTCTTAACATGGTTGCATGATGTGTACTCAAACTTCTCTAGTATCCTCTCAACATAATGAAACTTTTAGAGAGTTATACCATCAGTAAACCTCATGATTTTAGGCCTTAAAATCACATAAACGACTCTTATATATATTTCATCTAAAACTTGTTACATAAGAATGATAGTCTAATTTATTACTTTTATATTGGAAACAAAACATCATCTATGTATAACAACATGAATCAACCATTGATGATTTTTATAGTAGATACATTTATCAAAATTATTAGAAATGAAGCATTTCATTTATAGTATTCTATCAAACATCTCATATCATTGCTTAGGTGCTTGTTTCAAGCCATGCAATAGCTTTCATACATTTACACACTTTTATGCTCATTCCTACAATGCACAAATCCATCATGTTGTTCCACATATATATATCTTCTCATGAATATTACCGTGTAATTATACAAAATTCTCATTCATTTATTGAATATGAGATTATATGTGACAACCAATGCCTTAAGCATTCAGATTGTGTTCATGTAGGAAACATAGAATATGTATCAAAATACTTTATTCCTTCAGAATGTAAAACCCTTAGCAACTAACCTAGCAAAGTACGTTATTGATTATCCAGTCTGAATTTATTTTCATCTTAAGGATCCATTTAATAACAACTTTAGAACAACTAGAAGACAAATCTATAAATTTCCACAATTGATTTGAGAGAATTCATAAGATTTCTTTGTTAACAAATTCTTTCCAAAACTAAACTTTTGGAGAATCCATAGCATGTTTTGAAAGGAACAAGATCATCTTCGATATTATAAGTGAGAAACTCACTTCTATCATCCTTGAAAATCTTTACGTTAACTTCTTCATTGTTCAGCCATTTCATCAGAATCAATAAATTTAGAAATAGCAAATTCTAAATTGCCCCCCACATTTCTCATCCTTTCTTCGTACTCGAGAAAAGACCATGTGTATAATGAATCTTTTATAAGATATTTCTTTAGATACACCCGTTTTTCATGGGAAACACATTATCACATAATGTCGTACGTAATATCACAATTGTATAAACCTTATAGCCTAAGATTTCAGATTTTACAATCATAAATCTAAAGGCGTAACTTGTCTTTACATGACCCAATAAAATGGCATCAACTGTTTTTTTCTTCGAATTTCTTTTCTTTTGTGTTCAGAGACATATACCTTAGTAAAAATGCCCCCACATTTGAAGATATTAGAGGAACAATTCTTTCTCAATCAATAACTCATTCAGGTTACTCTTAATATGTCTACGGAAAACTTTATTCAAAAAATGGCAAGCCATAGTCAAAGTTTCTTCCACATATGTATGAGTAAACTTGAGGTCTGGAGAAAGTTATTAGCCATTTAAATAAGGAATTCGATTTTACGTTTTAAAATCCCAATAAACCATAGTGCATAAGGAGCAACAACCTTCATGAACTACACAATGGAGTTGTTAAAAATTCCAACAAACAAGTTCAAGGTATGTTTTTCTCCGCATCAGACCTTAATCATTGAAGTACCTTACTAGTTTGAGTTTTAGCTTTCATCTAAAATATTTTGAATTTTCTAATGTCTCAATTTTACTTTTAAGTAAAATGACATAACAATATCTACACAAATCATCCACATATATTATTAAAATAACAATTTCCAGTTCCTATTAGTAACTTCATTAAATTCACAGATGTTATGGTGAACTAAATCTAGAATTTCAGAATTCTTATTATAAAAAGAAATTCTTCTAGGCAATTTAGTTTACATATATATTTTACATCTTTCAGAATTAATGTCGGATTTTAGAACCAATTCATGATTCATAATTTGTTTCATTGAGATAACAAAATATGTCTCAAACAATATTGTTATATATTAGATGAAATAAGATTCATGCATACATAACTATATTCATTCAAATATTAAATTTGAAATATGTTCAACAAGAATCTTAAACTAGTTCTCCACGTTACACAAATATCACTTGCTAAAGAACATAGTATCATGAAGGTATGTAATAATAACTTTTTACAGTCTATTACAAAACCATCTCATTTAATAATCGAGATTTTAGGTTTTAAAGACACATACCCATCATTAAGGTTCAAGAAAATAATTATTTAATTATAATTTCCTTAATTTCAGATGTGGCAACCTTCTATCTTTTGTATATAAAGGACATATTTTATTCTTAGCCATAGATATATGTACTATCTTTAATTTCTTATCTTTGATCTTAGCACTAAAATTAATTGTCGGGTAAGAACTAACATGTAACTTGACATTTGTATCTTTTAAGTGTACGTCTTGTTTATTAATATCTAACATGAGACCGCTCATTGAAATTCTCCATTATATTTGAGATATATGTCAAACGACTTCCTAAAATATTAAGAATATCTCAACTATAGACATAACAATAAAATTTTCAAGTGTACATCTTGTTTATTAATGTCTAACATGAGACTACTCATTGACATTCTCCTTTATATTTGAGATATATGTCAAACGACTTCCTAAAATATTAGAAATATCTCAACTATAGACATAACAACAAAATTTTCAAGCATTTAATGCATGCATCCAAAATTTTTTACACCAAGAATTAAAATATTAATTACTTGTTCAAGAATAGATTTACCTCTACTAAATAAAATATTTAAAAAGATTATAAACTTTGAAACGCATCACTGTTTAGTACCCTTATTCTCAGTTTTATATTTTATTTCTACCATCCCTATACAATGTCATGGAAATAAGCAATACTTGCTAAGAGTATAAATTATACAGTTTGTATTTTTAACACAAACAAAATTAACTCTTGGCATCTCGTGTCAGCCTTTTTCCAACTAGAAATAATACTCACATTGTTGGGATCAGTTTTATTTAGTTCCGGTTGTTCCTATTCTTCATACCCATATATTATGCCAATTATATATTCAACATTGCTAATATACAACGTTCAAAATAATAAATTTTAGGCATACGTTTATTGTTAATTATAGCTCACATACCATGATCTCCATTTTTAATTAACAACAAAGTATGATTTTTTTAAGATTGTTAGATAATTTAGGTGTAAACGTCGTTACATGCAACAACAAACAGTTGCAAATAATTAACAGTTACAGGTAGATCAAGATAAGATATACAAGAATAAAACATTGTAGGAGAACATAAATAAATGAGTACAAAACTCCTGACCGGATCGTCCCGTTGAGAAACAAGACACGTATATTTATATACGTATATATACTTAAAGAAATCATTGCCTTGAAATCCTTCAGATAAGCGATGTTCTTCCAGTCCATCCAGTCATTAATAATGCAGCAAAGTCTATATCCTTGACTCGTCTTGCTAACGCTTGACGTTAAGTTGCTCTACATGTCTACTTGCGTTTAACGTCGCTCTTCCGGCACGTCAATTTGACGCCGAAATATTTGCACCACCAGTGCAGCCCAGCGATCGCAGGTACCACCACCCAGACAGATCGTGTCAAAAGAATAGAAGGACAACTTTGTTTATCTCATTCAGGAGAAGGATCTTCATGAGACAACTTTTCTGAATACTCACTTCGTTCCGAAGACAAGTCTCAACAAAGCAACAATTCCCATGGGCGAAGGGAAAGAAGAGAAACACTCCGTCAAGAGGACACATCTCTCGTCTCTTACAAACGGCGGCTGACGGCTGTGTGTTATGCAGAGAGAGACTGAATTCATTGTGTGTTCAACTCTATTGACATGTTTCCCTTTTTATAACCCTTTCACACCCCACGTCCTAATTCTAGACGGACACAGTCACTCGATCACTCTTATACACGAAACGTACATGTCTTTTCCTTTAAGGAAAGGAGACCATTAATTATATATAAATAATTAACTTCATCTCTTATTCACATAACGGAAAGTTGTTGAACTGTTTCAGATTTGTACACGAAATGTACATATCTTAATCGTTAAGGAAATGAGATAATTAATTATATAAATAATTAACTTCATCTCTTATTTACATAACGAAAAGATGCTAAAACGTTTTGGCAAGATACAATTAATTAAATCAATAATTAATAACGTGATTATCCTTTTATACAAAAGGGATAACTTACGTTCCTTTCCATTATGTACTCGCTGTGCTACATTGGGCTTAACCCATGCTAAATAATAGTTGTAAAAGCTATATATCTAACAAAAATAAACTATATGTAAAAAATAAAAAATCTAAGGAAAATGACATGATATAATTCACTATATTAATGAATCTATTTAAATACCTAAAGTCATAAATAACACATTAGTTGACCATGTCTTTTAGATTAAACTACTAGAAGATCAACAATATAATCATAATTCACAGTCACTTGATTAGTGCGATGTGCATAGAATTGGTAACACATTAGAAAAACACTGGTTATATTAAAAATGGAAATAAAGTGACTTTTTAAGTGGAGAACAAGCATCAAAATATAATATGACAACTTTAAGTGGATGGTGTCATGTTGGAAGATCCAAAAAATGTAGTACTCAAATCTAATACTATAAAGAATATAAGTATAATGAACTACATAATGCCAATTTATTTTAAGATCTTGACACAATAATCAGTATGAAGGAAACTTCAAAAAGAATTAAGAAAAATATTTTATGTGGTTTTATAAACAACATATGACAGAGAAGGTAATTGAGGAATGAAAAGTGAAGATAATGAAGAGGAAAGATCCATGCATATATTTATTATTATTTTTTAAAAGTTGAAGAAAAGATGATATGAAAGAAATAATTATATATATATATATATATATATATATATTGACTTCTATTTTACATGTCATTTGTACTTCTCTCTCGATTTGATTAGAACTATCTACTAAATAGTTTTTCCTACATTTTCTTCTCCTTCTTACCCCACATTTTACATATTTCCCTACTCCTTTTTATGTTATTCTGATTTAATCATTTTCTTTTCTTATAGATATAAATTTTGTTATTATCTTTTCAGGTTCTTGTAAATTTATATTTGTTGTTATTTGGATCAAACTTATAAATGTTATGTAACTAAAAGTTTTTGAAATACCATGTTATAATAAATATTATATGGATCTATTTCTTTATGGTAATATGGATCTTTTCTTTATTTAGAGTGTTTTACTAATAAAAGTTTGAAAGGAAAATATATAAATAGAAGACAATTAGTTGTGCATGTATGGTTATCATTTTTTTCAATAGTGTATCATTGTAATTGAGTTAACTTACTCAAGTTATAGTTGATAATGTTTGTCAATTAATGAGGTAATTATATTACTTTAGATTCCAATTAATACACCAATGTGGTTCATGATATATCTTTATAAACTTCATATCATATAATTAATTTCCATATTTTAAGGGTACATGACCCCCTAGTTTTTGTAGAGTTTTGCTTTCAAATATGGTAGGGGAGACAATTTGTATAAGTCTTAATACAATTAATATGAAATTATTAAGTAAATTTTAGTAGGAGAGAAACAAAAAATATAAATTCTTAAGCCCATAATTGATGACATCTATATTAGGATTGTAAATTTTATGATTCGTGAGGGGATAAAGAATATGATCTACAAATATATTAAATTTAACCCCTAAGTAGTTCATATAAATAAGTAGATTGGATATATTGAAGTCATAAAATGAAAAATCGCATTTTGTGTGGTATAATAAAATATTTTTATAATATACAAATCTTTACATGGTAGCATAGTAATAAAATAATATTTTTTTTAGAGGGGGATTTAGCCTAGGCAACCCTCCCCTCTGGATCCTCCCCTGACTCATGCTATCTATCTATTTTGGGGTTCAATTCTGTTAACACGTAGATATAGGTAACACCACTACTACCACCATTTCAGAAGTAAATAAGATATAGTTTTCTATGAAGGTATGAGATACACCACTACCGCCATTCTTTAAGACTAAATATGAAAATGTTTGGGCCAACTATATTGATCATTCCATTTCATTCAGTTGGGTCATAGACTTACCAACTCTTTTCAACTTAGGGTCTGCCTGGTTTGGTGTAAAATGTCCTAAAAACGCTAGAAGTGAAGTTTTGATTTTAATTTTGCTGGACTAGTTTGGAGGAAGTTCAGAACTTGACTTCCCTACTTTTCTAGTGACTTCCAACAATATATATATCTTGGAGTCTTAGACTTCCGTAGGAATCAATCGGAAAACGAGTTCGGCTCTGAAACTCATCTTTGCCCTCTTCCCTATTCTTATGCAGAGCGGTACCTCGACAAGACAAGCGACCAAAGTACACCAACCGCCATTGTGCTATCTCCTTCATCCCTGTTTGTGGCCAAGGAACTCATCGGCGTTACTGAACATCATCACTATACGGATAATACTATTGGGCAAATAGAAGCGATCGACCCTTTTCTTTTCAACCCAACACCAAAAGGTAAGAGCGGTCGATTTGCTAACATTTTACGGGGGTAAAAAGTCTTGATAACGATTGATCTTGCTATTGCATTCTTATATATATATATATTTGTCGAAGTTTAGATCTGAACAATGCCATTGTGGCGGGAAACACGGCTGCTGGTGTTGTTTCTACTCCCGCTACACCTACAGCTGCTTCCACCTCTTCGTCTTCTTCTAATTCATCTGCTCAACATCATAACACAACGATGACGGCCAGGGAGCCGTGACTTTTGGGATGGGACTGGGGCTCCCGACTCCGTTAAAGATTTAGTTATACAAAACAAGCATCAAATCATCAAAGGGCATCTGATTTATTCGTACTCTTTTCCATATAACTCATGTTCCAAACCAATCACCTAGAATTCATTTTTTTGAAATGTAAATTTAGTTCCAGGAAAATGAGTTCCAAGAAAATTATACTTACATCAAACCAGTCAGACCCTTAGTGTCGGCCTTTCTCTACCCACTCTTAACTATGTGTGGTTGCATAGAATTACTCCAAACTGGTGTGATTTGCAATGTATCTTGTAGATGTTGAAGATATATGAGGTTGCTTTTATGTTGTTTGTCTGTAACTATTCATGACCTCTTTATTTCCCATACACACATTATTAATTTAATCCTTGATAAGAAGTTAAAGCCTATTACACCTCAAAATGGTGAGATGACGCATGCAACCATTGTTTACCCTTGTTCATTGTATGGAGTGGCTACAAAATTTCCTAGGTATTGAACTACACTTCAAAAGAACCCATTGCAAGTAGGACATGAAAAGATTACAATACTGACTACAAAGCTCATTTGTGATGAGTGGGGATGGGTTCAAAAAAGGAAAAAAAGGTTGGCATTAGAATGTATTTACATTTTATTTCAGTAAATATGTTTAAATATGCTTTTAAATTGATGTATAATCTAATGAATGCACATGTTGACATCAAGCATAATTGTATTCACTAGTAAGCTTATAAAAATGTGACACATCCCTAGTAACCATGGGCCACCCAGTAACCATGGGTCAATGTGTAGGAATTTAACATATGGGAAAAATCAATCAAATCATAAGTAACTTATTGAGTGTACAAATTATGTGAGTAGACCATTTGAAAACTTAATGGGAAAATAAATAAATAATGATGTATGAATTTAATAAAGGTCGTATATGCATATTTTCTTCTTTTTCATCATCATCATAATCATCATCATGATCACCATCACCATCACCATCATCATCACCATCACCACCACAACCATCATCATCATCATCATCATCATCATCATCATCATCATCATCATCATCATCATCATCATCATCATCATCATCATCATCATCATCATCATCATCATCATCATCATCATCATCATCATCATCATCATCATCATCATCATCATCATCATCATCATCATCATCATCATCATCATCATCATCATCATCATCATCATCATCATCATCATCATCATCATCATCATCATCACCGCCACTGCTACCATCACCACCACCACCACCACCATCACCACCATCACCATCACCACCATCATCATCACCACCATCACCACCACCACCACCACCTACATCACCAACACCAACACCATATCCACCACCACCACCACCACCATCATCATCACCACCACCACCACCATCACCGCTACCACCACAACCACCATCACCACCATCACCACCATCACCACCACCACCACCACCACCACCACCACCACCACCACCACCACCACCACCACCACCACCACCACCACCACCACCACCACCACCATCGTCATCGTCGTCGTCATCATCCTCACCACCACCATCACCACCACCACCAACACCACCACCATCACCACCACCACCACCACAACTACTACCACCACCACCACCCCCACCACCACCCCCACCACCACCACCACCATCATCATCATCATCGTCGTCTTCGTCATCATCATCATCATCATCATCATCATCATCATCATCATCATCATCATCATCATCATCATCATCGTCGTCGTCTTCATCACCACCACCACCACCACCACTACCACCACTACCACCACTACCACCACCACCACCACCACCACCACCACCATCATCATCATCTTATTTCTGTTGAATGTTAGTCTTGGGGGATGTGATCGTGGAACCCAAGGCTCAGAATAACCAAACAAATGCATAAAGATCTGGATGAGACCTCGAAAGGATCTTTCTTAGGATGTTCGGACTAGGGTCTTTGGACACCATGACGAATGGGTCCACATGGAGTTTGAATTTGTGATTGAAATTGTGAATGTTTTTGCATACATTCTTCTAACTAGTTTTATCTTATGGATTTCATTACTTTGGTTTCACGCAGGCTATGGTGGTAAAACACATACCTTGATATCCCTTATTATCGATTCATTCTCACTTTTCATCCGATAATTTCTCCATCTTTCTTACTTACTTGCAATTTCATTCTTCTCATATATAATTCCTTTCTTATTGTTCTTAGCATAGCTCATTTCTTGTTTGTTCTTCGTGTAACCTTTATTTCCTTACAAATTCATTTCCTTGTCTTAGCATAATAAAACAACCAATCAACAAATTCTTACTTCTTACAATCTTGTTCAAAGTGATTTAGGTTAGGATTTCAATCTTAAAAATGTTGTCATGTATGATTGACCCTTTCTACTAATAAATGACCTTAATTGGTAGTTTTCTCATAGAAAAGGTTAAACTCTAGGATAAATCCCTAGTGAATTGGTGTACCAAATGATGTGTGTTAATTTTGATGTCATTATCGGGGACAACATATTATTTTTCAAACCCCAAAAATTTTTGAGAAAAAACTTTTTTTTTCTACCTTCTGAGTACCATTCTAGAAGTGCTACTCCTCCTTCTGCTGAGTTTCCATTTCAACAATCTATATTTTCAGCAATCTCTTATTTCTACTAATTATAACTGTGTATGCAATGCTCGACGAATATTGATTTTGTACCACCAATTTTTGATCCAAAAATAGAAATAACCTTTCACTATCTTAATGACACTAACCATATTATGATGTACCAAGAAGAGATGAATTGTATTGTCGAGTAGGCCCCTACTTCTCAAAGAGAGGCCTTCGTAGCCAAATAGGCAGCCAGATATGCCATGCTATGTGAGACAAAAAGGTAGAAACAATTGAAGGACTTCTCAGTCTCTAAAACTAATTATGAACAACATCTCATTGTGCCACCTGACATTACTGCCCCTCAGTTCGAGATCCACACTCAATGGGTCACTATGTTGTAGGCCAAACCTTTTTCCGGCAACAAAGGAGACAGTTTCCAAAACCATCTCCAAGGTTTTCAAATCTAGTTCTTTAACTAGGATCCCTAGCATTTCTGAGGATGCCATATGACTTAGGATTTTCAAATACTCTCTTTCTATCCAGGCTAGTAGTTGGTACAATACCATAGAAGGAGACCACATCACTACTTGGGACACACTCCAAACTAAGTTTCTAGAGAAATATTACCCCCTTCTCTTACTTATGAACTCAGGGGACAAATCACCCTATTCAAGATGACCCCAGGTGAGACTTTAGGTGAAGCTTGAGAGAGGTTCAAGGATCTCCTTCATATATGTTTGTACCATGATATTTTACATAATGGAGGGGTGCAACTGGAGTATTATGTGATCAGAAGATCCCTCTCAGATTGAAAAGCAAGTTTCATAGAATTTCTATACGGCCAACCATGCTCTATGGGAGTGAATGTTGGGAGGTGAAGAAAAAGGTCTCAACAAGATGAACGTGGTTGAAATGAATATGTTGAGATGGATGTGTGGGAAGACAAGAAAAGATCGCTTGAGAAATGATTATATTATTAATGAAGTGGGGGTGGTGAGCATTAATGACAAGTTGCATGAGGGTTGACTCAGATGGTATGGACATGTGCAACACAGACAGACTAATGCACTTATACGAAGTAATGCTATTGAGTCAAGCACAATTAATAGAAGAAGAGAAAGGCCTAAATTAACATGGGAAGAGCTTGTAAATAGAAATTTGGAATCTCTACATCTTGACCAGAATATGACCCATGATAGAGATAAATGGAAATGAAGGATCCATGTAGCCGACCCCAACAAAATTGAGATTGAGGCTTAGATGATGATGATGATGATATGGCTGGGAGAAATACTTCAAATTGGCATGTTTGTAGTTTTTTCTACATATTTGGAAGATTTAATAAATGGCCTTCTTTCTATTTGTCTTCAACCTTCCACTCCCTCAATATTAATTTAATATTCACAGGAGGTTAAGGATTTTTACACAAACAGACATACACACACAAAACAATGAGATGATATTGAAAAACATCGACTACCTTTGTTCATTCTATAGTGTGCTACAAAATTACTTCATTATTGAATTACACTTCACAACAAACACATCACAAGTAGGACTTGTATATATGACAAAAACACATAAATCTCATTTGTAACTTGTAGAGATGGATTAACAATAGAAAGCTAGTCACATTGGAGCGTACTCTATGTTTAATTTTACAAAAATGTTTGAAATATGCTTTTAATTTGATATCTAATCTGAATAATTTTTTCCGTTGGTGTAAAGCATAATTGTATTGGATTCACTATTAAGCTTACTTAATGCTACACCATCCCTAGGTAACCATGGGCTAGCTAGTTACCACAATCCATCGTGAAGAAACTAAACATTCTTTAAAAATGGACTAAATCCTATGTAACTTAATATGGGTCAATGTGAAGGAATTAAAAATCTAGTAAAAATAAAATAAACCTCAAGTAACCTACTTATTTTATCAATTAGTAATAGAAAAAGGAAATAATGATGTAAGAATTTAATTAAGATTTTACATGCATATTTTCATCTTTTTCAAGATCGTCATCAACAACATCATCATTCATGCCTAAGTTTCAACCATGATGAGATTTGGTACATGTATTTTGTTTTCCATTCAAGTATAGTTTAGTATATATTTTCATTCATTTTTGATGCATATAGTTCTATCTATGTTAGCTCTCCTGAAACTAATTCATATATACCTTTTTCCTTTTTAACTCATTCCCTTGACCAGTACATCCACCATTCATTGTCCAAACTATCTACGATGAATCTTGTTTGTCCTCAATACTTTCTATTCCCTTTGTAAATCTTACATAGTCATGCTCAATATGACCTTTCTTCATATCCCCATGCCCCCATGTTAGTATTCTCAATGTGTCCTCACTTCACCTTGCAAACACCTTATTTTTTCACTAGAAAACATTAACTACTATACAACATTGTTCTGTATATAATTGAAATGTAAACTTATCTCTCAACGTGATCCAATCTCATGTTCACATTATGTTTTGATCACACTCCACTAATCCTATATGACCTTGATGCTATGTGAGACTTCCTCCAGTTCTTTGTTGTCACACCCCAATTTTTCAAAGCTAATTTAAAATTTAGAATGGAGTTTTCCTAAATAACAATAGTTGAGGGGTTTAATGTAAAAAGACCAATAATGGTAGTTCCTATATGAAAATGGAACAAGAACAATGAAAATGAGACTCAAATATATTTTCTCATTCAAATGTGGATAACATAATTCAATTAACTCAAGTTGATCCTCTTTTATTTTTTCTCTCCTCCAAGATGGCAATAAAGAATAATATTAGGGATAAATATGTGAACATGTGACTCTTGAATGAGTGAATTTTTTTATTCAAAGGTTGAATAAGAAAAATCTTTTTCAAATTATCTCATCCTTTAATACATTATAATTAAGATTAATGCTTATTATATAAATTATGGACCAAACATGTACAAAACTAAAATCTAATTTTCTAGGAATATTATTGACCATCAAATTAACCTATGGTTAAAATTTGAAGTCTTTTGGACCATGTTTGACCCTCTGATTAAATTAAGAAATATTTGAATATAGTTTTACTAAGAAATCGTTTAAATTTACATTAATTGCTTTAATTTCCTTGGAGTCTCAACCCTTCATTGATGTCACGCATTACTTGATTCATTTTTCTTCTAATGCATGTGATACAACGATGGAAATGCGACACACCATATCTAAGTATAATCTGATAGCCGGATCATCATCTCCTAGCTCTGTATTTCTCGCATGCGAAACTCTTTCATTGTGTCTTTGATCACTGGTTTTGTTCTCCCTCTTTACTCATCCATTTTGGGAAATTTCTTATCCAATAACTCCCATCTCTCTCTCCCAATTAGAATGACCCTTTACGTGCCTCTTCCCATGGTCAATTCAGGAAATGCCCAATCGGCCTTCTTCCCCTCTTCTCTGCATTAGGTCGTAGAGGCCACCCACATCACCTCCTTGCCTATATAGTTATGTCAAAAACATCACCGATCTTCACCCATCTCTCCTCACCTTCAAATTTCACCTCCTTGGTCCCTAAATGACTCGAACTACCCAATATACAACTCTGGCAATGAGGACCTCGCTCCAGCACTCTCTACTAGATTTGATGAAATTGGTTCTTTGGTAAACACCCTCGCCACTCATCCTTTGCTTTTGCATCATCGTCTTGCTCCAAGTCTTACCCAAACGACATACCCTATAGCTACACTGTCGTGCTCAATGACACTAGTCGCCATGGCATCCCCAGGCTCCTTCGACCCAAGAAATGATGCCTCGACCTTCTTCAGATCAGCTCGAGTGATTTCTGACCCTCAACAACAAATTTTTGGCTTGATTTCGATGGTTTTCAATATCCGTCTTTTCCCCTATTTTGGCAATACAGAACCGAGTTCTAGGCTTTAGTTTGTGATGTTTTTCCAATCTTCATTATCATGGCGAGATGGGGGACTCATCTCTGCCTTTGGTTTCAGGTAGGAGGTATAAATCGTGACTTTGGATCGAAGCCAAGATGCTCCTACAAGCTGCTTGATCCATGGCACGCGACAGAGCAAGATGGGAACAAACCAAGTCAGAAAATGACCATGGTGCCCCTGCCCATTTGATCATATTATTAATGTTGCAAGGGCAACAAGGGTGTTTTAGTTTCAGATTCTTTTCTTTGTGAGTTTGATAGTTAAGTCAAAAACACAAGTTTACCCCCCCCACATTTAATCAAACTAGTAAACTTGTTAGGGAAATTACGAGATTTACTGCCTTCATTTTCCTTGATTGGTGATCCGCTGGGGTGAGCCCCTTTGCTAACTAGTGGACATCAATTGACATAGGTTAGAGTGGTCCCAGAACCAACGTCTATTGATTTGGATAATGAAGCACACGTGGTTTTTTTCTTAATTTTTGATTGGTCAGATATTCATAAATTCACAATAATTCAACTATTACTTGAAAATTATGAATAACTAGTTACTGGAAAGAATTGTTTGAGTATAATCTGATTTTGGGGGTTTCAAGCCATGATTTTCCTTCCTATTTTGATGTTTTATTAGAAGCCCTAATTTGACCCATGAAACCCTAAATATGTATCACGTTGACTAATGTGACTTAAACCAATAATCTTCCAACCAAGTTTTCTAATTTAATGATGTTGATTAGTAAGCCTAATCCTAATGCACTCAAACCCTAATATACCTTAATTCAACCTAGGATTAATATGAGGTATTGATTTATGATGTTCAATAATTATGTACATGTGTATAAAGCCTAATACAGACAAGGGAAGGTTTGATCTAGGATTTGATCAAGATCAGAGAAACCATATTAGGATCTACTTTTTCTCCAAGGTAAACAGGTCATGCTGCTGAGAACAAGTAATTACGGTTGATTGCATGCTAAGTATAAAACCAACATTTTGATTTCAAGTTCAATGCTTTGATCATGTTCACTAGCTTGATGATTGTTGTATGTTATGTCCTATGGTTAACATGATAATTAAGATTAGAGATTATGATTAATGATTAGTGAAATTAATGTTCAAGTTCAAAAGGGAGAAATCCCATCATGTTAAAGTTCTAGGATCATGTTAATGTTAATGTTAATATTAATGATCAAGATAATTGGAATTGAATCAGTCTTTATATGCTCCTAAATCATGGACCTCAAGGGGTCGTCAAGGGCTTTCCTAGCAGTCAAGTGCTCCTAAGTGGGTGTCATAGAGGGATGCATATATTTACTGTTCAATTCTTCATGTTATAATGATTCAAGAATGCTTATAGTTAATTCATGTCAACTTTTCTTACATGTCAAGTATATTTTATTTTGTTTATATTATAAAGTGCCAATACCGTTTCATATATATTTTTTATTTTCCCCTTTTCATGGTTGGAGATGTGATGTTCCCATGAGTTGGAGAAAATAAGGATTAAAGAGGAGCAAGTAAGGACTAGAAGACCTTCAAGATCCAACTGGTGGGGTGCCATCCATATTAGGTGATCCAATAATTACCTTCATGATTAGTCTTTCTGTAGAATATTAGACTTTATAAAGGAGTAAGTTATAGTTTTTCTTTAAAAAAGAATGTATGAATCTTAATGGTGATTTATTTATTTGTTTGCAACGATTACCTTATTGTAACACCCCCCTTCAAGGTGAAAGCTTCTGCTTAGTTATGTTATATATGTAAAAAGTTTGGGTGATTAATGGTATCAGAGCGGATAAGTGGATAGCCACCAGAAAGCAATCTGATTCATATGTTCTAACCCTAGGCATATGTGACCTAGAATGATTAGAGTTTTCACCTTATAGAGAATAGAGATAGATGTTTGCCTAACCTTAGATAATAAGATAGCCTCTCCGTTCTTAATGGTTATGGCCAACTAATAGAGAATCGAAGAGGGATGTCATAAGCATTAGACCTTTGATGCATTTCTCCTTCCTTACTAGTGCATGTGGTATGGGACATATGTATTAGTAGGTTGGTGAAAGGTAGCATGTCAGAGATCCCACATCTCTGGGTATGTTCCTGATCACAACATATCTAGATATGTAGGAGGTACCTAAGGACCTAAGATTGGATGCCCTAAGTGAAAAGATAGGTTTGGTTTCATAAACCCTAAGTATAAGTTGAGAAGATGAGGGTAAGGTAATAGCTAAATCATGGATAATTCCATATGCTACACAACTATTTTCATGCAAAATTTGGATCATTCATGAACCTTTTATTAAATATATTTATTTTCATGCAAATTTTAGTAGCTAGATTTCACGTAATAAAGAATAAATAAAACCCCTAAGGTGGGTAGTAACCTATAAAATTTTGAGGATGAAAATTATTTTACGGTGGGTAGAATTATCACACCCCAATTTTTTTAAAGATAATTGAAACTTTAGATTGGGGTCTTGCTAAATAATAAGAGTTGAGGGTTCATTGTCAAAATATAAATAATGGAAAGTATTATATGAAAATGGAATAAGAGAAGTTAAATGAGACTCAAATATATTTTTCTCATTCAAATGTCCATTATATGATTCAATTAACTCAAGTTGATCCTCTTTTCTTTTCTCTCTCCTCAAAGATGGAAATAAAGCATAAAAATGGGATAAAGAGGTGATCATGTGACTCTTGAATGAGTGAATATTGTACATCTCAAATTTTGACTCAAGGGTTCAATAAGAAAAACCTTTTTCAAATTAACTCATCCTGTAATACATTATAATTAAGGTTAATGGCCATTATAGAAATTATGGACCAAACATGTAAAAAATTGAACTCTAATTATTTAGGAATATTCTAGACCATCAATTAACCTATGGTTCAAATTTGAAGTCCTTTGGACCATGTTTGACCCTCCAATTAAATTAAGAAAGATTTTAATATAGTTTTACTAAGAAATCATTCAAATTTAGATTAATTGCTTTAGTTTTCGTAAAGTCTTGTCCCTTCATTGATGTCACATGTTACTTGATTCGTTTTTCCTTTGATGCATGTGATCCAATGGATGTAGTTCAAAGTGCTTGTAACATATTGAATTCTAGAATTTTGTCTTTTGACCCTCTTTCCCATCTTTCCCTTCCATTTCTATCCTTTATGTCATTTATGTTTAATTAGTGGAATTTATAGTGGTTTAGTGAACATTTATTTACTAATTATACCAGTGGAAGGGTTTATGCACAAATACCTCTGTGAAATCTTATTTAATGATCTAAAATGTAAAATCACCACTTTAGTAGAACAATGGTATATTAATTTGTGATAGAAGTGCAAGGCCCTAAACCTTAATTAAGATATTAAACAAACTTAATTACCATAATTAAGTTCTATAAACCTTAATCTAACTTTTTTATATGATTTGAAAACATAAAATGAGCCTATGTTTCAAATTTGGTTCGATATGGATGTTGTTTGTGCAAGTTATGCAATTTTAGGTACATTATGGACTTTTATGCAATTTACCCAATTGGGAGGTTTACTTTGCAAATTATCAACTAAATTTTAATCCTTAGATATTCCCTTACCATTAACTAGATTTTAAACCGTTGGAGAACCTAGTTTCACCTTGGTTTGATAGTATTTCTTTCCAAGGGCATTATAGGGATTACCCTCTTTATAAAGGTGCTTATCTTTAAAAGCCATCAACCAATGACGTTATTTCTTTCTTGAAAAATGGTGGGGATGGCCTATAAGGATCTATGGGCTCTTAGGACCGAATTTTGATATCCAAGAAGAGTTCATGAGCTGTCCTCTTGCATGGCCATCAAGCCCTAGGCTAAAGACACATGGAAAATCCCTTAGACACCTCATGCTTCACCTCTTTCTTTATATAGCCATGTATACCCCTTCCCAACTCACAATTCGAAAACTATTGCTCTCATTTTCTTTCCTCTAGCTTAGATAATAGTTCCTTCTGTATTTGGCCACGAAGTTGATGTCCCAAGGTAATAGAGGGAGCCTACCTTGGTGAAGAAGGCTCATAGGGCTTCCAAATTGCTCTATTAGGGTTTCTAAAGCTCCTCCTTGGTAATTTCGACCAAAACTAGTAAGTTTCCTCCCTTCCTTCCCTATTTTAATAATGTTAGTATTCCTTACACCTTATTCTAGGTCGTAACCATGACCATACATGGTAAAAATCAACCTAAGAACCCTAAAACATCTCATCTCCATGCTCTTTTGCTAGGGTTTGCACCTCTAAAGTGGAGAAGGTGTTCTTTGCTCAAGAAAGGAGCTTGGCTTGGAGCAACTAGACCTTCTAATCTCGGGATCCTTTCTATTTAAACCTTCTTACCTTCCTAGAGGCAAGTTTTGTTAACCCCCTTCTCATATATTGCTTAGTACATGCTTAAAATCCATGCTTCTATGTCGATAATCGATGTTTTCCATCTCTTTTTACCATGTTCTTCTAAGGTGTTGGTTTCTTGCTATTTTATCTTCTCTAGAATCTCTAGTTTGTTTATCTAAGAAACTTAAAACCTGATCTTGGGTCAAATGGTATTTTCTCCCTCTCCCTCTCTCTTTAATTATCTTGATCGTTTTGATGATGTGGCAATTTCCTATTGGTTAGTATTGAAAAATTCATATCTTCTAAACCGCTTATTCAAATTTGACAAATAAATATGTTTTAGAATTTTAAAATTAATCTCTATCTAATAAAAATATTTTTAAGGTCTGATTTCATGGTTTTACGAAGGGTGATTTTTGTAAAACGAATTTAATGCATAAAATCCATAAAAATTACATCTTAATCATCATAACTCTAAAATTAACATAAAAATATGTTTTCTCGATCAGGAGAACTTATTAAGTTTATTGGTGAAGTTTTAAGAGTCTAAATCCGAGTTTTTCTAAAAAGGTAAAAAATAGGGTTTCTATACATTAATGCACACTATGTACTCTAATACATGTTAATACATTGAAAATAGGCAAAGTGGAACTTGTACTCAATTAAAGTGATGAAAGTTAGTAATTGATATTAGTAAGAGAGGTATGTGCTATGTATTTCCTATGTATGTGCAATCCCTATTTATGTATGTGCATTTACACCTTAAGTTGGGAATAATTGTGCCTTAACCTATTTTTCTATAATGAGGCTTTATTAAACCCAGATTTCATATACCCTTGAATCTTTTGCTATACTTGCCTCATAAATTAGTTTTAGAACATTATTCTTGGGTCTTGGTACCCCACTTTCATGCTTATTGATTCATATGATTATTCTTTCCATGACTACTTTTCTAGCATGTGGATTTATGTTCTATTTAATTTAAAGTAGTGATACTTATGTACAACCACCCACAGAGGGCATGTAAATAATCACCCTGGGGAATGTCCTATTCTCCCCATAATATTTTTGGTGACTGGGAATGTCTTATTCTCCCCTCACCTAAGGTTAGAGGTCCGGTAGGTGCCTCAACCCTACTTAGTTAGGTAGACATAATTATCTTACATGCAAATCCTTTTTGATATAATTGTTAATGGCAAGTTTCTTTTGAATATAGCCTCATACTCTTGTTATCTTCATCTTATGATGAACCCTAGCCTTTTTTTATTTGCTTTACTTATCTTAATATCCTAGACTAGTTTTGTGACACATACTTTTCTTCCTTTTCCCTTTTTGCTGGGTGCCTTCCCAACCACCCATGTGTTGAACAAGGTGATGGATACGATAAGAAAGATCTTAGCTTTTGGATTGGACTCAGTTGAAGGAGATTTTGCTATTTTTCTTGGAGACAAGATTGCAGTAGTCTAGACTTACCTCTATCTAGATCCTGATTGTGTGTCTTGATGTAAACCCGAATGGGAGATTTTGATGTATTTTTGTAAACCTTTTATCAAAAACTGAATATAGTCAGTTATTTTTTTTATTCCACTGCTTTCTAATGGTCTTTTGCATACCAATGTTTAATAAATTTGGAAAATTTATGCCCATTCCATCATACCTTTGAGAGTGTTTGGAATAGATGTCAATTCTTCAAATTTTTAGTAAAGGGGTGATTTCACTCTTTTACAGTGCTAGATCTAAATCCAATCTGACGATCAGATCAACATATCCTACCTTCATATTTCTCACGGATGAAACCATTTCATAGTGTGTTTGATCTCTACTTCTGTTGTCCCACTTTACTCATCCATTTCGGGAAATTCCTTTTCCAACAGGTCCATCTCTCTCTCCTAGACCCTTTACTCACCTCCTCTGGTGGTCCATTCAGGAAATGTCGAATTGGGCTTCTTACCCTCTTCTCCGCATCAGGTTGCAGAGGCCACCCCATCACCTCCTTGCCTATATAGTTATACCAAAAGCATCACCGATCTCCACCCATCTCTCCTCACCTTCCAATTTCACCCCCTTTGTCCCCGAACTACTAGAGCTACTCAATATACAACTCTGGCAATGAGGATCTTGCTCCAACACTCTCCGCTTGATTCGATGAAATTGACACTTTGGTAAGCACCCTCGCCAGTCCTCCTTTTGCTTTTGCATTACTATCTTTCTCCAAGTCTTCGCCAAATGACATACCCTATAGCTATGCCATCATGCTCATCGATGCTAGTCGCAATGGCAACTAGAGGACCCTATGACCCAAAAAATGATGCCCCAACCTTCTTCAGATCTACGCGAGTGATTTCCGACTCTCAACGTCATATTTTCAGCTTAGCTTCGATGGTTTTCAGTATCTGACTTTCCCCCTATTTTGGCCATACATAACTGAGTTCCAGGCTTCCGTTTGTGATGTTTTTGCAATCATCATATTGGTGGAAAAATGGGGGACTCGTCTTACCTTTGGTTTCATGTAGGAGGTAGAAATCACGACTCTAGATTGAAGCCAAGATGCTCCTACAATCTGCTTGATTCATGACTCATGACAGAACAGGCTACGAACAAACCAGGTCAAGAAATGACTGTGGTGCCCCTGCCCATTTGATCATATTAATGTTGCAAGGGCAGCGACAACATTTAAGTTTCAATTTTTTATCCTCATGAGTTTGATAGTTAATCTGAAAAGACAAGTTTACCCCTGCACATTTAATTAGACTATTAAACTTGTAAGGGCAATTAAGGGATTTACCGCCTTAGTTTTCCTTGAGTGATGATCTGTTGGGGCGAGCCCCTTTTCTAGCTAGTGGGCATCAATTAGCCCAGGTTAGATCGGGCCCAGGCCCAATGTCCACTAATTTGGATAATGAAGCACACATGGCTTTTTCTAAATTTTGATTGCTTTGATATTCATAGATTCACAATAATTCAACCATTGCTAAGGAAATTATGAGTAAATAGTCATTGGAAAGGATTTTTGAGTAGAAATTGATTTTTGGGTTTTCAATCCATGATTACCTTCCTATTCTGATATTTTATTTGAAACCTTGATTTGACTCATGAAACCCTAAATATGTATTACATGTGACAAATGTGACCTAAACCAATAATCATCCAAACAAGTTTCCTAATATAATGATGTTGATCAGTAAGCCTAACTCTAATGCACTCAAACCCTAATCTACCCTAATTCAACCTAGGATCAATACAAGGTATTGATTTATGATGTTCAATAATTATGTACAGGAGTATAAAGCCTAATTAAGATAAGGAAAGGTTTGACCTAGGATTTGATCAAGATCATAGAGACCATCTTAGGATCTACTTGCTCCAAGGTGAATGGTTCATGCTTCTAAGTTCAAGTAATTATGCTTGATTGCATGCTAAGTATAAAGTAGACACTATGATTTCAAGTTTAATGCTTTGATCATGTTCACTATATAAATTGCTTGATGATTTCTACTAATGTCCTATGGTTAAAATGGTCATTAATATTATATACTATGATTAATAATTCATGAAATTAATGTTCAAGTTCAAGAGGGAGAAATCTCATAATGTTAAAGTTCAAGGATCATGCTAATGTTAAATGTTGATGATTATAAGGTCCGTGAACTTGATTAATTATTTGAATAAGCTTAATTACCATATTTTAATGCTTAGAACACTAATATAACCTTTTTATATGTTTTTAAATCATAATACAAGCTTAATTTTCAATTTTGGTTCAATTTGGACACTGTTTGAGCAAGTTATGCAATTTTATGCACATTTTGGACTTTTCTACAACTTACCCAATTGAGAGGTTTTCTTTGCAATTTATCACTTGAATTATATTCCTTGGATATTATATCATCATTCTTGAGCTTTTTGATCCATGGGGCACCTATTTAAATCTTGGTTTGAAGGTGTTTTCTCCAAGGGTATTTTAGGGTTTACCCCTTCATGGATGAGCTACCTTTAGTAGCTATCAACTAATGAATTATGTGATTGGCATGGAAATTTGACAAAGGAAAGGTAAGCAGGTCTATATGGATGGTGGGGGATCTTCTTGTGTGTGTGCTTGTATATTCTTAATAGTTTAAGGCCATAGACACATGTGGAAGCTACTTTTACACCTCATGCTTGCTTCCATCCTTATCCATTGGCTATATTTACCTATTCCTTGCCCAAATACAAAACTATGATTGATTTCTCTTTCCTTTAACCTGGATCAATGAATCCCCTCTGTTTTTCTACAGAACCAAGTGCTCTAAGGTAGAAGACAACCTCTTTTTGGAGAAGAAGGTCTCCTAGAGCTCCATTTAGCCCTACCTAGGGTTTCCAAAGTCATCTTCTAGGGATTTCGACCAAGGCAAGTTATTTTATTCCTTCCTTCTATGTTTATCTTTCTATTCTCCTTCCTTAGACCTTCCTCCAGGTCGGAACCTTGCTGTTCCATGGTAAAAATTGCTCTAAAGCTCTAAAACCATACCTTTCTTGCTCCTTATGCTTAGGGTTTGCTCATTTGATGAAGAAAGGTGCTAGATGGACAAATTCATAGATTATTCTTAGATTTTATACCCTAACTGCTCAAGATTTCTTCTGTGTAGGGTTTTATATTCTCATTAGAGGTAAGTTTTATAACTTTCTCCATGTTTATTGCTTAACATAAGCTTGCTAACTCATGTTCTTGCTTGAAAATGATGATTCATGTACAAAAAAACTATGCTTGACTTGGATTTCAATTTTTGTAATGTTCCCTATTTTGTTTTCAGTTATAGATGAACTTGTGATCATGTGTATGCTATACCTAAGGTATAATATGACTTGGATCAGTTTTGTTTGACAACCTATGGTGCTAAGCACCTATCAACCAATGGTCAATTTTAGGGTTTAATGCTGATTTCTTCTATAAACCCATGACTTGATGATGGTACCATTGCAACAACCTTATGGTGTTGTGTTCATGATAACTGATGGTTGAGATCAAAGGTGTCAGATGATGGTGACAACCTATGGTCACCCCCTTAGGTCAGGTTTTGGATCAATTAGAAGTTTAATGATCAACCATTAAGTACCCTACTGATGTTATCGATCAATGTTGATATTAGCTTAATATTTGATGCTGATTAATGAATATAGTGTTGGTCTAACAACCTATGGTGATTTAATGATCACTAATGATGGTGGATCAGGTCTCTACAACCTATGTTGAGTTAATCATTGTAGTTTTAGCATCAATTAAGCCTTATACCAATGGTTTCTTGGATCACTTGATGCAATGGTCAGACCTATACTGTAATTCATGGTTTTAACATACGAACTTGACCCAATGGTCAAGATATAATGTTTATTCTTCCAATAAAGTGAAATGATGGCTAATGTAATATGTTGGTCCTAATAATGTGATTTAGATGGTTTCTTGTATATGATCAATTTAAGGATCTTACTTGTTGACATTGGATGGCTTGTTTTAAATGAACAATTGATTGTGGGTTTTACCGTACTCTCAATCGAACCCTTATTGTTGTTAACTAAAGGATGTCTAGGGTTTAATGGTGACTTTTATAGATCACAACTCAATACCATCATATATGATTCATTCTAGGTGTTTACTTATGTAAACAACCAATGGTCTTACCTTTTAAACATCCAATGGTTCTGGGTGACATTATGGTATGGAAATATGAGTTGAGTGATGATGGAACAAATGGAGGGTTATGTTGGGTTATAGGGGAGATAGAGAAGGTAGCGGAAACAAAAATTTTCTTCTCTCCAAACCCAGAATAAAGGAATCGCGTCAACGTCTATACAATAAGAAGGATGGTTTGTAGAGACATACCTTGTCCCGAGGCTTTCTCGGCGACGTTACCTCACAGCTTGCGTGGTCTTCACCTCCGGTCTTGGACGGTGTCTGTGTAGCTCCTAGTCTCACCGGGACGGTCAGGATTGACAGTTGTCCTCCTAGGGGCAGAAATCTCCCGCCTCTGAAGTAGTCCACACGGACCACCTGGAACTCCGATCACCTTGTCGCACAAGGAACCAGAAGGAGTCACACCCTCATGTCGGTGTACTAGTCACCAACACACTCTCCTACCACCAATCACTTTTCTGTAGTTGTCTTTCCCTTGACGTGCCTCCCTTCTCGGGTAGCACTTGCTCGGGCTCTCTCGGTTACCACAACTAGAGAGAACGACAACTTTGTAGAGCAACTGGTGTTCTAAGTTGTTGTACCTGAGAAGCCCTCAATATCCCTATATATATTGGAGGGTCATGGGATAGGGTTCTCTACCCCAAACAATGCAGGATTAAACCAGGAGTAGAAGGGTTTGATATTTTCCACAAAACAACCAATTGCGCCAGCCGAACCGATCGTTTCAAGCATGAAACGGTCGGTTGGGGACCTGAGCCGATCATTTCACACTTGAACCTGGTTGGGACACCTGAGCCGATCGGTTCAAGTGTGAGCCGATTGGTTCGTGGTCCTGATCAGTTCCTGATTGACTTTTCCTCTTTTGTTTCGAATTGATCCAAATACCAATCCTTGTTCCAATCAAATTGGACAAGTGAAACGAAGAGAAATTTCTTGCCAACCTGACTTTCCCAATTTGCTCGGTTGGACCAGTTGAGCCAATCGGTTCAACCCTTAAACCGGTCATCTCAGCCTGTCCTGAGCCGATCGGTTCATCACATGAGTCGATCGGTTCACCAACCAGAGCCGATCGGTTCATCACATGAGCCGATCGGTTGGGAGTGCAGACTACACAGAATCAGTCAATTGCAGTTTCAATCAATTTGATACTCTAATCAATCGGTCCAACACCTTGAACACTATGATACTGAGCTATCAATTGATTAAGTGTTTAATTGAACTACTAAACTCCTTTAGTAATCAATCTAAACATAATTTGTGGAAAAACTCCTCTTCCAGGTTAAATCCTATGTATGTGACCCTATAGGCCCATTTCACGTTGGTAGTGAAAGTCCATAACATTTATGAATTCACAAGCAAAGAGCGGTGCCTAGTCGCACATCAGTGCTACCCAAGTGAAAAGGAAAGTTGGAGAACAACTTTCAATCCTACAATCCATGAATGGTGTTATAGAGAATGTATAATTCCTTTGTGTCTGATATTCCGAATGAACTCAAGGCATGGAACAGTCATCCTGTCAATGTTCATTCACTTTCTTGATCTCTGAGTAGATTGGAGGAGATATGTATGACATCAATATCACATACTGATTCATACATGCGTGCACACGCCTATCTCAATCCTACTCATCAAGTGGCCATGGATATCAAACTCCCTCAGGAGGGACAAATCCCATATCTATCACTCACCCCTTAAAAGCCCCATGTGTCAAAGCCACCAAATCATCACCTTTATAACAACTCATGTTTCAGGACTGCGTTTGATGATGTCAAAGTGTGCCCAACGACATGTGTTGAGTGTAGTGATTTCAGGTCAAAGAATCACACTCACCACCATCACTGTGAGAATTGGCTGTGACTACCAGGTCATGGCTCCATGTGTCAAACTCACAGTGGGTCTGTCTGGTACACTTGTTCTCTAACAAGTACCTATGTGATTGGTTTGATATCTCCATATCATGACTAATGGGATTCTGTCATCAACGAACACCACAATCTAATCTTGTGTGTCATTTCTATCTATCTACCTTCCACAATGACATCCGACTAAGGATATGATAAGAATGTACAAACTCTTAGCATCTGTATGATCTCATCGTTCCGGTCCTCAACCTGAAAGCATACATCATTGAGTATTGTCATTCTCTAGACATTCAATATGTTCTATCATTATCTCATATGACTTAACCAGAAAGAATTGGAAGCTTGCCTTTGATGTTTATCAAATCAATGTTAATGTATCCCACCAATCATCCCATGATTGGCTCTCAAAGCATACATACCAACAGACTCCCACTTGCACTGCGAGCTAATCACCCTTGAATCATATTCATAGTGATCTTCAAACATGTCCCACATGTTACTATGCTCTAGTGCTTATGTAGTGAGTTATGGAAACACCTTGCCAGAGTCGGTATTAACTGGATATCTCTCATCTCTTTGTTGTACGTCACACGTATGGGATGGAGTTGCCATAATATGCGATCTAGTATTCCTTTGCTAACCTTTAGCCACATTGCATGACCAAGTACTCCTTACTTGTCATCAAAGATCAGAATATCTATAAGTTCATCTCATGAACTTCCAGATCCACATAACATCCACTAATGTTCTCTAACACACAGATACATGGCTTTTCCTTTTAAATGGATTTATTGGAACATTTCCATTTACCGACAAACATTCACTCTTATATATCCCATATATATTTTGCAATTAATTTTCTATCCTTTTTGGGAGTTCGCACCAGTGTAACTCTTTACAGTGAACCCTTCCTTATTTCCATAGAACTAGTACTTCTCAAGTACTAACCAAGTTCTTATGGTATTCCAGTAACCCTTTCTGGAACTAGACAAACATCCACTCGTCATGTCCCACATACGAGTTATCAGGATGAGCATATCATATTGTCATGTCCAACATACAAGATGATAAATGTGTTTTATTCTTGCCATGTCCATACATGCAAGATAATGGTATAATTACATACATGATAGATCCATATCTATTCTTAGTGTTCTCATTCTTCATAAGAATTGTACACTTGTCCTTGGGATACTAACTCCATGTAACATGGGCAAGTTTTCTCCCACTGAATCTGTGCATACTGAACCTTTCAGTATAGATTGCCAATGTATGCTCTCTCTTGTCAGGTCAAGAGGTTTTCGAGAACTATATCTATAGATCTCTATTCCTATCACACAGGAACCGTATCTATCTTCCTTAAAGATAATTTCCACTTTGGATTTCCATTCTAGAACATTTCCATTTCACATCAACATTTGGAATGTGAATACGCTTCCACTGAATCACAAATCACGCCTTTATCTTTGACATATCAGTCAAACCCTTTGACTATATTATCAAAGTAAAGATCACAATTCTGAGTTGCTTATACTCAATCAATCACATTGATTAGTCCATTGTAACTTACAGACTTTATTTGCATTAATGGATTCATAAACCTTATAGGTTGTGTCACGTACACATCATTATTTTATTCCTTATAGGAATGTAGTTTTAGAATCCGTATACAAATCACTTAGTCATTAAGTTGCAATCAACAAGCATCATCCTTCTCAAAATGTTATCCATGTGTCTTAACGCTTAAGACTCATTCACACTTATGGATTTCATCCCAATGGGTGCTACCATCAAGGTCATACCTTATGGTTCACATGGAAGTCAGTTAGGATGTAATGGCCATAAACCATAACTCAAAATCCAGTTCCTCATATTCATCTAGATAGTTGACTCATCACATGACCAACTCATCACATAGATAATCGATGTGTATCTGTCAAGGGTATAAGAACTCATAACTCCTTGTGATTCTTAATGTCCTTTATTAGTGTAGGGTATTCCTTATTTAAGAAGAACTTAGTTATTTGATAATCATCCTCTAACTCCTTAGAGTATGACTCCTTTTAATTTAGACATCACCATGCCTTAATCATGAGTTCACTATGATACACTATCATAATTACTCATAAGGTTCTCAAACATTTGGTCCAAGTATTTCATTCATGGATCTCATCAAGAATTAACACTTTACAAATTCGTACTTCGTCTATGATATTCTTGAACACTTCAAGATATTCAAATTGGTATTTCTCTAAACACCGTTTGAAGTATTAGCATTTTCTCCAATAGGTATGTAAATATATCACATGTATTATACCTAATAGGATAATCAATCTTCCACTACCTTAGTGAAGATTGATTAATCATGTCCAAGAGATTCATGTCTCTTACTAGTTTTCTAACCAAAAGAGTATGGATTTATCCATCATATGGAAACTAGAAATGAATTTCTCATGATTTATGCTAATTTGATTGTTTGAGTTATCAATAAATTTTAGGTATCATTTTATCTTATGCATACCAAGTACCACAAGATAAATAAGCCATTGCCACAAAGATTGAAACATCAACTTTATTAATTTCCATCATTGTCATACAATATGCAAAAATAATGTGTTTCTATCCATTGGCAAATATGAAATAGTAGTTCATAACTCTATTACATGCCTTCAAGGCTGAAAATAAACTAAAGTACCCCTATATATGGCGTCAAAACTTGCCTCATTTATTGGGTGTTTTACACTTTATATCTTGGTATCATATACCTCAAAAGTGTTATAAGTTTATTTCATGACACCTTCAGGTGGAGACATATGTCGCCTCCTTCTTCTTTAGTTCTTCCAGATAGAGTGGACAATTCCTTTTCCAATGTCCTGGCTTTTGACAATGGCGACAATTGCCTCTCTTGGTCACGCCTCCCTTGTCCTTGAGAGTTGAAGACGACTTGGGCTGTTGGCTAGCATCAGAACCTTTCTTAGCCTTGCCCTTGCCCTTGCCCTTGCGCTTGGACTTGCCTTTCTTGTTGCTGATCATCATCACAGACATAGGCTTGTCCTTCTTCATCTATGCCTCAACTGTCCTCAACATGCCTAACAACTCTGTCAACGGCTTGTTAAAGTTGTTCATGTTGTAATTCATCACAAACTGACTATAGGATTCTAGCAATGATTATAGTATCACGTCTGTAGCCAACTCTTGGCTCAGGGGACATCCCAGTCTTGTCAGTTTCTCTACATACCCAATCATTTTGAGCGTGTGAGGACCAACTGGATCTCCTTCTATCATGACACACTCAAATAGCGCCCTAGAGACATCATATCTCTCTTTCCGTGCTTGATCTTCATACATGTTCTTGAGATGCTGAATCATCTCAATGACACCCATGTTCTCATGTTGTCTCTGCAACTCGTGGTTCATGGAGCACAACATCAAGCACTTTGCATCAATGACATCTTCAGAATGCTTCTTATAAGCATCCCTTTCTGCCTTTGGTGCGGTAGGAGCAGGTTCCTCTGGAGCTGGAGTATCCAGGACATAGAGATTTCGCTCTTGAGTGAGAACAATTATCAATGTCCTAAACCAGTCGTGAAAGTTAGTCCCATTCAGCTTGTACTTTTCAAAGACCGAACGCAACGGAAAGTGATTGTTGTTTGTTGTCATTTGTACTACAAAAGGAAATATATGCAATTTAGTACAAAACTCAATATTGACTTATTTGATTGATTTGAAAGGTTGATGATATAATTAGGACTTTAATTAATTATCACTCCTACTATTTTTGTTCAAATTGATAGCCCTCACCATCAATTTGGAAGATTGTAGCGAACAACCTTCTAGTGGGTCAGGATCCTGAAATCCTCTGAGTCATGGACCAGCTAGGGCTGTCACCCACAACTTAGATCTTCCAGCTAGGCAACTTTTGCCAATTGCATCATATGAAACTCTTGAAAGATGTCATATGCAACTCCTTGCCATGATCACCTCCATGCCTCAAGGTGCTAGATCCTATCTAGGTCACCTTGTTAAGTCCGACCCAAAGACAACACGATGAATATGCACCCTGCTAGGGCAGACCCACATATCCATCCTTCACGCTTCCACGAGATAGACGGTGCACCATGCTAGGGCATGCCCACACTTGGTCGATCAAGCTTTTCATGTGTGTCGCATTTGGAAGGCATCTAAAACTTTAATATTTAATGAGGGATTTGGTTTTTAGGTACATATACATATCCAATCACCACAATATATAGTATGTATCATATACATGCTATATCCCACCGAAAACATGCGAAATAATAAAAGTGATAATTATGGACATCCTAATGTGATTCCTCGAGCCAAGAGGAATCATGGTCATCTAGGTCTACATCACATGCAACCTGTCCATGATAAAGTGCTATAGCCATCCGAGTTGATCAACTCATCACATGAATGACCTGCTCGCCCTGGTCGGTCGTCTGGGTGCCACCAGCTCCTCATGGCCACCACCCGATCATCTCGCTCCATGAACCGGTCAACAAACGATCAGTTCAGTCCTTGAACCGATCGTCTGGAATGCCAACCGATCAGTTCACGCCTTGAACTGATCATATCAATCACCGTCAGGTTGTTTGCCATTCTTTGACATAACAGGAAATAAAAGATCTATCCTATTTTACATTTGAATAGGGAAACCCTGAGTTACATTCGGGGGGAGCAAAGGTAGGAAAGAAATCACGAGTTATCTCGAGTTACATCAGGAATAAGAGATAGGGAATCGGTGCGCAGACCAAGATGTAAGCAACCACATTCAACCAAGCACACATACATATGGTTTATTGGCCATAACCACGCTATACATCCACCACAAACCTCATTCAAGGGTGACGCGTATCTAGTGTATTCATATTACATATCATATATGTATATTGGGATTTGTGAACTTAGGATTGGACATGCATAAAGCCAATTTTACTCGCATCGTATGCAATAAATAAAGGCGACAAACCAAAATCGATCATATCGATAATTCTAAAGTATAGAGAAGTTGATGTGGCTCTAATACCACTGTCGGGTTATAGGGGAGATAGAGAAGGCAGCGGAAATAAAAATTTTCTTCTCTCCAAACCCAGAATAAAGGAATTGCGTCAACGTCTATACAATAAGAAGGATGGTTTGTAGAGACATACCTTGTCCCGAGGCTTGCTCGGAGACGTTACCTCGCGGCTTGCCTGGTATTCACCTCTAGTCTTGGACAATGTCTGTGCAGCTCCTAATCTCACCGGGACTGTCGGGATTGACAGCTGTCCTCCGAGCGGAAGAAATCTCCTGCGTCTGAAGTAGTCCACACAGACCACCTGGAACTCTGATCGCCTTGTCGCATAAGGCACCGGAAGGAGTCGCACTCTCCTGTCGGCATACTAGTCACCGGCACACTCTCCTGCCACCAGTCACTTTTCTGCAGTTGTCTTTCCCTTGTTGTGCCTCCCTTATCGGGTACCACTTGCTCGGGCTCTCTCGGTTACCACAACCAGAGAGAACAAAAACTTTGCAGAGAAACGGGTGTTCTGAGTTGTTGTACCTGAGAAGCCCCCAATACCCCTATATATAGGAGGGTCATGGGACATGGTTCTCTACCCTGGGCAATGCAGGATTAAAGTAGGAGTAGAAGGGCTCAAGATTTTCCACAAAACAACCAACTGCGTTAGTCGAACCGATCGTTTCAAGCATGAAATGGTCGGTTGGGGACCTGAGCCGATCGGTTCACACTTGAACCGATCAGTTGGGACACATGAGCCGATCAGTTCAAGTGTGAGCCGATCGGTTCATGGTCCTGATCAGTTCCCTATTGACATTTCCTCTTTTGTTTCGAATTGATCCAAATACCAATCCTTGTTCCAATCAAATTGGACAAGTGAAATGAAGAGAAATTTCTTGCCAACCTAACTTTCCCAATTTGCTCGGTTGGACCAGATGAGCCGATTGGTTCAACCCTTGAACTGGTCGTCTAAGCCTATCCTGAGCTGATCAGTTCAACCCTTGAACTGGTCGTCTAAGCATGTCCTGAGCCGATCGGTTCATCACATGAGCCGATCGATTCACCAACCTGAGCCAATCGGTTCATCACATGAGCCGATCGGTTGGGAGTGCAGACTACGCATAATAAGTCAATTACAGTTTCAATCAATCCGATACTCTAATCAATCGATCCAACACCTTGAACACTATGATACTGAGCTATCAATTGATTAAGTGTTTAATTGAACTACTAAACTCCTTTAGTAATCAATCTAAACATCATTTGTGGAAAAACTCCTCTTCTAGGTTAAATCCTATGTGTGTGACCCTACAGGCCCATTTCACGTTGGCAGTGAAAGTCCATAACATTTATGACTTCACAAGCAAAGAGCGGTGCCTAGTCATACATCAGTGCTACCCAAGTAAAAAGGAAAGTTGGAGAACAACTTTCAATCCTACAATCCGTGAATGGTGTTACAGCGAATGTATAATTCCTTTGTCTCTGATATCCTGATCGAATGAACTCAAGGCATGGAACAGTCATCCTGTCAACGTTCATTCACTTTCTTGATCTCAGAGTAGATTGGAGGAGATATGTATGACATCAATATCACATATTGATTCATACATGTGTGCACACGCCTATCTCAATCCTACTCATCAAGTGGCCTTGGATATCAAACTCCCTCATGAGGGACAAATCCCATATCTATCACTCACCCCTCAAAAGCCCCATGTGTCAAAGCCACCAAATCATCACCTTTATAACAACCCATGCTTCAGGACTGCGTTTGATGATGTCAAAGTGTGCCCAATGACATGTGTTGAGTGTAGTGATTTCAGGTCAAAGAATCACACTCACCACCATCATTGTGAGAACTGACTATGACTACTAGGTCATGGTTCCATGTGTCAAACTCACGGTGGGTCTGTCCGGTACACTTGTTCTCTAACAAGTACCTATGTGTTTGGTTTGATATCTCCATATCATGACTAATGAGATTCTGTCATCAACCAACACCACAATCTAATCTTGTGTGTCATTACTGTCTATCTACCTTCCACAATGACATCCGACTAGGGACATGATAAGAATGTACAAACTCTTAGCATCCGTATGATATCATCATTTAGGTCCTCAACCTGAAAGCATACATCATTGAGTACTATCATTCTCTAGACATTCAATATGTTCTATCATTATCTCATATGACTGAACCAGAAAGAATTGGAAGCTTGCCTTTGATGTTTATCAAATCAATCTTAATGTATCCCACCAATCATCCCATGATTGGCTCTCAGGGCATACATACCAACAGGTTACCCCGTAATAAGGTAGTCTTACCTATTCACTCATATGAATATAAGGGATGATAACCATATTGTGTTGATATGTAACCCTAATGAGGTATATCTTGTTATACCTAGCTTTAATATAACTAAATAATGGTAATTGGGTATGAATAGTCCTTGAATGACTAATACAATCATGGAGTACTCTATTACTTTTGTTGAAACCCTAGTATGCTATAACCCGATGGTTACACCTTGATTTATGTGTGGGTTCATACATGAGAATGGTATGGAATGTAATGGTGATGCTTCACCTTATGCATCCATGATCCAATGGGGATGTCGTGAGTTAGGGTTTGGGTATGAGTGCTGATTAGTAACATTAATATAATTTATCTTGTAAACCTAACTCTAACGCAAATAGATAAAGATGAGTATTCATGTTTAAAATTCTTATATGATGGAATGATGGTGGAATAACCTCCTTAATATGATCATAACTTTATGTGTTAATTGGTGGTTATCATAACCACATGGTTGGTACTTTCTTATGCTAAACATGTGCATTATGAATATGATGAGTATTAATCATATCTAGATTCCTTGCATGTTGATGTAATAAAGGAATGTTCTTAATGTTAATATAACCCTACTATGATTGTTTACGAATATATCCTAGCTCATTAATACAATATTGTGCTGATCATGTGTATTATATGTAAGTTATGTTTTTGAGCCTTGTTATAAGGCATGCAAAGATAATGATGATCATGCAGAGAATAATATGATGGTCTTTATGACCTTTGGGCATGGTTGAGCCCTGAATGAGGTGTAATACTATTATGTTGATAAGGGTTGATACCCTGTGATATTGTGAAAAGGATTTATACCTTATGATAGTATGATGACTAGTATGGTCTCATGAATGGTAAGTGAATAGTACCATGTGATGATGAGATAAGAAATTATGTTTCACATATTTTATATCTTTTCAAAGTAGTGATATTTATATGCTTGCTAGAAGTGAATTAGGGTTTGTATGTCCACTTATTCGATGCAACCTTAATTCACCCAATTGGCATAACTAATCAAGTGCAACTCTAATCATGTAGTACCCTGTGCCATAGAGCCATCTTCAGTGTCAGAACTTGTTGGATGGTGAAACGAGTATTCATAAGGGAAACTCAGAGTGCATACTGTTGAGTATGTGGGGGGGCAGGTTGAGGATATATCCTTGTCATCTACAATGCAGATTGTGAAGGTTGGCTATGGTCATGCGTCATACATCTGATGTGATTGAGAATGACTGTGGTCGTGTCTCAGTGATTATAACATGATGTGATTGAGGACAATTACGATTGTACCTCAGACTAGAGGGTTTTGTATACCTTAGTTTCTAGTGTCGTGACCTGTACCAAGGGTGGACTAGTGGTTATCATCTTGACTATATGTCACTATGGTGGCAGCTTTGACTGATATGTCACTGCCTTTTTACTCGTAGTGATCGAGGGGAAGAGATCTTAGGATACCGACACTCCTAGATCTTATACAGAACGAATAGCCCTTCGCAGGGGTCAGTTGGACTTTGAAGGGTACAATTCAAATTCCCCAAGGCATAATAAAATATGTAATACAATAGTGTAGCATATTTGTATAGGATTATACACAACATTTCACATTGGATGATAACCCTTGTTTGTTATCTTTACATAAAGATGTTGCTTAGTGCATTTAAGAGATAGTAGATATACTTATGTTGTGGATATGCATAAGATTGTAGATGTGTACATATAGTAGCCATGATTATGTTGATAACTATACTGCTAATACTGGTTATAATCATGATTCTATCTATCTCATGTTGTTAGTTATGTTTAGCATGCTAGCCATGCCTTTGTAACTAGAGATGCATATGCTGCTAATCATGCTTATTCAAATAGTTGTGCTTATGTTGTTATCTCTTATTATGATGTTGATATGTTTAACCAATGAGACATGCTCATGTTGTTAACTATGCTATGTTATTAGACTTGCTCATGATGCTAGATATGCATATGCTACTAAAATGCTTATATTGTCAACAAGATAAAGGATGATAGTCTGGCTAGTGATGATAGTTATTATCTGCTCCTTTATGAATTTTGTTAATCATCAGTGTTTCTGAGATTATTTGTTATATCTGATGAAACTGCTTAACTATTTAATTACTTAAAAATTATGTAATCAATAAACATTGTTGGAGGTTATATCTCTTACTGGGACATGGGTCTCACCCTTGTGGTTCGCCACATTTTTTGTACATAATCAGAAGTGACAAAAACAAACATGTGGCAGCAAAGAGGAGCTATAATAATGAATCTTTGAGAAAGTTGATTAGATGTCTAGTGTGTCCTAGAGTCATCCCTGTACTCTCAGTTCTGGGTAGGAAAAGTTTGTATATGGTGTTTCAGACGAATTAAAATTTTGTTAGCATGTTAATGTTTGTTGTGTGGCATATACAAATATTGTTCTCCTATATATATGTTGTGGCTAAGATGATAAAACAATTTGTATCAAATTCTTGGCATAGTATGGATATAAGAAAGATGTTGGGATCTTATGCAAATATTTGCTGATCTGGTGCTGACATTGAAATCGGTTTTAATTTACCCATATTTTTGGGTATGCGATTAATTAGTGATCGATTGTGCTTTATGTTTTGAGTAATCTCATTTATTGTAATGGGTTCTAACAAGTTGGTATCAAAGCTTTAGGTTCACTGAGTCTACAAGGACACTAGGACTTAGGACTAGGATGATGTTAAAATTAGGAATATTACATAAAAATATGGTGCATACTGCCTAATCTCAGTATTTGGGTGCCCTGGCCAGGTATTCAATTATTGAAGAAAGGTAAGTATGGAACTCTTAGATTGTTATCTTTTTGATTACTCTGATCAAGTAGTCATTTTGAGACAATCTAAAGAGCATAACGAATAATAAATAATGGTGTGAATATCTCAATCCTACCTTAAAGAAGATGAGAATTGCATCATTATCTATCAAAACATGAATGTTTGGTAACTATAAGAGAAAGATACAACACCATGAAATATAAATTTGAATACAAATAAGAAAAAGAGGAGTTTTTGAAGATGTGATTCAACAAGATAATAAAGTAAAAGACAGATAAGTCTATGCTTATAAAGTGATTCAACGTATGAAATCCACACAAGATGGAGAGAACTCCAATGATAAGTATAAAATGAGAAGATAAATGAGAACAATAACAAAGGAATAAGGTGGAACCTGAGTTAATCTCAGACCAACCTATGTGTTTAAGAAAGTGTTAATGTAAAATAAGCATAGAATTTGAAAGAAATTAAGGCAGATGATCCATGTTTAATGAAGAAAATCTGGAATGTGATGATTTACCTGTTGATAAGTGGTTGAAAAACATAATAAATAAGAGAACATACCCAAGTGTGATAAATAGTCATCAAGAAAGGAGTAATGAAATATGTTAATCATGATGATTCCTATACTAATGGCAAGGAACTCAGAATGAAAAAGGTAAAATGATACATAAGAAGTTGTAACCTGTATAATGAAAATAGAATTGGTTACCTTTTTTCTAGTGACCCTTGAACAATGCTTCTATGATGTGGGAAGTGTGTTTCCCTTTGTGTCTTTCCTTTCTAGGGCACATCTTTCAAGTGGATCATTGCCACTTGGTATGTGTGGAGCCATTATAAACATGAGGTTGGTTGGCTTATTATAGCATAAGGTTTCTTGGACTATGGTTCCAAGATCATAAATTTTGTGATGATTTTTCTTTTGAGCCTTCCAATAATTAGGAAGACTCCTCTTATATTTCTTGATATTTGTTATGTTTGTAAAAGTCAATGAGATAATGACGTGAGCTCCTTATATAACATGAGGTGGATACCAAGGTAATGAATCCTAGTATCCAAGATGTATCAACAATATGAGAAATATATGAAGATTGGAGATGTTTATTAAATGAACATTCCAAGTGTTCCTCTCCCTTATAGAGAGAAAGAGAGTTGATGATGACCCTATAAATGTTATTTGGAAAAGAAAAAAAGTGATTCTATAATGTTGTGTATGGTTCAGTGATAGCTGGCCAAGACCACTATCAAGGATAGATGGTTTGTTGGTCAATATATATGTGATACCGTGTTCCTTTAAGATAAACCTATGATCAAATATCAATGCATAATAGTTAGATTGGATGACATAGTTCATATGACCATGATGAGTTTAGATTTATGTCCTTTAAACTAACCAATGTACAAATAGAATTTATGAATAGGAGGAACAGAGTATTCCAGTCATGTCATACAAGTTATATCAAGCTTTAAATGATGACATGTCAAAGTATTTCAAATATGGTCAAAAATATGATCAATATTTATTAAAAAATAGTAGGGTTGCCAAAGAAGCAACAGCTATGAGACAAGTTGAATAAGAGTGAGATGGGGTTGATTAAGTGTCTTTATGGGATCATGATATGTCTTCTAAGTAGGTTGTGTAAATCCTAGTAAGGTGAAGATAGTTTTGTTGTTTCACCCCTAAAAAGGTTGAATAGGAATGATGTTTCCTTATATGGAATGACAGGTGCCAGCATCAACATTTCTTTTGATGCTGAAAAAGGACTGACAAGTGTTTCATTGTTAGTGTATCTAAAAAAAAAGGATGGTTACATCGCCTTTTTTATGCTTCAGGGAATGGTATGGGACACATGCCATGATTGGTAAAAAGCTAACAAGTATGACTTTTGAGTAATGTATTGATACTATAGATATAATTTTAGGATAATATATATAATTTAAAGTTGAATATTACTACTAGAGTTGTACAGATGACACAACAAGTTTCTACATTCCATATTGAGAATGTCTTCTTAGGTGGGGTTTTTTGTGCTAACCCAAGATGAGATATGTATAAATGATGTGACATCACCATCATATGTAAGTAACCATGTGAAGTTAATATGATGAATTGTAAAGGAAGTACCCATATTTGTTTACCTTGGATTTTGGGGGCAAAATCACTGTTAGGGGTTTATAGTTGTAAGGCCCCTAAACTTGCTTAATGAGTTTAATAACATTAATTACCATAATTTAATGCTTATAACCCTAATATAACCTTTTTATATGTTTTTAAATCATAATACAAGCTTAAGTTTCAATTTTGGTCCAATTTGGACACTATTTGAGCAAGTTATGCAATTTTATGCACATTTTGAACTTTTCTTCAATTTACCCAATTGAGAGGTTTTCTTTGCAATTTATCACTTGAATTATGTTTCTTGGATATTATATCATCATTCTTGAGCTTTTTGAGCCATAGGGCACCTATTTAAACCTCGGTTTGAAGGTGTTTTCTCAAAGGGTATTTTAGGATTTACCCCTTCATGGATGAGCTACCATTAGTAGCTATCAACTAATGAATTATGTGACTGGCTGGGAAATTCGACAAAAGAAAGATAAGCAGGTCTATATGGATGGTGGGGAAGCTGATTGGGCATGTGCTTGTATATTCTTAATAGTTTAAGGCCGTAGACACATGGGGAAGCTACTTTTACACCTCATGCTTGCTTCCATCCTTATCCATGGGTTATATTTACCTCTTCCTTGCCCAAGTTCGAAACTATGCTTGCTTTCTCTTTCCTTTAACCTGGAGCAACGAATCCCCTCTATTTTTATATGGAACCAAGTTCTCTAAGGTATAAGACAACCTCTTTTTGGAGAAGATGGTCACCTAGAGCTCCATTTAGCCCTACCTAGGGTTTCCAAGGTCATCTTCTAGGGATTTTGACCAAGGAAAGTTATTTTATTCCTTCCTTCTCTATTTATCTTGCTCTTATCTTTCATTAGACCTTCCTCTAGTGTGAACCTTACTGTTCCATGGTAGAAATTGCTCTAAATCTCTAAAACCCTACCTTTCTTGCTCCTTATGCTTAGGGTTTGCTCATTTGATGAAGAAAGGTGCTACATGGACAAATTCATAGCTTATTCTTGGATTTTCTACCCTACCTTCTCGAGATTTATTCTGTTTGGGGTTTTATATTCTCATTATAGGAAAGTTTTATATCTTTATTCATGTTTATTTCTTACCATAAGCTTGCTATCTCATGTTCTTGCTTGAAAATGATGATTCATGCACTAAAAGGCTATGCTTGACTTGGATTTCGATTTTTATAATGTTCCCTATTCTGATTTCAGTTTTATATGAGCATGTTATCATGTGTATGTTATTACTAAGGTATAATATGACTTGGATCAGGTTGCTTTGACAACCTATGGTGCTAAGAACCTATCAACCAATGGTCAATTTTAGGGTTTAAAGCTGATTTCTTCTATAAACCCATGACCCGATGATGGTACCATTGCAACAACCCTATGGTGTTATCTTCATGATAACTGATGGTAGAGATCAAAGGTGTCAGATGATGGTGACAACCTATGGTCACCCCCTTAGGTCAGGTTTTAGTTAAATTAGAAGTTTAATGATCAACCATTACATACCCTACTAATGATATCAATCAATGTTGATATTAGCTTAATATTTGATGCAAATTAATGAATATAGTGTTGATATAACAACCTATGGTGATTTAATGATCACTAATTATGGTGGATCAGGTCTATGCAACCTATGTTGAGTTAAGAGTTGTAGTTGTAGCATCAATTAAGCCTTATACCAATGGTTTCTTGGGTCACTTGATGCAATGATCGGACCTATACTGTAATTCATGGTTTTAACATACGAACTTGACCCAATGGTCAAGATCTAATGTTTATTCTTCCAAAAAAGTGAAATGATGCTAATGTAATATGTTGGTCCTAATAATGTGATTTAGATGGTTTCTTTTATATGATCAACTTAAGGAGCTTACTTGTTGACATTGGATGGCTTGTTTTAAATGAACAGTCGATTGTGGGTTTTACCCTACTCTCAACCAAACCCTTATTGTTGTTAACCAAAGGATGTCAAGGGTTAAATGGTAACTTTTATAGATCACAACTCAATAACATCATATATGATTCATTCGAGGTGTTTACTTATGTAAACAACCAATGGTCTTATCTTTTAAACATCCAATGGTTCTGGGTGACATTATGGTATGGCGATATGGGTTGAATGATGATGGAACAAATGGAGGGTTACTATTAATAAGGTAGTCTTACCTATTCACTCATATGAATATAAGGGACGATAACCATATTGTGTTGATATGTAACCCTAATGAGGTATATCTTGTTATACCTAGCTGTAATATAACTAAATGATGGTAATTGGGTATGAATAGTCCTTGAATGACTAATACAATCATGGAGTACTCAGTTACTTTTGTTGAAAGTCTAGTATGCTATAACTTGATGGTTACACCTTGATTTATGTGTGGGTTCATACTTGATAATGGTATGGAATGTAATGGTGATGCTTCACCATATGCATCCATGATCCAATGGGGGTGCCGTGAGTTAGGGTTTGGGTATGAGTGCTGATTAGTAACATTAATATAATCTATCTTGTGAACCTAACTCTAATGAAAATAGATGAAGATGAGTATTTATGTTTAACATTCTTATATGATGGAATGATGGTGGAATAACCTCCTTAATATGATCATAACCTTAATGTGTTAATTGGTGGTTATCATAGCCACGTGGTTGGTATTTTCTTATGCTAAACATGTGCATTATGAATATGATTAGTGTTAATCATATCTAGATTCCTTGCATGTTGATGTAATAAAGGAATGTTCTTAATGTTAATATAACCCCTTCTATGATTGTTTATGAATATCTCCTAGCTCATTAATGCAATATTGTGTTGATCATGTGTATTATATGTAAGTGATGTTTTTGAGCCTTGTTATAAGGCATGCAAAGATAATGATGATATTGCATAGAATAATAAAATGGTCTTAATGACCTTTGGGAATGGTTGAGCCCTAAATGAGGTGTAATCCTCTTATGTTGATAAGGGTTGATACCCTGTGATATTGTGAAAAGGATTTATACCTTGTGATAATATGATGACTAGTATGGTCTCATGAATGGCAAGTGAATAATACCATGTGATGATGAGATGAGAAATTATGTTTCATACATTTTATATCGTTTGAAAGTTGTGATATTTATATGCTTGCTATAAGTGAATTAGGGTTTGTATGTACACTTGTTTGATTAAGCCTTAATTCACCCAATTGGCATAACTAATCAAGTGCAACTCTAATCATGTAGTGCCCTGTGCCGTACAACCATCTTTAGTGTCAGAACTTGCTGGATGGTGAAATGAGTATTCCTAAGGGAAACTCGGAGTGTATACTTTTGAGTATGTGGGGGTGGCAGGTTGAGGATATATCCTTGTCACCCACAATGCAGATTGTAGAGGTTGGCTATGGTCATGCCTCATACATCTGATGTGATTGAGAACAACTGTAGTCATGTCTCGATGATTATAACATGATATGATTGAGGAGAACTGTGGTTGTATCTCATATTAGAGGGTTTTGTATACCCTAGTTTCTAGTGTTATGACTTGTACCAAGGGCGAACTAGTGGTTATCAACTTGACTATATATCGCTGTGGTGGCAACTTTGATTGATATGTCACTGCCTTTTTACTTGTACTAACCGAGGGGAAGAGATCTTAGGATACTGACACTCCTAGATCTTGTACGGAACCGAATAGCCCTTCGTAGGGGTCGGTTGGAGTTTGAATGGTACGATTCAAATTCTCCAGGGCATAATAAAAGATGTAATACAGATGTGTAGCATATTTGTTTAGGGTTATATACAACGTTTCACATTGGATGATAACCCTTATTTGTTATCTTTACATAAAGATGATGCTTAATGCAATTAAGAGATAGTAGATATACTTATGTTGTGAATATGCATAAGATTGTACATGCGTACATACAATAGCCATGATTATGTTGATAACTATACTGCTACTGCTAATTATAATCATGATGCTAGCTATCTCATGTTGTTAATTATGTTTAGCATGCTAGCCATGCCTTTGTAACTAGAGATGCATATACTGCTAATCATGCTTATCCAGATAGTTGTGCTTATGTTGTTATCTCTTCTTATGGTGTTGATATGTTCAACCAATTAGACATGCTCATGTTGTTAGCTATGCTATGTTATTAGACTTGCTCATGATGCTAGATATGCATATGCTACTGAATTGCTTATATTGTCAACAAGATAAATGATGATAGTCTGGCTAATGACAATAGTTATTATCTACTCCTTTATGTATTTTGTTAATCATCAGTACTGCTGAGCTTATTTATTATATCTGATTTAACTACTTAACTTTTTAATTACTTAAAAATGTTGTAATCAATAAACATTGTTGGAGGTTATATATCTTGCTGGGACATGGGTCTCACCCTTGTGGTTTGCCACATTTTTTTAGGTAATCAGAAGTGACAAAAACAAACATGTGGCAACAAAGAGGAGCTATAGTAATGAATCTTTGAGAAAGTTGATTAGATGTCTAGTGTGTCCTAGAGTCATCCCTGTACTCTCAGGTCCGGACAGGAAAAGTTTGTATATGGTGTTTCAAATGAATCGAAATTTTGTTAGCATGTTAATGTTTGTTGTGTGGCATATAATAATATTATTCTCCTGTGTATATATGTTGTGGATAAGGTGATAGAACAATTTGTATCAAATTCTTAGCATAGTATGGATATAAAGATGTTGGGCTCTTATGCAAATGTTTTTGAATTAGTGCTGACGTTGAAATCGGTTTTAATTTACCCATGTTTTTGGACATGTGATTAATTAGTGATCGATTGTGCTTTTATGTTTTGAGTAATCTCATTTAGTGTAATGGGTTCTAACAATGATCAAGATAATTGGAATGAATAAGTCTTTATATGCTCTTGAATCATGGACCTCAATGGGTCGTTAAGGGCTTTCCTAGCATCAAGGGTTTTCCTAGCAATCATGTGCTCCTAAGTGAGAGTCATAGAGTGATGCATACATTTACTGTTCAATTCTTCATATTAATAATGATTCAAGAATGCTTATAATAAATTCATGTCAACTTTTCTTACATGCCAAGTATACTTTATTTTGTTTATATTATAAAGTGCCAGTACCGTTTACTAATTTGTTGATTTTCCTCTTTGCAAGGACGCGGACGCGATGTCCCTAGGAGGTGGAATAAATAAAGATTAAAGAGGAGCAAGCAAGGACTAGAAGACCTTTAAGAGGCAACTGGTGGGGTACCATCCATATTAGGCGATCCAATCATTACCTTCATGATTAGTGTTTCCATAGAATATTAGACTTTATAAAGGAGTCCGTTATAGTTTTCCTTCAAAGAAGAATGTATGAATCTTAATGGTGAATTATTTATTTATTTGCAATGATTACCTTACTGTGACATCCCCCTTCAAGGTGAAAGCTTCCTCTTAGTTATGTTATATATATAAAAAGGTGGGGTGTTACATTTGCATTATGTATGAATAATTAACATAGATTATCGACATTTAGGTCATTCAAGCTATATTCACCTAGTTATAGACTTCAACCTTTGTACAAAGTGCAATACATAGATTGCTAACTTTTTCTTCTTCTAATCTAGTAGATATTTCAATTCTAGTAGGTGATTTGTGATCGTGTCAACTTCGATCTCACCAATGATCATGATTTCATTAAGAAATACCATTAACTAAGTGATATCATTATGTAACGTTTACTAGATCATTTATAACAAAAAATACATAAATATAGAGACAAATTTGAATTGATGGAACTCAATTGTTATAATAATATTTATAATTCACTCCTAAAGTCGTCACTCGCCATTCTACAATGAAACATGTCTTCTTTTAAGTTAACAAATATAGGATATTGAATAATTTTTTCTCTTAATCTAATGATGACTTTTCTTGAAACCTAAACATTAGGGGTGGACATGGTCTGATCAAGTTTGGTTTGACATTAAAAGCATAGGCCAGATCACATATAGTGGTATGAAATTTTTCTATATCAAATTTGATCGCTAAAAGGGTCTAAATCAAACTTAATTTGACCACTAAGTTGTTGTCAAGTTTGGTTAATTTCGATTCAAAACCATTACTACCTAGTATTTATTAGTCACACACTTATGTGGAGACTGATAAAAAATAGCTTAATAATAATTTTGATTCAATTTTGATGTCATGTTATTTATGCTCTTCAATAAAAATCATACTTTAATAACAAGAAATAAATTTTATTATCTAAAGATTAGAAGAAATTTTCTGTATATTACATGCAATGAATATATATTACCTTTGGATAGATTACATATAGACAACAACATTAGTATAAGTCATATGTAGCACGAATGATGAATAAAATGTTCATATAATTCAGAATATTGTCCATACATCAAATAAATCATGGCTGGGATAATATACTTGAGTATATATATAGATATACACATAAACATAAACATACGTGAGTTGATCAAGTTCCGGTTTGATCGGTTGATTGTGTTGTCCAAACTATAATCATATTGGTTAGGGATGGTCCAATAATTTTTCAAACCAAATTTAGCCGCGGTACCTATCCAAACCAGACTAAACCAATCGGTTTGGTCAAATTCAATTTGGCCGAATGGTCAAATTTTGGTTTCATGTCTAGTCCTACTAAACATAATCTTTTCTAAACAAGTAAAAATATGTCTCTCTATATTTTAGTGCAGTATTCCTTATTAGAAATATAATCTCCGTAACTATTATCTGCTACAAACTTAACCGTTTCTCCAATAAATGCATCATAGATCCCAATATATTCTCAACAGTCATCTATCAAATCTTCATAGTATGTGATTCATGGCACCTCTGCAACTTGTGCAGTTTTGAATTTCTTCGTTATTTATGAGGTACAAATTCTTTGCTCATCGTATAGTTATTCTATTATTGCAATCCTATTAATAGAGAGATATTAATCTATAACCATATGTAGTGCTGTTTCGTACATCAATAAGGTCTGCCCACAAGCATATTGTCCAATCCTTGGGATTGCCATATCTACTTATACACACTCAATCACGACTCAGTAATTATATCGCTCAAAGTGCTGCTCTTCAACTGCGCGCGTTTGAGTCGTCTGACCTTTGTCGACATCACCGTGAACTGGCAAGAGAATGCAAACTTGATCGTCACCAGGAATGTTTGACCACCATCGCAGTCATGCCATGTGTGTGATGTGTTGTTGTGTATCTTGGATCCATCCGCCTACTCAACTGCTCAGCAGCATTAGCCGCTAGGATAACAGATGCGAGTGAGCCCACACGGTTTCCGTCACCCGTCTACTTCTTGTGTCCATCCAACCTTCTGCTTCGCCTGTCCCCCCAACTTGTCCTTCTTAACTCGGCGTTGAATGGAGAAAAGGAGGCGTGACGTGTAGTTTTGGAGCCTTTTCATTAACAAGAGATTTATTATTGTTCCGAATTTGTCTGGCGCGGTGCAGGCAGTCATCAGCGCTTATAAACCAACCGGCACTTAGAGTTACAAAACAGGAAATGGTTTGCAGCGAGTTAAAACTCAATTGTTTTTGTCTGGTTCTAAGCAGATGGAATGGATCGTTTTAGTTTGTAAACGTTTGGTTGATGACAGCTTCCGCATCAGGTACTTGTCGGTGATCTTACCACCAGGATACAACAATGTATACAGAGAAGGCATGCTTATATTTTATTTTGTACCGTCAACGCTCAAACTGACCACGCGATGCCCAACCAACACACACAGCAGCCCAGCAACATGGAAAACAAACCGCGCCTATATTGGGCATAGTTGATTTTCCGCCATTTTATACGTAAAAGTATGAGTTTGTGTAGTTCGTTTTCCAACTGTGGGCTGGAACCACGTCAAACCAAACATACTGAGTTGGAAAACACATGCAGTTACAACCCTTGTGTTCCAACTCATCGCAACCAAACTGGCCCTTATCTGTGGTCCAAACTTCAAGCTTAGAACGCTCCATCCATCGGCTTTAGTTCGGTCGCACACTGGCGTCACCTCAGGTTGAGGCCAAAAACCCACCAGCAGATCCAAGATCCAAGGATCCACTCACGGCTGACGCCATACGTTCGGTTGGACTAGTTGTTAGCAAGTGCTTGACCTGGCCTTACCACATTGGTGTGGGTAGGGTTCGTCCGGTGGGTCTAAAAACCACCAACTCAGATCGACCATACGGGTCCAAGACCTACCGGTCTCAATAGCGAATCATTTCTATGCTTATTATTATTTTTAGACTATGAGGGAAATAAGGGGTCTAAATCTTCTGTGTCCATTTGTCATCCGTTGGATTGTGGAGCCATTGGAGAGTGGACGGTTTAAATTCAGTGGGCATACATGTGACACACATAGAGGATTGGAGCCCGAAAATAAGACCTTATTCGGCTTAGAAAATGGATACTGAAATTTTAGATTATTCGGACTCAGTTAGTCACGACGACGTGACAAATCCCTACGTAACACATATGCCCCAAAAATCACACTTTAATGTCCAACATTGACCCTTTATTGAACATCCCCTAGTTACTACATTTGAGGATCAAAAGCAAATCAAATGCCGAAAGAAAAAAATAAACGCGTCAAATGCTCACAATCGCACGGGCTAGTTGCCGCAACAACAGACTTTGCCCGATGCCCATTTGTGACAACTCCTCTCTTCCTCTGGATTGGGAATTCTCCTCTCCCTCAACCCAACTATGACTCCCGGTCTCACACTTCTCGACCACTCCTTATTGTCTCCCTCTTCCCCATCTCTCAGTCACAACGGTCTAGGGTATTACTCTATTTCTTCTTAAACCCCAAGACAATCACTCAGATATAGGCATTTCTTGCTCGGATTGGAATGGATGTAAAATTGTGTTTCCTCGTACCACAACATTAGCAAACAAGGCTTTCACACTAGCGACAACATGTTCATCTTGACATTATCGACGACCTACAGATCTAGCCTGACTGGAAACAACTGACGACGACATTAGTAGTGGACATTGCGGTGACCCGTGGATCTAGCTTGATTGGAACCACCACCACATATGGGACATCTGTTTCTGTTAGCTAAGAACCGAGAAAAAGAAACAGGGAGATCTTTTGGGGCAATGTTACTTGGTAGAGGACATCATTTTTCAAGAAAACATGAGTTCATCTTTGTTATTATCTCTTCACTGGTGTTAATATTAATCGATTATCAATTAGCCTATAGATTGATTGTTAATTAATATTAACATTGATCATATTTATATTGTTGACTATTGACTGTATTTATATTGTTGATTGTCAATTGATTTCACACATTTGTTGTATTTATTATTATAAAGGGTGTCTCCTCCCCTATATATAAATGGACATACTCTTTGTGACAAATATATTGCAACATACTAGTATTTTTAAGTTTTCATCTTTCACATAATATTAGAGCAAGGTTAGGATTTGGTTTCTCTCCATCTCCCATCAAACTCTACCGCATCTCATTTTCTTTTCCATTGTCTCACAATGGAAGCAAACAACACCAACTATAGCTTCGTCCCACATCATGCATCGAGTATTCTTTCACACATTGCCCAAGATTGACTGCCATGGCAGATAACTGTTTGGGGTGACCTCATCAGGCACCACATGCTCTCTCACCTACATTTTTCCAAAACTCATTCACAGCATGCAACATACCGAATTCTAAAATTTTATATTTTGACCCTCTTTTCCATCTTTTCCTTTCATTTCTATCCTTATTGGTCTTTCTATTTAATTAGTGGAATTCGTAGTCGTTTAGTGAACATTTATTCACTAATTGTACCAATACAAAGGTTTATGCACAAATACCTCAGTGAAAGCTTATTACCATAATTAAGTGCTCTAAACCTTAATTTAACTTTTTGATATGATTTGAAAACCTTAAAATAAGCTAAGTTTCAAATTTGGTTCGATTTGGATGTTGTTTGTTCAAGTTATGCAATTTTAGGTACATTCTAGACTTTTATGCAATTTACCCAATTGGGAGGTTTTCTTTACAAATAATCAACTGAATTTTAATCCTTAGATATTCCCTTACCATTAATGAGATTTTAAACCATTAGAGAACCTAGTTTCACCTTGGTTTGATGGTATTTCTTTCCAAGGGCATTATAGGGATTACCCTCTTTATAAAGATGCTTATCCTTAAAAGTTATCAACCAATGAGGTTATTTCTTTATTGAAAAATGGTGGGGATGGCCTACAATAATCTATGGACTCTTAGGACCGACTTTTGATATGCATGAAGCCTCTATGAGATATCCTCTTGCATGGCCATCAAGCCCTAGGCTAAAGACACATGGAAAGTCCCTTAAGACACCTCATGCTTCACCTCTTTCTTTATATAGCCATATATACCCCTTCCCAACTCACAACTCGAAAACTCTTACTTTCCTTTTCTTTCCTCTAGCTTAGATAATAGTTCCTTCTGTATTTGACCATGAAGTTTCTGTCCCAAGGTAATAGAGGGAGCCTACCTTGGTGAAGAAGGCTCATAGGGCTTCTAAATTGCTCTATTAGGGTTTCTAAAGCTCCTCCTTGGTAATTTCGACCCAAACTAGTAAGTTACCTCCCTTCCTTCCCTATTTTCATACTGTTAGTCTTCCTTACATCCTATTACAGGTCGTAACCATGTAATTCCATGGTGAAACCCCACCTAGAACCCTAAAACACCTCATCTCTATGCTCTTTTGCTAGGGTTTATCACCTCTAAGTTGAGAAGGTGATCTTTGTCCAAGAAAGGAGCTAGACTTGGAGCAACCAGACCTTCTAAGCACAGATCATTGCTGTTTGGACCTTCTTATATTCCCTAGAGGTGAGTTTCATAACCCACTTCTCATATATTGCTTGCTACATGCTTAAAATTCATGCATCTATGTTTAAAATCGATCATTTCCATCTCTTTTTAGCATGTTCTTCTAGGATTTTGGTTTCTTACCATTTTACCTTCTCTAGAAGCTCTAGTTTGGTTACCTATGCAATTTCAAACCTGATCTTGGGTCAAATGGTGTTTTCTCCCTATTCCGCTCTCTTTAATTATCTCGATCGGTTTGATGATGTGGCAATTTCCTATTGGTCAGTATTGAAAAATCATATCTTCTAAACCGCTTATCCAAATTTGATAAATAAATATGTTTTGGAATTAGAAAATTAATCTCTATCTAATAAAAATATTTTCAAGGTCTGATTTCATGGTTTGATGAAGGGTGATTTTTTGTAAAACGAATTTAATGCATAAAATCCATAAAAATTACATCTTAATCATCGTAACTCCAAAATTAACATAAAAATATGTTTTCCTGCTTAGGAGAACCTAATAAGTTCATTGGTGATATTTTCAAAAGCTAAATCCGAAATTTTCTAAAAAGCTCTAAAATTAGGGTTTCTATATATTAATGTGCATTATGTACTCTAATACATGTTAATACATTGAAAATAGGCAAAGTGGAACTTTGACTCAATTAAAGTGGTGAAAGTTAGTAATTGATATCAGTAAGAGAGGTATGTGATATGTATGTGCAATCCCTATTTATGTATTTGCATTCCTTACACCCTATATTGAGATAATTGCATCCAAACCCTATATTTCCCTAATGAGGCTTAAATGAACCCTAAATATTCTGTTCTTGAATCCTAATGTTGTTCATGCCTCAAATTAGATTATAATTTATTCTTATTTGGGTCTTATACCCCACTGCCATGCTTATTTAATATTATGACTACTCTTTCCATGACTACTTTTCTAGCATGTGGATTTATGTTCTATTTAATTTAAAGTAGCAGTACTTATGTACAACCACCCACAGAGGGCATGTAAATAATCGCCCTGGGGAATGTATTATTCTCCCCATAATATTGTAGGTGACTGGGAATGTCTTATTCTCCCCTCACCTAAGGTTAGAGGTCCAGTAGGTGCCTCAACCCTACTTAGTTAGGTAGACATAATTATCTTACATGCAAATCCTTTTTGATATAATTGTTAATGGCAAGTTTCTTTTGAATATAGCCTCATACTGTTGTTATCTTCATTATATGATGAACCCTAGCCTGTTTTTTTTGTACTTATATTGATACCCTAGATTAGTTTTGTGACACATACCTTGTTTTCTTTCCCCTTTTGCTGGGTGTTTTCCCAACCACCCAGGTGCTAGTGCTGAGCAAGGAGGACAAGTTTGAAGGAATTCATCTCAAGAGTAGATCTCAAGCTATCTGAAAGGATGTCTAGGTTGCTATAGCTAGATCCTTTTCTCTTATCTTTTTCTTTTGAGAACAATCATGTAATGAACAATGAAAGCCGTGTAATAGGCTTAGTTCTTTTATTTCCGCTACTATTGACATTTTGTAATGTATCTGGTGCATGCTTATTTACTTGGAATATTATACATGCATCCCTCAATATCTTTTGTCTTTCTAAAAAGATGGATGTTTTTTACTTCCTTTAAATTTTAGTAAGGAGGTGATCTCGCCTCTTTACACAACACCTTTCATCTAATGAAAAAGAGGGTGCTCTCATCATTCTCGAATTTACAAAGTGGCAGATTTGTGATGAACATATTATGTCCTACCTCACCAATTATGTTCACTTAAATCTCTGAGATGACATCATTGAAGAACATACCACTGCTGCTTTAATATGGTCCAGCCTTGAGAGATGATTCACCCAATCAAATGACAGTCACAAATTTCAAGTTGCAATATATGCAACATAAGAAATACATGGTTATCTTTACATTTCATAATTTTCTATGACCACATCCTTAGCCTCTGACGTCTTGGCATCATTGACATACATGTATGCTCTATATGCGCACCACACCATAAGGAGTTTCAGATGTATGAATTTCTTATGGCACTTCATCCATAATTTGTCGTGACCAACATCAAACCGATGACACATTTTTTAGAATCCATTTTTCATGAACTCTTGGTGAATGAGACTCATCTCAGACTCATTAAGATTACAACGCCAAGGCACAATCATCCTCCTATCATGTCTGGTGCTGACATGACTCTCACAACCACAACTACTATAAGGAAAAAATCTCGTGACCATCTAATGTGTACGCATTGTCACAAAAGGGGTCATCTGGCCACATGATGTTTCAAGCTTCACCCAAATTTCTATCAAGAATATAAGAAAAACAACCAGTCCTGATAGTGTGCCAACTACAACAAACATTGTTGTCATAACAAGTGGGACTAAAAAAGAAACTCTCTCTCCCATAGAAATCACATCCATTCTTCACCAAATCATAAAGAAGGGTAGTGATGCCACATCTAAATCTTCAAACATTGGAGGTACAAATTCATCTTCATCTTCATCGATTATAGGTATAAGTTCACTCCTGGACTACGGATTCAGGTGCCACACAACATATGACTCCAAATTCTTCTATTTTAAGGAATTGCTATTTATCTACAAATACCACCAATAGAAATAGCAGGCGATTCACTTATTGATATATCTCAGATTGGATACATCATGCCTCAATCCTTAATTTGTGTAAACCTTACTTTGCTCAAAGTTTTGGCTTGTTCCTAACTTCCATATGAATCTTGTATCTATTGCAAAAATTTGTGATTTTGGATTCCAAGTGATTTTTTTATAAATCTTGATTGTTTTGTGCATGACATGTGTTCAACCGAGGAGATTGGGACTGCAATTAGAGTTGGTGATCTATATTATATGTCTAGTCTTCACATTCTAAATACTACCCACATCGCCTCTTCTAGAGTAATGTTCTCACTAAATTTATGGCATTATAGACTAGGAGATATATCTCCAAGTCATCTATAGTCTTGTTAAGTTTGACATTCTTGTTTCAATATCTATTTCTACTAATTTACAAGAGTCCACTAGCTACAAACTTTCTAATGCTGTAACTTTTCTTTTTTCAAACTCAACCAGTAAAAATTGTTATCTTTTTTTAACTTGTTCATTCTGATATTTGGGGGCATGCACCTATCATCCATGACAGTAGATTTCAATATAATGTAATATTTTTTGATGATTTCACATGATATACATGGATTTATCTCATGCACAACAAGTCCAAAATTCCACACATATAACAATCAATTGCCAATAGAATTAAGACCTAACACAATAAAGTCATTCATCTATTCAGTGTAGAGTACACAACTACTATTATGCGTGAGATCCTCAATTCTCAAGGAACCATTTTTTTAAACAAATTTGTCCTTACAACCATGAACAAAATGGTGTTGCAGAGAGGAAGCACAAGTACCTTATTTAAAGCAATCATGCTTTGCTCGTTAGGTCTGGCGTTCCACAATGCTTCCAGGCTGAAATTGTCCTTACAAACACTTATCTCATTAATCTCATGCCCACTAAATTCCTGGGGGGGGGGTTCACCATGTGAAAAACTCTACAATCAACCACCATCATACACCCACATGTGTCCACAAAGTTCCTACGCGGTGTGGACAAAGTGGAAGCGAGAATGTCGGCTTGTTGAATAACATAAACAATGGTGAGAATCCAATGTCTCGAAGGCTGGTTCCTCTACAAGGTTCTTCCATAGAAGGTGAGTTGGGGCCTAAGATCAGGCTGAAGTAGTCAATGGACAACATGTGAATATTCTCAAGAAGCCACCTATGAAGCCAAATGAGGGAAAAGAGGATGGTGAAAAATGCTTTGCGATCTCTACAAAGTGGGGGATACAAAAGAGGGATTGAGGATGGAATTCCTTGAAATTGATTCACCTACAAATGATTTGACTGATCAATGTTCGATCCCATCATTATTGGTCAGCAACATGGCTTTTTCAATGTGTTGAGTGGTTGTACTTGCTTTGTCCTTCTTCCCCAAAACAAGTGAAACAAACTTGAGGCACAGTCTGCATGTTGTGTTCCTCTAGGATATATTGATGAACACAAAGGTGTCATTATTTTGACATTGTTGCTCACTCTCTACACATAGCAAGCATGGTACATTCCTTGAGGGTACACCTTACTATACCTCAACAAACATCGATCAATCCTTGCTTCATGAATTCATCACCATCCCTCATGAGGAATCCACCACCACAACAATTTACACCACAAACCCCAAGATTTCAGCTACCCATATTGAGATCCCATTGATAATAAGGATACCCTTGTTAAGCCTTCCATTGGGAATGAGACTACCCATGTTGAGCCTCCTATAACATCACCAACAGTAGGCATTAAGGCTACCCATGTTGACCCACATACATCATCTGATGACACTACACATGATTATGATCCCAATTTTGTGTAAAACCTTTCTTCTAGTGACATTAAGATGGGTTCAAGAAGATATCAATATGGAAACCAGCTAAATCCATGTTGTTCTCATTCAACAATCACTTGTTACTTATAAGGCCCCTAAACTTGCTTAATGAGTTGAAAAAGTTTAATTATCATAATTTAATGCTTATAACCCTAATATAACCTTGTGATATGCTTTTAAATCATAATACAAGCTTAAGTTTCAAATTTGGTCCAATTTGTACACTGTTTGAGCAAGTTATGCAATTTTATGCACATTTTAGACTTTTCTGCAATTTACCCAATTGAGAGGTTTTCTTTTCAATTTATCACTTGCATTATGTTCCTTGGATACTCTATCATAATTTTTGAGCTTTTTGATCCATGGGGCGCCTATTTAAACCTTGTTTTGAAGGTGTTTGCTCCAAGGGTATTTTAGGATTTTCCCCTTCACAAATGAGCTACCTTTAGTAGCTATCAACTAATGAATTATTTGATTGACTGGGAAATTCGACAAAGGAAAGCTAACCAGGTCTATACACATGTTGGGGGAGCTTCTTGTGTGTGTTCTTGTATATTCTTAATAAATCAAGGCCATGGACACTTGGATAGATATTAGAACTTCAACTTTTTCCTTTTCTTTATCTTAAAGTGTCATATACTTATCCCCAAGCACCAAAACGAGCCATTTTCTCTCCACCACCTCCCTCCTTCTCCCAACCACATTCTCCCTCTGTTCATCTGCGAATTTTTCTGCTCAAGGAAGAAGAAAGTGGGGATCTTCTTGGAGAAAGGCTCTAAGGTTGAAATTGACTTCATTTTAGGGTTGAAAAAGCTTCCTTCTAGTGATCTTGACCTAAAAGTATAAAAATTCCCTTCTTTCATCCGTATATTTCTTTATTATCCTTCCTCCTAGATTTCTCCAGGTCAGAACCTTGCTGTTCCATGGTAGAAATTGCTCTAAAGCTCTAAAACCCTACCTTTCTTGCTCCTTATGCTTAGTGTTTGCTCATTTGATGAAGAAAGGTGCTAGATGGACGAATTCATAGCTTACTCTTGGATTTTCTACCCTACCTGCTTGAGATTTCTTATGAGTTGGGTTTTATCTTCTCATTATAGGCAAGTGTTATAACTTTCTCCACGTTTATTGCTTACCATAAGCTTTCTAGATCATGTTCTTGCTTGAAAATGATGATTCATGCACTAAAAAGCTATGCATGACTTGGATTTTGATTTTTATAATGTTCCCTGTTCTGATTTCAGTTCCAGATGAACCAAGGATCATTTTTACATTATTAATAAGGTTTAATTTGACTTGGATCAGGTTGGTTTGACAACCTATGGTGCTAAGCACCTATCAAACATGGTCAATTTTAGGGTTTAAAGCTGATTTCTTCGATAAACCATGACCCGATGATGGTACCATTGCAACAACCCTATGGTGTTGTCTTCATAACAACTCATGGTCGTGATAAAGTGTGTCAAATGATGGTGAAAACCTATGGTCACCCACTTAGGTGAGGTTTTGGATCAATTATAAGTATAATGATCAACCATTAAGTACCCTACTGATGATATGAATCAATGATGACATCAACTTCATATTTGATGTTAATTAATGAATATAGTGTTGATCTAACAACCTATATTGATTTAATGACCACTAATGATGTTGGATCATGTCTCTACAATCTATGGTGAGTTAATCATATAGTTTTAGCATCAATTAAGCCTTAGACCAATGGTTTCTTGGGCCACTTGATGCAATGGTCAAACCTATACTGTAATTGATGGTTTTAATATATGAACTTGACCCAATGGTCAAGATCTAATGTTTATTCCTCCAATAAAATGGAATGATGGATAATGTAATATGTTGGTCCTAATAATGGGATTTATATGATTTCCTTTATATGATCAACTTAAGGAGCTTACTTGTTGACAATGAATGGGTTGTTTTAACTGAACAGTCAATTGGGGGTTTTACCCTACTCTCAATTGAACTTTTTGTGTTGTTAATCAAGGGATGTATAGGGTTAGATGTTGACTCTTTCTAGAGCACAAATCAAGGACTTCTTAGGTAGTTTATCTAAGGTGTTTACTTATGTAAACAACCAAAGGTCTTACATTTTAAACATCCAATGGTTCTGGGTGACATTGTGGTATTGTCATACGGGTTGGATGATGATGGAACAAATGGAGGGTTACCCATAATAGGGTAGTCTTACCTATTCACTCATATGAATAGAAGGGATAATAACCATATTGTGTTGATATGTAACCCTAATGAGGTATATCTTGTTATACCTAGCTTTAATATAACTAAATGATGGTAATTGGGTATGAATAGTCCTTGAATGACGAATGCATTAATGAAGTACTCTGTTACTATTCTTGAAACCCTAGTATGCTATAACTCAATCTTTATACCTTGATTTATGTGTGGCTTCATACTTGAGAATGGTATGGAATGTGATGGTGATGCTTCACCTTATGCATCCATGATACAATGGGGATGATGTGAGTTAGGGTTTGGGTATGAGTGCTATTTAGTAACATTGATATAAGTTATCATGTTGAACCTAACTCTAAAGAAAATAGATAAAGATGAGTATTCATGTTTAACATTCTTATATGATGGAATGATGGTGGAATAACCTCCTTAACATGATCATAACCTTGGTATGTTAATTGGTGGTTATCATCGCCACATGGTTGATACTTTCTTATGCTAAACATTTGCATTATGAATATGATGAGAGTTAATCATATCTAGATTCATTGCATGTTGATGTAATAAAGGAATGTTCTTAATGTTAATATAACCCTACTATGATTGTTTATGAATATAACCTAGTTCATTAATGCAATATTGTGCTGATCTGGTGTATTATATATAAGTGATGTTGTTGAGCCTTGTTATAAGGAATGCAAAGATAATGATGATCTTGCATGGAATAATATGATGGTCTTAATGACCTTTGGGCATGGTTGAGTCATGAATGAGGTGTAATCCTCTTGTGTTGATAAGGGTTAATACCCTGTGATATTGTGAAAAGGATTTATATCATGTGATAGTATGATGGTCTGAATGACCTTTGGGCATGGTTGAGCCCTGCATGAGGTGTAATCCTGTTATGTTGATAAGGGTTGATACCCTGTGATATTGTGAAAAAGATTATTATTTTGTGATAGTATGATGACTAGTGTGGTCTCATGAATGGAAAGTGAATAGTACCATGTGATGATGAGATGAGAAATTATGTTTCACACATTTTATATCTTTTCAAAGTTGTGGTATTTACATGCTTGCTAGAAGTGAATTAGGGTTTGTATGTCCACTTGTTTGATGCAACCTTAATTCACCCAAATGACATAACTAATCAAGTGAAACTCTAATCCTGTAGCACCCTGTGCCATAGATCCATCCGAGTGTCAGAATTTTCTAGATGGTGAAATGAGTATTCCTAAGGGAAACTCAGAGCACATACTGTTGAGTATGTGGGGTGGCAAGTTGAGGATATATCCTTGTCATCCACAATGCAGATTGTGGAGGTTGGCTATGGTCATGCCTCATACATCTGATGTGAATGAGAACGGTTGCGGTCGTGTCTCAGTGATTATATATGCGACAAGATTGGAGGACAACTACGGTTGTACCTCGGATGGTAGGGTATGCATACCCACCTCCTTTCACTAGTGCCATGACCTGTACCAAGGACAGACTAGGCTGTTAGTAGCTTGACCTTATGTGTCATTGTGGCAGACCCATATTGATCGGGGGCGGAAGATCTTAGGAGTACGGCTCTTCCTAGATCTTGTATGGCACTGATTTTGACTTAGCAGTGGTCAGTTGGATTTTGAGTGGTATACTCAAATTCCTCAGGGCATAATAAAAGATGTAATACAACCATATAGCATATCTGTTTAGGGTTATACATGACGCTTCACATTGGGTGATAACCCTTGTTTGTTATCTACACAAAGATGATGCTTAGTGCAATTAAGAGATATTAGATATACTAATGTTGTGGATATGCTTAAGATTGTTGATGCGTACATACAGTAGCCATGTTTATGTTGTTAACTATACTGCTACTACTGATTATAATAATGATGTTGGATATCTCATGTTGTTAGTTATGTTTACCATGCTAGCCATGCCTTTGTAACTAGAGATGCATATACTGCTAATCATACTTATCCAGATAGTTGTCCTTATGTTGTTAGCTCTTCTTTTGATATTGATATGTTCAACCAATTAGACATGCTCATGTTGTTAGCTTTGCTATGTTACTATACTTGCTCATGATGCTAGATATGCATATGCTACTGAATTTCTTATATTGTCAACAAGATAAAGAATGATAGTCTGGCTAATGATGATAGTTATTATTTGCTCCTTTATGTATTTTGTTAATCATCGGTACTGTTGATCTTATTTGTTATATCTGATTAAACTTCTTAACTATTTAATTATTTAAAAATGTTGTACTCAATAAACGTTGTTGGAGGTTATATCTCTTGCTGGGACATGGGTCTCACCCTTGTAGTTTGCCACATTTTTTAGGTAATCAGAAGTGACGAAAACAAACATGTGGCAGCAAAGAGAAACTACAATAATGAATCTTTGAGAAAGTTGATTAGATGTCTAGTGTGTCCTAGATTTGTCCCTATACTCTCAAATCTGGGCAGGAAAAGTTTGTATATGGTGTTTCAAATGAATTGGGATTTTGTTTAGCATGCTAATGCTTGTTTGTGTGACATATATGAATATTGTTCTCCTATGTATATATGTTGTGGCTAAGGCAATAGATCAATTTGTATCAAATTCTTGGCATAGTATGGATATAAGAAAGATTTTTGGATCTTATGCAAATGTTTATGAGCGGGTGCTAACGCTGAAATCAGTTTTAATTTACCCATATTTTTGGGTATGTGATTAATTTGTGATTTATTGTGTTTTATGTTTTGAGTAATCTCATTTAGTGTAACAGGTTCTCACATTACTCTTCAGAACATGGAAGTTTCCTAAATGCTCTTCATACAGATCTTATTGCATCATCATATCAGGAAGCTTCTAGTTATATATACTAGAAGAAGGCTATACACGAAGAGCTCTAGTCTTTTGAACACACCCACACTTGGGATCTTGTTCCTTTACATGTAGGTGCTTCACATGTCTGTTGCAAGTGGCTTTACAAAATCAAGCACAAGACTAATGGCATGATTGACAGATACAAAGCACGTCTAGTTGATAGAGGCTTCACTCAAGAGTATGGCATAGACTATGAAGAAACATTTCTTCCATGTTGACTATCAGAATGATTCTTGCTGTTGCAACAACCCATCATTGGACTTTATACTAGATGGATGTGCAAAATTCCTTTCTATATGGATAACTCTCAGAAACTGTATACATAGATCCACAACCAAAACTAGTAGTTCCTGAATCTCATTTTTGTCTTCTATATTGAGCCATTTATGGACTCAAATAAGCACCCAAAACCTGATTTGAATGATTTAGGCAAGCTATCACATGTGCATGTTACATCCAAAGCCCATATGATAATTTCGCCATCACCTCAAGTATGAGTCATCCTACTCTTACATGTGGATGGCATGAGCATCGCAAGAGATTATGTAACATGAATCAATGATCTACAACATTATCTTGCTAAATAATTTTAGATGAAGGACCTTGGACAACTTCACTACTTTCTAGGCCTAGAGATTGTTCATGGGCAGAAAAGAATTCTGATCTCTCAAGAAAAGTATGCAACATATATCATTGAGCATGCCAAAATATCCAACTTATGGGATGCAAACACACTTCTTGAAATTCATGTAAAATTATGCCCAACTAATGGTGAACCATTACCTGATCCCATATGATATTGTGAGCTAGTAGGAGAAATACTATACTTGTACATCACTAGGACATATATTCAACATGTTGTTAGCATTGTGGAAAATTCTTATCTTCTCTCAAAAGTATCCAGTACGCTATTGTACTCCGTATCATATGCTATGTATGGGGAGCAATCACAGTCTCTACTCATGAGCTCATCCTACAACCTTATCCTACATGCATACATTCATGCTGACTGGGGTGGATGCCCAACTACTAGATGCTCCACCACTGGTTTTTGTCTTCTTCTTGGTGATTCTTTAGTATTTTCAAGGAGCTAGAAACAAGATGTTGTATCTCTTTCTTCCATTGAAGTAGAGTATAGAGAAACATGTGACACCACTCAAGAAATAGTGCACATCTATTGGCTTCTAAGTGATATTGGAGTTTTCATTTCTGATGCTACACCTATGTTTTGTGACAATAAGAGTGCCATAAGAATTGCTAGTGATCTATTTTTCATGACAAGACTAAGCACATTGACGTAGACTGTCACTTTTTGAGAGAAGTATCTACCTAGCATCATCACATTTTCCTTCATAAACTCTACAGATAAATTGTAGACCTCTTTATAAAAATGCACACTGTATCAAATCACAACAAGCTGGTTCACAAACTTGGCATCTTTGATCCACCTTGAGTTTGAGGAGGTGGTGTTAATATTAATTGATTATCAATTAGTATATGTATTGATTATTAATTGATGTTAACATTGACCATATTGATATTGTTGACCATTGATTGTATTTATATTGTTGGATGTCAGTGTCTTTCACACATTCATTTTATTATTATTGTAAAGAGGGTTTCCTCTCCTATATATAAAGGGGCATACTCCTTGTAACAAATACATCGAAACATACTTGTATTTTTAAGTCTCGATCCATTCAAAGTTGGATTTTACAATTTATGTTTGAAATATATATATTATTATTTATCATGCTACAAATCTAGTTATCTTCTTCTTTTTTCGTGACAAGGGTGTTTCTCTCTTCCACTCAAGAGAATTGAAGTTCATGTACATAAAAATAAAAAAAAAATTCTTTAGAAAGAATTTCATAAATGTAAATGGACTTGATATCTCATACATAGTAAGACCAAATAATTTAGTAAAATGCTTGAAAAGATGTTCAAGATCCCCTCATTATAGAAATAAGCATATATCATAACTTTATTATGTATTGAATTATGGGTTGGACTCATTCCATGTATCTATCTACCCAACCTTATTTGGACTAGTAGGAAGACTATTATTACTTGAAATTTGATAGAATGATCAACATGATACTATAGAATGACTTGCATCACTATTTCAAGGATGAATTAATCTAACATGGTAGTCTAATGACACCTCCAAGAAACTCAACTCTAAAATCTTTATTTTTGACATCAAAAAATTTAATCTTTAACTCTGGTTAGGGGATCTTATATGAAAACATATATCATTATGTGACATGAAAATTGGCGTGGAAAAGACTTCTATATTGAATTGTATAGGTTATCTAAGTGTTGGAATTCACCATCTACTAGTTTATAGGACAAGACACTACATTATGGGAAAATGTCTTTACTACCAAATGCTAAATGTCCCACAATTCCCCATGGAATTTGTTGTCTAAATATGAAAAGAGAAAATACAAACCAAAAACTTGAAGATTCATGAGGAGCTAACTTGTATTGTGGACAAGTGTTCCCTAAAGGAATATTTTGATGTTCAAATTATTGTGCAAGTTCCTCATAAATTATTTTAGGGAGGATATTGCAATCAATCACTAAATAAGGTAACTATGAAGGATAAACTTTATAATTTAGAATGTTGGGGATGTCGTTTGGGGCAACGGTGGTGAAAGGGTGATGGTGAGAGATCTCCTCTGCTAGTAATGGGGAGGACTACAAGGGAGAGGGGGCACAAAATTCTAGAAAGAGTGCTTCTCTGGGTGTGAAAATCTCGATAGAGGAAATTTGGTTAAACCTACTCTATGGAGGGATGTGTAGCATAGAACAATGTGAGGAAGAGGAAATGCATGAAACCAAGATAGAAGAGGTCATGGACACTTATGTTATGACGAGAGATGTGACAACAAAACCTCCACCTATAGAGAAAAATAGTATCTAGATAAAGGAGTACAGAAGATTCGTATGTGGTAACATCGGTGGTATGGAGAAAAAAATTCATCGACAATATCTTAACAAACTACATAGACCAAAAAGATATTAAATTGGTCCTAGACTATGGTGTCCTAGAGTGTTCATAGAGGATGAAGCAGAAGAATAACCAAAGGCATAATGGAATTACTTGGTCATTGCAAAGCTTATTGGTAAATGTATCAACTTTATGACAATGGCAGGCATATTGAAGCTACTGTTGAAATCTACATGGAGGGTGAGGCTCTATGAATTTGACAAATCCTTTTATGTTGTTAAGTTCTCACCAAAAAAAGACTATGAATAGGCCATGTCATGGGGGCCTTGGTGTTGGGTTTTTAGGGGAGGCAGAGAAGGCAGCGGAAACAAAAATTTTATCCCCCAAACCTAGAACAAGGAAACGCGTCAACGTCTATACAATAGGAAATGGATGGTTTATGGAATCATACCTTGTCCCGAGGCTTGCTCGGCGATAATACCTTGCGCCTTGCACGGTCTTCACCTCCGGTCTTGGACGGTGTCTGTGCAGCTCCTGGTCGCACCGGGACTGACGACTCCTGGTCTCACCGGGACTGTCGGGAGTGACAGTTGTCCTCCGAGCGGCAGAAACCTCCCGCCTCTGAAGTAGTCCACACAGACCACCTAGAACTCCAATCTCCTTGTCCCACAAGGAATTGGAAGGAGTCGCATCCTCCTGTCAGCGTACTAGTCGCCAACACACTCTCCTGCCACCAATTGCCTTCTGCAGTTGTCTTTCCCTTGTTGTGCCTCCCTTATCGGGTAGCACTTGCTCGGGCTCTCTCTCAGTTACCAAAGACAGAGAGAACGACAACTTCACAGAGCAACTGGTTGCACTGGGTTGTTCTTTGAGAAGCCCCCAATACCCCTATATATATAGGAGGGTCATGGGACATGGTTCTCTATCCCGGGCAATGCAGGACTAAAGCAGGAGTAGAAGGGTTTGAGATTTTCCACAAAAACAACCAACTCGCAACCTGAACCGATCGATTCACAACTGAAACGGTCAGTTGGGGACCTGAGCCGGTCGGTTGACATCTCAACGGATCGGTTGGGACCCATGAAACGGTCGGTTCATTTCTGAACCGATCAGTTCGTGGTCCTGATCAGTTCCCGATTGACTTTCCTTCTTTTGTTTCTAATTGGTATCAAATACCAATCCTTGTTCCAATCAAATTGGGCAAGTGAAACAAAAGGAAAATTCTCACCAATCCTACTTTCCCAACTTGCTCAGTTGCAACAGTTGAACCGATCATTTCAACACTTGAAGCGATTGTTTCACCCTGTCCATGAGCCGATCAACTCACAACCTGAGCCGATCGGTTCACCAAGCTGAGCCGATCAGTTCATCACATGAGCCGATCGGTTGGGAGTGCAGATTGTGCAGAATCAGTCAATTGCAGTTTCAATCAATCCGATACTCTAATCAATCAGTTCAACACCTTGAACATTATGATACTGAGCTATCAATTGATTGAGTGTTTAATTGAACTACTAAACTCCTTTAGTAATCAATCCAAACATTGTTTGTGGACAAAACTCCTCTTCGAGGTTAAATCCTATGTGTGTGACCCTACAGGTCCTTTTTCACGTTGGCAGTGAAAGTCCATAACACTTATGATTTCACAAGCAAAGAGCGGTGCCTAGTCACACGTCAGTGCTACCCAAGTGAAAGCAGAAAGTTGGATAACAACTTTCAATCCTACAATCCATGAATGGTGTTACAGTGAATGTATAATTCCTTTGTCACTGATATCCTGAATGAACTCGAGGCATGGAACAGTCATCCTGTCAACGTTCATTCACTTTGTTGATCTTAGAGTAGATTGGAAGAGATATGTATGACATCAATATCACATACTGATTCACACATGCGTGCGCACACCTATTTCAATCCTACTCATCAAGTGGCCTTGGATATCAAACTCCCTCAGGAGGGACAAATCCCATATCTATCACTCACCCCTCAAAAGCCCCATGTGTCAAAGCCACCCAATCATCACCTTTATAACAACCCATGTTTCAGGACTGCATTGATGATGTCAAAGTGTGCCCAACGACATGTGTTGAGTGTAGTGATTTCAGGTCAAATAATCACACTCACCGCCATCACTGTGAGTACTGACTGTGACTACCACGTCATGGTTCCATGTGTCAAACTCACGGTGGGTCTGTCCGGTACACTTGTTCTCTAACAAGTACCTATGTGTTTGGTTTGATATCTCTATATCATGACTAATGAGATTCTGTCATCAACCAACACCAAAATGTAGTCTTTTGTGTCATTGCTGTCTATCTACCTTCCACAATGACATCCGACTAGGGACAAAACAAGAATGTACAAACTCTTAGCATCCGTATGATCTCATCATTCAGGTCCTCAACCTGAAAGCATACGTCATTGAGTACTGTCATTCTCTAGACATTCAATCTGTTCTATCACTATCTCATATGACTGAACCGGAAAGAATTGGAAGCTTGCCTTTGATGTTTATCAAATCAATCTTAATGTATCCCACCAATCATCTCATGATTGGCCCTCAGGGCATACATACCAACACTTGGTATATGTTTGGTATTTTTTTAATGGTGTGGAGATGGGATGCACTCTTTCATCCAAGAAATGCACTTACAAACTGTAACGACCCTGCCTCCCGGTAACCCCCACTTAAGGGAGACCCAAAGGACAGAGCCGTTATTCAATTAACAGGATCAAATGTTCAACAAATAATCAATAATAATTAATAAACTTTACCAACTAAACTAAAAACTGGTATAAAATAAAACTTTGTTTACCTTTTAAAATCTGGGAATTCTAAACTTCTATCCATGAAAATACTAATCTAACTAATCCTCTTGTGCACGTTACTTCTCATTTAATTCCACATATGCCACTTTACTGTTTGTTCTTTTCATTGTACCTAAAACGCTGACAAATAAAACGTCGGTCAGCCGAAGCTGGTATGTGGGGGAAACAATAATCATGCAAATATGGTAACAACGTAATCATTCAATTAATCATTTAACAACCAAGATTACGTTTTAAGCCATACTACTCAATCCTTACCTATCCCCTGACTCTGTGCTATCCCTTGTATGCTACCTCTCCTTTAGGTATCTTCTTACCCCCATGGACCTACCTTATAGGTAGCCAATACCTAGGGTAATAGAGTTGCATGGCACTACCCGAAGGTAGCCCAATATCTAACTCATGATGACTTGATGGTCCTACCCCATTGGTGGCCATTTACTAAGTCATCTAATGACCTGATGGACCTACCCCATTGGTAGCCATTTACTAGGTCAACTATTAAGCCACAGAGGGGACCAAGATCTGAGCTATTAGGCACATATCTTATGTGATAGTCATAGCCACATTATAGTTTGCATGAATTAAAATCATCCAACAGTTAATTCATGACATCGATGAAAACTTCGATAAATCTCGGAAAACTAACTCGAGATATTCATAAGCGTAACCACATACCTGTACATGTAGATTCAAGTGCAGGAATGAACAAGCAAGCATTCAATAAGATCCTGAAACAATTATACAATTTCCTTTTATTACTCATGTCATTAAGGTCTATCAAATCCAGCTTGCTTCTTAGGGTTTCTAGTCCACTTTTAGGGTTTCTATTGTAATTAGGATTTCCCTTCGTCTTTTACTATTTTAAACCCTAATCTAACACAATTGATCACAAACCCTAATTACCTCGTCTATTCTTCAACATTAAGGTTATCTTAACAACATATAACCCTATTTTCATATTACAGGAACATTAATCATCAATTAAGCTTCTTTTTCATTAAATCTACCATTTTTATCCCTTTAATCTATGACAAGATCATTATACACATTTATCATCAATTCATAGTTCATTGTGGTCCAATTCACATATGAACTTGATTTGTCATTAATTCTATTATTTATTCATGAGAAAACCCTAATTACTACATTTAGGGTATTTATCCACAAATTAGGAACTTTAATGCTCGAAATATCTTATAACTATGAAAACTCAGTTCTATACATGAAATCGAATAAGTAAAGCCATTAGTAGTCCTAATTACCAACATTAGGGTTTCAAGGCCCATTAAAGCTTATTTATGCACATGAACTCTCAATTAAACTACTTATGTGCAAAATTCATCTTTTTCGATCTTAATGTATCTCTTTATGGTTAACAGGTTAATATCAACTTTAACCATCACTTAAACCTCATTAATTGTAACATCCCTGACCTGGGTTATACTTTAACCCTAGGTGTTTTGATCAAGAAAGATGATTATATGCTTAATCTTATCTTGTGAAAAGTAATTAGGGCTCATGAGAAACTTATGTTTCAATTTTGGTCCTATTTGAACAATGCTAAAGCAATGATTGCTTGTTTTGGACTAAAGTGCAAATTACCCAATTTGAGGGGTTAACTTGCAAATTTCACATGATAAGATGTTCCTCTGATGTTGAGACATCATAAGGATGAATATGATGTAGTAGTATGGTTTCCACAAGCTTGGACACCAAGATTAAGCTTGTAAAGCAATCCTTGTGCATTAAAACCTAGTTTTTGAGTAAAGTGCAATTTACCAAAAATATAGGGTTCAATATGCAAATTACCATTTCAATAAGGTCCTTAATGTTTCTTGGAATCATGTAGAGCAAAGAAAATGAGAGGGGCATCTCATTTGAATTAAGTTGGAGGAAAGAGAATCTTGATATTAAAATAATCAAGATTTAATCTTAAGTGAAACCCTAATTCAATTTAGGGCAAAAATGAATGTATTAATTAAAGGGCCTTCAACTAAAATGTTATTGGTTGATTTTGAATAAGGATGGACGTTCTTTTTCCAAGATAAGGAACGAAAATATCTCAAGTAGGTGAAATTCCACTCACCTTATTATAAAGAAAAGTAATATCCACTCACATATGAGATATTAATATAATAAGCATTAAGGTGCTTAATTTGCTTTTCCTTAAATCATGGATAATTGAGAGGAATATGAGGCAATGAAGATAGCCTCGTCCTTAAGGATTTTGAGGGGAATTTGAGGGGGAAGAGGCGGCCATGTTTTTGGAATTAAATGCATTTTAATAATGCATTTTCTCTCTCATTAATTTCCTTATAAAAGTGCCATTTCCAAATCAATTGAAAGGCTTTTTCGGCCCTTTCTTCTTCCTTTGCTTTGGGTGAGCTCAAGGGGACTTAGGAGAAACAGGAGGACGAGTCCCAACCTGTTGGTAAGCCTCTTGACCCTTGTTCTGCATGATTTCATGGTGGAAATCAAAAATAAATTATGGATTCCTTCTTATTTCGATCTCCTCTTCAACCCTAGCCAACTTTTACAATCAAAAGCTTGAGGACGAGCCTAGGGGAGTTGCAAGAGGTTCATCCACCATTTATGGTGTGATCTAGGAGCTTTGGAGCTCAATTGAAGGCGGGTTTTATAACTTGAAACCCTAACTTTGTTATTGCAATCAATTCCTTATCAATTGGTGATCATTTCTACATTTCCGAAATTAACTTTGGTTGGTTGATGCAATTTCCATGGAAACCACAGGATATTTCGTGAGTTTGGAGCTTGATGATGATGACATCATCATAAGCACACACCTCCCCAAATACCTTGGGCAAACGGTTTCATAGTTTGGTTGGACCAAACGGTTTCACCAAACCGTTTGGTGACCAAACGGTTTGCAAACTGTTTGGGAGAAAACGGTTTCAAAACCGTTTGGTGGAGTTGACAAAGGGTTGACCGTTTGGGAATCTTGTTCCTAATTATGTAGGCTGATGACCCTACAAATTTGAGGGGTTAACTACAAAGGAATCGTGAGTTGAAGGCCAATCAATTAGGAAAATCGAATTGAATTAAATGCTGATTTTCAACCTGATTAACTTGACCTGTTTGGGAAAACGGTTTCAAGACCGTTTGAGTGAGTTTACCAAGCATTTACCGTTTGGGATTCCTGTTCATAATTATGTTGGTTGCTTACCCTCCAAATTTGAGGGATTCAATCCAAAGTAATCGTGAATTAAAGGCTAATCAATTAGGGAAACCTAATTGGATTAAGTGCTGATTATCAATCTGATTTAATTGAACTTTTTGGGAAAACGGTCTCAAGACCGTTTGAGTGCGTTGGCCAAGGGTTGACCGTTTGGTATTACTGTTCCTAATGATGTGGTATAATGAATCACCAAATTTTAGGGATTAAATCCCAAGGAATCGTGAGTTTAAGGCTATTGAATTGGGCAAACCCTAATTGAAAACAGTGCTGAAATTCCAATGAGTTAATTGGAGATTTTGGGTTGATTAGCCCAAACGGTTTCAAGACCATTTGGGGATCACCCAAACGGTCTCAAGACCTTTTGGGGGTCACCCAAAGACCGTTTTGAGGTCTGGGGTCAAGTATAGTTGACCAATTGAAGGTCTAAAGGTACCAAATCATATTGCAATTAAGTGCTGATTTGTTGATCAACTCGATAGACCAAACCTTGATGAAATTTCACTAGAATCCAAAGGTTGGATGAGCCAAACGGTCTCAAGACCGTTTGGAGATCATCCAAATGGTCTCAAGACCGTTTGGGGGTCACCCAAGACCGTTTGGAGGTCTAGGGTTGAGTATGGTTAAGCAATTGAAGATCCAATGTCACTAAGTTGAAGTGTAATCAATTGCTGATTTGGTGATCAATCCCATGATCCAAACCTTAATTGGATGGCTTGGATTTGAGTGATTTGATGGGAAAACGGTCTCAAGACCGTTTGGAGGTCATCCAAACGACCTCAAGACCGTTTGGGGTCAGGTAATACCCAATTTGAATGATGGTTCAATAGTTTCAATGTAACCAATCTTGCATTGATTAGTGTTGATGAATCATTGATTCCAAACCCTAATTCAATTGAACCAAACCCTAATTGATGACCAATTGAGGGTCAATTAACGGTCAAATCAGTTGAAGGTTTACCTATTTAACTCAATTGAAGTATAATTATAGGTCCAATTGATGATTGGTTCCATGAATTCAATGATTGAAGGAATCAACATTGAAAACCCTAATTCAATTGGATACCTTAAGTAATGGAGGTCCAATGTTATTGAATCTCTTGAGAATAGAGATGATGAATCATCCATTGATCCAATGATAATTAGTAGTGATAATCAATGAAGGTACAAAGGTTGAAACCCTAATAGTACCTAAGTGATTAGTGCCAATTAAGGGATGAACCCTAATTGCTTATAAGAACAATGTCTTAGTACACTATGTTAACCATAGTTGTATATACTTGATTGAAGGGTTGATGTAACCTAATCAAGTTGATAGGATGATGGAAAGGAATTCATACATGAGTATTGATCATGTGATGAATAGGGTATGATCCTTAATAAAGAGATCATGTGAACCCTAATTGAGGTTGATTCCATGTAAACCCTAATTGAGGGTGATGCCATGTGAAACCCATGTTGGGATGAATAGTAAACCCTAATTTTAGGCAATATGATGGGAAAGACTAATGAAGGGTGATGTTATATGCAATCCTCACCGTAATTAAGTATGATAGTATGCGAAACCCTAATCCTAATAATGGAATGGTTACTAATATATTGATGGGGGAAATGCCTAAAGTGATTGATTGTGGATATCCTTATAGCAAGTAATGCTTTAACTTGAGATGAGTCCATATTATTAAAGATAGTTGGACCATTCTTATGTGTGACCTATGCACTTCATGGTAAGGGTGATAGGTTAATGGATGAAAGGATTAAGATGGGAAATACCTTAATCCAAGATAAGCTGATAACTTAAGGAAGTTGAAAGTGATGAGGAAAGTGATATATCAATATGTGATAAATATCACTTTCAGTATTACATGATTGATATAGTTCAATACCTGGAATAGTTGCACAAGATTAGCATAGTCTAATACCTGGAATAACATCTGCACAAGATTGGTTAAACTCCAATACCTGGAATAGTGTCACAGGATTGGCTAACTCCCAATACCTGGAATGCACAGGATTGGTTAACTCCCAATACCTGGAATGCACAGGATTGGTTAACTCCCAATACCTGGAATAATAACACAGGATTGGCTAATTCCCAATACCTGGAATGCATAGGATTGACATAGATCAATACCTGGAATAATAACACAGGATTGGCTAACTCCCAATACCTGGAATGCACAGGATTGACATAGATCAATACCTGGAATAAAAACACAGGATTGTCTAACTCCCAATACCTGGAATGCACAGGATTGGTTAACTCCCAATACCTGGAATAATAACACAGGATTGGCTAACTCCCAATACATGGAATGCACATGATTGACATAGATCAATACCTGGAATAATAACACAGGATTGGCTAACTCCCAATACCTGGAATGCACAGGATTGACATAGATCAATACCTGGAATAATAACACAGGATTGACTAACTCCCAATACCTGGAATGCACATGATTGACATAGATCAATACCTGGAATAATAACACAGGATTGGCTAACTCCCAATACCTGGAATGCATAGGATTGGTTAACTCCCAATACCTAGAATAATAACACAGGATTGGCTAACTCCCAATACCTGGAATGCACATGATTGACATAGATCAATACCTGGAATAATAACACAGGATTGGCTAACTCCCAATACCTGGAATGCACAGGATTGGTTAACTCCCAATACCTGGAATAATAACACATGATTGGCTAACTTCCAATACCTGGAATGCACAGGATTGACATAGATCAATACCTGGACTAATAACACAGGATTGGCTAACTCCGAATACCTGGAATGCACATGATTGGTTAACTCCCAATACCTGGAATAATAACACATGATTGGCTAACTCCCAATACCTGGAATGCACAGGATTGATATAGATCAATACCTGGAATAATAACACAAGATTGGTAATAACCCAATAACTGGAATGGTTGCACAGGATTGACATAGATCAATACCTGGAATAGTTGCACAGGATTGACATAGATCAATACCTGGAATAGTTGCACATGATTGACATAGTTCAATACCTGGAATGGATACACAGGAATAATATAAATCTAATGCTTGTACTAGTTGCACAGGATTGGTGTAATCCAATGCCTGGAGTACTTATATAGGATTGGTATAGACCAATGCCTAAATAAGACATGATGATGTACACTCTCATGTCCATTATAACCAGAATCTGTTTAGCAGATTGGCTTAGGCCAATAAGTTGAAACAAGAATGTCTCATGGGTGACATATCATAATAATGAGTGTCACAAGATAAGTTTGATATGATGGTATAATATGGAGGATAAATGATATACATGTTCTTCCTATTCCTTATTAAGAAAATGCTTTAAACCGCTCATCATCTGCCTAGTCTTATATCCATAATTGCAATAATAATGTTTTGGCGGAGAGTTATATCTCTCGCTGGGGCAATTTACAATTGTCTCACCCCCGTGGGATCCAACATTTTTTTAGGTGGACGCGGACAAAGAAGAAGATACTCTTTTGCAGGAAAAGGAAAGCTACAGCCTGGACAACAGTAAGATATCAGGTGGAGATACTGTCTGTCAAGTTATGTAGCTAGAAAGTCCTATGTGTCGTCTCTCTACTCTCAGGTCCTCAGAGTTTTTAGTCAGTGTTTTAATACATCAATCTAAGGTTTTGGCTTGATGCCCCGAGATTTGTATATTGTCTATATATAATGTTTATAAGGAAGTTGATGATGTAGTCTCTGAAAAGAGATGGTACATGTTATGTACGTTTGAACTAGAATATAAATAGTATACAATGGTTCTTGATAGAAAAGATTTCCTATGTGAGGATCTCTTTGCAAAAAGTTTTAAATTTTTAGTGATTTTCAGTAATCCGCTGGTGATGATCGCTTCCGCATATTTTATTATTGTTAATGACACTTGTTATCTTAATAATGGCGTGTGTCATTACAATTAGTGGTATCAGAGCTTTAGGTTCGTTGAGTCTACAGAGGCATAGGACTAAGTTGTTGAGTCTGTGTTAGTGTCCTCCAGTATACCCTATAATGATTTCTTCTTGTGCAGAGAAAGGGTAAAGTTTTAAAATGACTGGAAAGCACAAAGAACACATTGCTAAGGGAAATGTTGTTGCACCAAGTAGAGGTGCAAGGGATCATGCAAGAATAGAATGAGTGCCTGAGAATCCCCATTAAGACCTGATCAAGATAGAAAATCCTATGATCATGCTCTTATTGGGCAGATTAGGGCAACAGTAATGCATATAAGTGAACTGGATGCTAGCCTTATAACCTCGGTTATCAGTCCTTAATACAGAAAGCTTGAGCTTTAAAAGAGTTCCTGAATGAATTAGTCATGTGGGAACAAGGGAAAATGTGGAAAAGATTAACTTATGGCAAGAAAGTGGACTCTGCCATGAGTTCAGACAGATAATAAATCTGTGATGGTAGTGCCCAAGAAGGGGCAATAAGCTGAGAAGTAGGGAATGGTCTCTATAATTCTAGAGACATTAGCCTAATGGTTTTAAAAAGCCAAGTTTTTGGTACTAATAGTGCAATAAATGCCTAGTGTACCAGGGAAGTAGCCACTAAGTAAGTGCAAAGGTCTTAACCTTTCACCTGTAAGATTCTATGGCTTAGTTTTTGCTTCAGTAATAAGACTAGTAAGACCATGATATGAGTACAAGGTATGTTATAAATGTGTACATGTTGAGTACACTAAACCCTTTTTGTTATAAAAAAAGGATTGTTGATTTTGTTTTCCCTATTGGTTTCTATATAGGGAAGAAATTGTGAGGACCGTCTCGTGAAAACAAGATTAACTAATGCGGAAGCGTTCATCAAGCAGCGGATTAGCGAAAATCACTAAAAATTAAAACCTTTTTATCAAAATATCCATTGAAGGAAAACTTTCTCACATAGAACCAAAGTAACATAATTACATTCTTGTTCACATGTACATATTCTGTATCATCTCCTTTTGAGAATTACAAGCATTAACTGTCCTGTCAAGCTAAACATAGGCAGTATAAAATCTCGAGGCTCTAAGCCAAAATCTCGAAAGCACTAACTACTACTCCGAGGACCTGAGAGTACAGAGATGACACATAGGACTCTATTTACATCTATACAAGGCATAACAGTCAGTGTCTCCACCTGAGACTTCACTGCTATCTCTGCTGCTGCTATTGTTGTCCTTCACCTATTGAAGGATTCCTATCTCCTCGTCCGCGTCCACCTAAAAATGTGGTTCCCACGGGGGTGAGACAATTATAAAAATTACCCCAGCGAGAGTTATAACTCTCCGCCAGTAACATTGTTATTGCAACTTAAGAAGATAAATATGAATGGAAGAATCATATTTGTATAGTAGCAGATATTTTAATGTCTAACAGATTAGAACATTATTCTATATCAGAAGCATTGCAACTATAACTTGATATAATCAACATGTCATTTATCCTTTAAGGAATATAAAGAACATGTATAACATCTATTCAAACTACATAATCATTACCACTGCTTTAACTCTCTTCAGGATTAGATCATATATCTAAAGCCTGGTATTATCATTGTGGAGTCATGGCCCGTAGCCATATTCTTTTCATAAAGTGTTGGGATCTTAATCCCTCAATTCACCACTGGAAATTCTCATCCTTTTACAGTTTCAATACCCTAACCATGTGATTCTGGGTGTTTAAACCCTTAGTTCATCACTTGAGCATTGTTACCACTTCCTTAGGTAACTAACACCTTTAGGTCATTTGACCAAGGTAAGTATGATACTTGATGTCTATTAACTCTCTTTCTACCTCTTATCAGACAACAAGATATATTATGACACACAAGGCCCAATAAACAAATTCAAATTAATAACATATCACAACGCATACCTGGCTATACCCATCATCTCATGATACTTGCATGGTTAGCACATATGATAGCAGCACATCAATTATCTATCAACATCATGCAAAAACAATGTATTAATAATTCAAGGGTATTACCCTTAATCCTTTACCAGGATTAGGATTTCCATCACACATTTCATGTATCATTCATCCAATCATATTGGACTTATATCACAACAAGGTATACCAGTATTTGGGGTGTTGGATATGATATCTATCATATCTTGATGTCTCACTTCCCTCAACACCATTAACTTTCTTAAGTTCACATACTTAGCCTGTATTAGGGTATTACCCATCCTAATACTTTATGCACCAGTTTATCACATTCATCATGTAAAGTAGTGATCAATTGTCACTTACTTGGAATATACAACTATTGCCAATACTATGGATTCATACATAAGTTAGGAATTAATAAAAAGACCATGTTAGGTCCTATTCAAAACAAACTCTACGGTCGTGCAACCAAAAACGGCCGTGCTAAGGGAAGCCACCACGGCCGTGCTACCTTGCACGGTCGTGCAAAGTGAAAATACCACGGCCGTGCTACCTAACACGGTCGTGCTACAGGAGTTCACCTCTTGAATCATATTCAAGCATGAATTCTATTCTCTTATTAGGGAATTATAGTTTCACATACCATTTCCCTTCATTAGAATAGGGATTGCATATAGCATCACCCTTCATTAGGGTTTCATATTACATTACCCATAATTAGGGTTTATTACTCAATCCCCATTAGGGTTTCTCATAGAATCACCCTCAATTAGGGCTTTACATGGATACACCTTCAATTAAGGTTTGAGTTCAATAACCCTGTCTATTAGGGTTTATGTTCATGTTTAGGGTTTCATGATCTCTTTGCTTAAGGATCATAACCCTTAATCATCACATGAATCATATTCATGTATGAATTCATACTATCAACTTCTAAACTTGATTAGGTCATATCAACCCTTCAGTCGAGTACATACAACTATGATTAACATAGTGTACCAAGTCATTGATCCTATAAGCAATTAGGGATTCATCCCTTAATTGGCACTTAATTACTTAGGTACTATTAGGGTTTCAACCATTTGTACCTTCATTGATTATCATTACTAATCATTATTGGATCAATAGAACATTCATCATCTTAATTCTCAAAGATTCAATCTCATTGGACCTCCATTACATAAGGTATCCAATTGAATTAGGGTTTACTATTCATCCTAATTAGTGATTTCACATGTAGACAACCTCTTAATAGGATTATATATGGAATCAGCCTCAATTAGGGTTTACATCATATATTGGATCCATGCATTTGTTATGCATTAATGATTAGTACCATTAAAGGTATCTCCCACCTAATCACATTAGGTTTACAAAAATGTTTGATCAATTGGACCTTCAATAACTTGAGGTATCCAAATAGATTGATCAATAGAACCTTCAAATGCATTGGGTATCCATTTGGATTAGTCAATTGAGTTTTTAATATCATTGGGTACTCAATTGAATCAACCCATTGTTCCTTAAATTACTTTAAGTACTCAATTGGATTAACCAATTGATCCTTCAATTGCATTGGGCATCCAATTGAATTAACCAAATTGAATCACAAACGGTTTGAAACTGTTTAAGCAAAAAACTTTGAAACCGCATGGACTTGAAACTGCATGGGTCTCAAATGGTTTGAGACCGTTTGGTCCAAACCTCTCAAACCGCATGGACCAAAGAGTCAATCAAGACTTCAACAACACTCAATTCCAATCTATGGAATCTCAACCAATTGGATCATCAACTCAATCATCAATTGAGTCATGAACTCATCCCTTAATTGGAACTTCAATTAGGGTCTGATCTCAATGGAATTAGGGTTTATAAACACCAATTAGAGCTTTGAAGTTGATCATCAATCAAGCTACTAATTATGTTTCAATTGATTGCATTGGATCTTCAACCATTGAATTCATGGAACCAATCATCAATTGGACCTCTGCTCATACTTCAATTGAGTTTAGTAGGTCAACCTTCAAATGATTTGACCCTAAATTGATCCTCACTTGGTCATCAATTAGGGTTTGATTCAATTGGATTAGGGTTTAGAATCGATGATTCAACAACACTCATCAATACAAGATTGTTTACTTTGAAACTTTTGAACCATCATCCAAATTGGGTATGACCTGACCCCAAACGGTCTTGAGGTCGTTTGGATGACCTTAAAATGGTCTTGAGACCGTTTTCCCATCATATCACTCAAATCCAATCCATCCAATTAAGGTTTGGATCATGGGATTGATCACCAAATCAGCATTGCATTGTATATCAGCTTGGTACCTTTAGATCTACAAACACCTAACCATACTCAACCCTAGACCTCAAAACGGTCTTGGTTGACCACCAAATGGTCTTGAGACCATTTGGATGATCTCCAAAAGGTCTTGAGACCGTTTGGCTCATCCAAACCTTGGATTCTAGTGAAAAATCATCAAGGTTTGGTCTATCGAGTTGATCAACAAATCAACACTTAATTGCAATATGATTTGGTACCTTTAGACCTTAAATTGGTCAACTATACTTGACCCCAGACCTCCAAACGGTCTTGGGGTGACCCCCAAATGGTCTTGAGACCGTTTGGGTGATCCCCAAACGGTCTTGAAACCGTTTGGGCTAATCAACCCAAAATCTCTAATTAACTCATTGGAATTTCAGCACTGATTTCAATTAGGATTTTCCCAATTGATTAGCCTTAAACTCATGACTAGTTTGGAATTAATCCATCAAATTTGGTGAGTCATTAACCAACATCATTAGTAACAGTAATGCCAAACGGTCAATGCTTGGTCAACCATCTCAAACGGTTTTGAAACCGTTTGTCCAAAACGGTCAAGTTAATCAGATTAAAAATCAGCACTTAATTCAATTAGGTTTCTTTAATTGATTAGCCTTCAACTCACGATTCCCTTGGAGTTAATCCCTAATATTTGGTGAGTCATTAACCAACATCATTAGGAACAGTAATCCCAAACGGTCAACGCTTGGTCAACCATCTCAAACGGTTTGGAAACCGTTTTACCAAAAAGGTCAAGTTAATCAGATTGAAAATCAGCACTTAATTCAAATCGATTGCCTAATTGATTAGCCTTCAACTCTCGATTCCTTGGGAGTTAATCCCTCAAATTTGGTGGGTTATCATCCTACATAATTAGGAACAAAATTCCCAAACGGTAAACTCTTGGGAAACCATCTCAAACAGTTTTGAAACCGTTTTCGCCCAAACGGTTTCAAACCGTTTGCCCTTAAACGGTATGCTGAAACCGCATAACCAATCAAATTAAAACGATTTGGAGTAGCTATCAAAACCGTTTGGCCTGGTACTTTTCTTTGGATAAGCATATAGGATGATGTAATCATCACCTTCCTTCGAACAACCAAGAACAGTAACCGTTCTTTATGGAAATTGCAGCAAAGAAACAAGAGTGTAGCAATTTAAAGAAAACAATCAACAAAGTATAGAGAATTGATGCAATATCAATGATTAAAGGTTTGAGTTTTAAAACCCGCCTCAAATCTGATATCCAAGCTCCAAGCTACACGGATATAATGGTGGATGAAGCTTCTCCAACTATTCCAAGGCTCAACTTCAAGATTTGGAGTGAAATGATCGGCTAGAATTGAAGATTGAGTGAAGAAATGAAGGAATTACACATTGTTTTATGATTTTCACCATGAAATCATGAAGAACGAAGATCAAAGGCTTACCAACAGGTTGGGGACGTGCTCCCTGCTGTCCTTAGCCTTCTTGGTCGGTTTTGCAAGCAAGGAGAAGAAGTGGGGTCGTAAAAGCCTTTCATTTGGCTTGGAAAAGGTACTTTTATAAGAAAATTGAGGAGAGAGAAGATACTTTATAAAAGTCTTTTAATTCCAAAATTATTGCCACCACTTCCCCCTTGGTTTTTTTGCATGCAAGGGAATCTCTATCCCCACCGAACTCCCTTCCATTATCCATAAATTAAGGGAAAAGAAAATAAGCACCTTAATGCTTATTATATTAATATCCCATATGTGAGTGGAAATTACTTTCCTTTATAATAAGGTGAGTGGAGTTTCGCCTCCTTTAGATATTTTCGTTCCTTATCTTGGAAAAAGAACTTCCATACTTATTCAAAATCAACCAATAACATTTTGGTTGAAGGCCCTTTAATTAATACATTCATTTTTGCCCTAAATTGGATTAGGGTTTCACTTAGGATTAAATCTTGATTACTTTAATATCAAGATTCTCTCTCCTCCATCTTAATTCAAATGAGAAGTAACTCTCATTTTATTTGCTCTACATGATGCCAAAAAACATTCAGGACCTTATTGAAGTGGTAATTTTCATATTGAACCCTATATTTTGGGTAAATTGCACTTTACACCAAAACTAGGTTTTAATGAACAAACATTGCTCTATCAACTCTTTCTTGGTATTCAGGCTTCCATAAGCCACGCCTCAGCATCATCTTCACTCTCATGATGCTTCAACACATGAGGAACATATTATCATGCAAAATTTGCACATAAACCCCTCAACTTGGGTAATTTGCACTTTAGTCCAAAACAAACAAAACATTGATTCAACATTGTTCAAATAGGACCAAAATTGAAACATAAGTTTCTCATGAGCCCTAATTACTTTTCCCAAGATAAGATTAAGAATCTACTCAACCTTATTAAGCAAAACATCTAGGGTTAACACATAACCCATGTCAGGGATGCTACAGAAATGATGAGAACTAGAATTTAAATTCTGTTCAATATTCTTTTAAATACTCTATATTAATCTTACCTCTATGAAAGAGGAAGAGGTATAGAAGAGATGCCTGGATAAAATCCAAGAATGTTAAATCTTATGTTATGATAATATGAAAAGCAAGAAATATGATAGCATGTAAGGGCATACTACTTGATCTCAGTACTTGTAAACCCTGATCAGGTATACAACTATTGATGATAAAGTGAGTATGGAAACTCTTAGATTGATATCTTTTAGATTGCCCTGATCAAGCAATCATTCTGAGACAATGTAATGAGTATCATGAAATTGGAAATATGGTATGGATAAATGTATCATATCTTAAGTACAAGAAAGAGGGATCTGATATGAATTCAGATCAGTATGTGTATATGAGGAAGTAAAAGTATGACCCTTATATGATGATAAAGAGAACAAGGGAGGTGATCCCTATTCAATAAAGTTGTAAATATGATAAAAGAAAGATGAGAAAATGATGTGTTTTCAACACATGTGACTGATACCAAGGTAAGAGATTCTGGTATCTGAGAATTATCAGATGGTTTAGGTTGGCTACCCGGAATGGTCAACTATGAAATCAGTCTGATTATATAAAATGATATGAACATCATATGTTAGGGGTTTATGCTTTGCACAAACATAACAACTAAATATGTCTTTAAGATAAGATCTCAATTGACTCTATGAGAATATTGTGAGAAGGAAATTTGTGCTGATCAAAGTTATATGATGTCTCCATAACAATGAGGTGTTATGAAGAGACATGATGATATGATGAATGAATAATATTTGTTCCCTTTATCTGGGATTTCGGGGACGAAATCCTTGTTAGGGGTTTATAATTTGTAACATCCCTGACCTGGGTTATGCTTTAACCCTAGGTGTTTTGATCAAGAAAGATGATTATATGCTTATCTTATCTTGTGAAAAGTAATTAGGGCTCATGAGAAACTTATGTTTCAATTTTGGTCTTGTTTGAACAATGCTAAAGCAATGATTGCTTGTTTTGGACTAAAGTGCAAATTACCCAAGTTGAGGGGTTAACTTGCAAATTGCACATGATAAGATGTTCCTATGATGTTGAGACATCATAAGGATGAATATGATGTAGTAGTATAGTTTCCACAAGCTTGGACACCAAGATTAAGCTTGTAAAGCAATCCTTGTGCATTAAAACCTAGTATTGGAGTAAAGTGCAATTTACCCAAAATATAGGGTTCAATATGCAAATTACCATTTCAATAAGGTCCTTAATGTTTCTTGGAATCATGTAGAGCAAATAAAATGAGAGGGGAATCTCATTTGAATTAAGTTGGAGGAAAGAGAATCTTGATATTAAAATAATCAAGACTTAATCTTAAGTGAAACCCTAATTCAATTTAGGGCAAAAATGAATGTATTAATTAAAGGGCCTTCAACCAAAATGTTATTGGTTGATTTTGAATAAGGATGGACGTTCTTTTTCCAAGATAAGGAACGAAAATATCTCAAGTAGGTGAAATTCCACTCACCTTATTATAAAGAAAAGTAATATCCACTCACATATGGGATATTAATATAATAAGCATTAAGGTGCTTAATTTGCTTTTCCTTAAATCATGGATAATTGAGAGGAATATGAGGCAATGAAGATAGCCTCGTCCTTAAGGATTTTGAGGGGAATTTGAGGGGGAAGAGACGGCCATGTTTTTGGAATTAAATGCATTTTAATAATGCATTTTCTCTCTCATCAATTTCCTTATAAAAGTGCCATTTCCAAATCAATTGAAAGGCTTTTTCGGCCCTTTCTTCTTACTTTGCTTTGGGTGAGCTCAAGGGGACTTAGGAGAAACAGGAGGACGAGTCCCAACCTGTTGGTAAGCCTCTTGACCCTTGTTCTTCATGATTTCATGGTGGAAATCGAAAATAAATTATGGATTCCTTCTTATTTCGATCTCCTCTTCAACCCTAGCCAACTTTTACAATCAAAAGCTTGAGGACGAGCCTAGGGGAGTTGCAAGAGCTTCATCCACCATTGATGGCGTGATATAGGAGCTTTGGAGCTCAATTGGAGGCGGGTTTTATAACTTGAAACCCTAACTTTGTTATTGCAATCTATTCCTTATCAATTGGTGATCATTTCTACATTTCTGAAATTAACTTTGGTTGGTTGATGCAATTTCCATGGAAACCACAGGAGATTTCGTGAGTTTGGATCTTGATGATGATGACATCATCATAAGCACACACCTCTCCAAATATCTTGGGCAAACGGTTTCATAGTTTGGTTGGACCAAACGGTTTGCAAACCGTTTGGGAGCATACGGTTTCAAAACGGTTTGCAAACCGTTTGGGAGAAAACGGTTTAAAAACCGTTTTTTGGAGTTGACCAAGGGTTGACCATTTGGGAATATTGTTCCTAATTATGTAGTATGATGACCCTCCAAATTTTAGGGGTTAACTCCAAAGGAATCGTGAGTTGAAGGCCAATCAATTAGGAAAATCGAATTTAATTAAATGCTGATTTTCAACCTGATTAACTTGACCTATTTTGGAAAACGGTTTCAAGACCATTTGAGTGAGTTGACCAAGTGTTTACCATTTGGGATTACTGTTCATAATTATGTTGGTTTATGACCCTACAAATGTGAGGGATTAAATCCCAAGGAATCGTGAGTTGAAGGCTAATCAATTAGGGAAACCTAATTGGATTAAGTGCTGATTATCAATCTGATTTAATTGAACTTTTTGGGAAAACGGTCTCAAGAGCGTTTGAGTGCGTTGACCAAGGGTTGAACGTTTGTTATTACTGTTCCTAATGATGTGGTCTAATGACTCACCAAATTTGAGGGATTAAATCCCAAGTAATCGTGAGTTGAAGGCTATTCAATTGGGAAAACCCTAATTGAAAACAGTGCTGAAATTCCAATGAGTTAATTGGAGATTTTGGGTTGATTAGTACAAACGGTCTCAAGACCGTTTGGGGATCACCCAAACGGTCTCAAGACCGTTTGTGGGTCACCCCAAGAACGTTTGGAGGTCTGGGGTCAAGTATAGTTGACCAATTGAAGGTCTAAAGGTACCAAATCATATTGCAATTAAGTGCTGATTTGTTGATCAACTCGATAGACCAAACCTTGATGAAATTTCACTAGAATCCAAAGGTTGGATGAGCCAAATGGTCTCAAGACCGTTGGGAGCTCATCCAAACGGTCTCAAGACCGTTTGGGGGTCACCCAAGACCGCTTGGAGGTCTAGGGTTGAGTATGGTTAAGCAATTGAAGATCCAATGTCACTAAGTTGAAGTGTAATCAATTGCTGATTTGGTGATCAATCCCATGATCCAAACCTTAATTGGATGGCTTGGATTTGAGTGATTTGATGGTAAAACGGTCTCAAGACCGTTTGGAGGTCATCCAAACGACCTCAAGACCGTTTGGGGTCAGGTCATACCCAATTTGAATGATGGTTCAATAGTTTCAATGTAACAAATTATGCATTGATTAGTGTTGATGAATCATTGATTCCAAACCCTAATTCAATTGAACCAAACCCTAATTGATGACCAATTGAGGGTCAATTAAGGGTAAAATCAGTTTAAGGTTGACCTATTTAAATCAATTGTAGGTCCAATTGATGATTGGTTCCATGAATTCAATGATTGAAGGAATCAACATTGAAAACCCTAATTCAATTGGATACCTTAAGTAATGGAGGTCCAATGTTATTGAATCTCTTGAGAATAGAGATGATAAATCATCCATTGATCCAATTATTATTAGTAGTGATAATCAATGAAGGTACAAATGTTGAAACCCTAATAGTACCTAAGTGATTAGTGCCAATTAAGGGATGAACCCTAATTGCTTATAAGAACAATGTCTTAGTACACTATGTTAACCATAGTTGTATATACTTGATTGAAGGGTTGATGTAACCTAATCAAGTTGATAGGATGATGGAAAGGAATTCATACATGAGCATTGATCATGTGATGAATAGGGTATGATCCTTAATAAAGAGATCATGTGAACCCTAATTGAGGTTGATTCCATGTAAACCCTAATTGAGGGTGATGCCATGTGAAACCCATGTTGGGATGAATAGTAAACCCTAATTTTAGGCAATATGATGAGAAAGCCTAATGAAGGGTGATGTTATATGCAATCCTCACCCTAATGAAGTATGATAGTACGGGAAACCCTAATCCTAATAATGGAATGGTTACTAATATATTGATGGGGGAAATGCCTAAAGTAATTGATTGTGGATATCCTTATAGCAAGTAATGCTTTAACTTGAGATGAGTCCATATTATTAAAGATAGTTGGACCATTCTTATGTGTGACCTATGCACTTCATGGTAAGGGTGATCGGTTAATGGATGAAAGAATTATGATGGGAAATACCTTAATCCAAGATAAGCTGATAACTTAAGGAAGTTGAAAGTGATGAGGAAAGTGATATATCAATATGTGATAAATATCACTTTTAGTATTACAGGATTGATATAGTTCAATACCTGGAATAGTTGCATAGGATTAGCATAGTTTAATACCCGGAATAACATCTGCACAAGATTGGTTAAACTCCAATACTTGGAATAGTGTCACAGGATTGGCTAACTCCCAATACCTGGAATGCACAGGATTGGTTAACTCCCAATACCTGGAATGCACAGGATTGGTTAACTCCCAATACCTGGAATAATAACACAGGATTGGCAAACCCCCAATACATGGAATGCACAGGATTGACATTGATCAATACCTGGAATAATAACACAGGATTGGCTAATCCCAATACCTAGAATGCACAGGATTGACATAGATCAATACCTGGAATAATAACACATGATTGGCTAACTCCCAATACCTGGAATGCACATGATTGGTTAACTCCCAATACCTGGAATAATAACACAGGATTGGCTAACTCCCAATACCTGGAATGCACAGGATTGACATAGATCAATACCTGGAATAATAACACAGGATTGGCTAACTCCCAATACCTGGAATGCACAGGATTGACATAGATCAATACCTGGAATAATAACACAGGATTGGCTAACTCCCAATACCCGGAATGCACAGGATTGACATAGATCAATACCTGGAATAATAACACAGGATTGTCTAACTCCCAATACCTGGAATGCACAGGATTGGTTAACTCCCAATACCTGGAATAATAATAAAGGATTGGCTAACTCCCAATACCTGGAATGCACAAGATTGACATAGATCAATACCTGGAATAATAACACATGATTGGCTAACTCCCAATACCTGGAATGCACAGGATTGGTTAATTCCCAATACCTGGAATAATAACACAGGATTGGCTAACTCCCAATACCTGGAATGCACAGGATTGACATAGATCAATACCTGGAATAATAACACAGGATTGGCTAACTCCCAATACCTGGAATGCACATGATTGGTTAACTCCCAATACCTGGAATAATAACATAGGATTGGCTAACTCCCAATACCTGGAATGCACAGGATTGACATAGATCAATACCTGGAATAATAACACAGGATTGGTAATAACCCAATACCTGGAATGGTTGTACAGGATTGACATAGATCAATACCTGGAATAGTTGCACAGGATTGACATAGATCAATACCTGGAATAGTTGCACAGGATTGACATAGTTCAATACATGGAATGGATACATAGGAATAATATAAATCTAATACTTGTACTAGTTGCACAGGATTGGTGTAATCCAATGCCTAGAGTACTTATATAGGATTGGTATAGACCAATGCCTGAATAAGACATGATGATGTACACTCTCATGTCCATTATAACCAGAATCTGTTTAGCAGATTGGCTTAGGCCAATAAGTTGAAACAAGAATGTCTCATGGGTGACATATCATAATAATGAGTGTCACAAGAGAAGTTTGATATGATGGTATAATATGGAGGATAAATGATATACATGTTCTTCCTATTCCTTATTAAGAGAATGCTTTAAACTGCTCATCATCTGCCCAGTCTTATATCCTTAATTGCAATAATAATGTTTTGGCGGAGAGTTATATCTCTCGCTGGGGCAATTTACAATTGTCTCACCCCCGTGGGATCCAACATTTTTTAGGTGGACGCGAACAAAGAAGCAGATACTCTTTTGCAGGAAAAGGAAAGCTACAGCCTGGACATCAGTAAGATATCAGGTGGAGATACTGTCTGTCAAGTTATTTAGCTAGAAAGTCCTATGTGTCATCTCTGTACTCTCAGGTCCTCAGAGTTTTTAGTCATTGTTTTAATACATCAATCTAAGGTTTTGGCTTGATGCCCCGAGATTCGTATATTGTCTATATATAATGTTTATAAGGCAGTTGATGATGTAGTCTCTGAAAAGAGATGGTACATGTTATGTACGTTTGAACTAGAATATAAATGTTATACAATGGTTCTTGATAGAAAAGATTTCCTATCTGAGGATCTCTTTGCAAAAAGTTTTAAATTTTTAGTGATTTTCAGTAATCCACTGGTGATGATTGCTTCCGCATGTTTTATTATTGTTAATGACCCTTGTTATCTTAATAATGGCGTGTGTCGTTACATTAATCATATCAAAATAGGGTTTCTTAATTATCATTACATTAAAGTTAATAATTTCCATTACTTTTCGAATTGCAAAAAGAATCAGGCTTCAATTATATTTTTATTGGATTCCCCTCATTTTTCTGAGCAACTTTCATATTTTATGCGTGCAAATCCGAGCTACGAATAAATCGATATGATTTTAGCAAAATTACCTCACTTAGGCCAATGGGGAGGTGCCACGTAGCCTTTAACATGCAGCCCGACTTGCCTTTGAATTTATAACTGAGTTACTATTATGCCCCCAGCTCGGCCACCAGTTCCTTTGTGACTCGGAGGGTAGAAACGTCAAACGGGCTGGATCTTCTTCTTCGTCGCAAGTTCTACCTGCTACCGCCGACCTGCAGCTTTTTCGGCCTGCCTCGCACCTCCTCAATGCCCAAACCTCGCCGAAAACTTCCTCCCTGCCTCCGCCACTCCCCACTGCATACGACCATCCCTCAAAACGTGGCCAAGACGGCCACTGTTGTGAGTGCCAGGTTTGTACTGCTGGTGGGTTTACATCCTTCTAGCAGGCATTGTGTGAGGGCGGGAGCAAGAGGAGGTTGGTTGACTACTCCACAGTTGTTTTGGGTGCGTCCGACTTCCATCAAGTCCACTCAACGGTTCCTTGTTACCCCATGATCGCGCCACTCCTGTACCTTAGGGTTTTGAGTGAAAACTAGGTGAAGAAGAAGGTGGGATGTCTGAGATCCTCTTGGGCTCGAGGCTAAGGGTCCGACCCTTTTATAGGGGAGGATGCACTGCCCTAGGATACATCCCCACAAAGAAAACAAGACTTTTACTAATGGGAAAGGTATTTTCCTTAATTAAGAAGTGACCTTCTCTCTCTTCCTTATTTCTTTGATATACCTTTTCTTTAACTATTAGGATTTCGAAAATTACTCCCTTCATTCTCTTAAAACTTGCCCTTTATTCTAATGGCACGAAATTCTATTTTCATTTAATAGGAAAATACTTTCTTTTTACCAAATTTACAAAATTCATTAAGAATGTATCACATTATCCTTTTATTTTGCAAATTTTGATATTATCTCTTTCCTCTTTCTTCATTGGGACTCCTTGGATCCCAAGTCACTCCATTATTTCGAAATCTTTTTTATTGGCCACTCATTATCCTTCTAGATGCATCTAAATGCATTATTCTTCATTATTTCCCATTATCTTGTTTATTAGTTCTTTTTGAGAATCTTTCTTTATTTCTCTTTTATTTTCCTCATTGCTATTCCCCTTAACATTAGAAATCCTTGGGATACGAAATTCCACAAAGGATAACTCAATTACACCTCTTTCCACTTATTTTCCACATTTTATCATTGTTTTCAATTTATTTCTTAATAAAGAAATATTCAATTAATCTTTTCTTTTCTTATTGCCTTTTCTTTGCAACTTTGGACTCCTTGGACCCAAGGAACCAAAAAGGCACGAAATACATCCTTGGATTACTTTCTTTCACCTTCTAGAGGTTTCCACATCCTTCTTTTCTCAAATATTCAATTATTCAATTACTAATTGAATTTCCTTGTTATTGGGCCCAATAGCCAATAAGCCCACAACACAATCATCAAGGCTATTGTAAACGAAATCTATCTATTCAAAACAAATTATATCTTTATTTTTTTCAAATATCTTTTATGTGAGAAATTACATTTCTCACCCAAAAGAATCCAAAATTGGGGTTGTAACATCTTTCCCCTCTTATAAGAATTTTGCCCTCAAAATTCCATCAAGCAAGCAAACAAATAGGATAAGCCTTTCATGTGTCCATCATGACTCCCATGTGGCTTCACCCTTTCCATGGTGCTTCCCAAGAACCTTCATCATCTCATATTCTTCCATCTGAGTTCTTTCTTACCTTGGTATATTGTACCCTCATAGGTGACTCAGGACATTTCAGCCTCCCAAAAGCTGAATAGGTTCAGGGCTCAACATATGGCTTGGGTACCTCACATAGTGCTCTAGACTGGACTTATGTAACACATTATACATCATGTTATCCTGAGGAGTAAGGCTAAACACAACCATCTCACCAATCCATCTGAAATGGACCCATATATCGGGGACTCAACTTTCTCAGCTGTAGCTTAGAGGGGTCGGATTTTCACATCACATATTCTCCCATAGTAACTACATGTCAGTCTGCTTTGCATCGGCTTGTGACTCATGTCACCACAGGGCTCTATCTCTCAGCCATTGCATGATCAAAGTGACTTCATCTTCACACACTTTGGTTCTTTTCCGACCTTCACGAGGCCTCCTTCACCAACATCATCTTAATGAAGTGGTGACCGACACTGTGACGTCCCCGGATTTTGATTTCTCCAAACCCTATTGGGAATGAGATGTCAGAATCTGAAAACATCATCCAATCATATCAGAGAGCGATGCGGAAGCATAATATGCATACATGAACATACAACAATAACATTCTCAACATTCAACATGTAAATTTATACAACACGAATTATTACACAATGATTCACAATTACATATTGAATGAAAATTTTACAAGTCTATGAACATGTATGCTAAAAGGATCTTAACACAATATGTACAACCTGGACAACTGCTCACTTCCCGTCTTTTATCCCAAGCTAGCTCTGAACCTAAAACATACGTGAAACAACGAATCAACACACAAGGTGTTGTGCACGTGGGTAGAAAGATACCTACTAATATGTTTGCATAATTGAAATAACTTGAGAAAGAAAGATTAAAAGAAAACATTGTTTAAAGCGATAATCAGGTAAACATATATTTTAGATGTCTTTTGATGCGTTTGTACTACTAAGTGGTGTCACACTTCATTTTCCCCCACCCCTTGGGCTATGGGGACCGAGTGTCGACCTTATATTTAGAGGGGAGAGAGAGATGTCACACTTCATTTTTCCCCGCCCCTTGGACTATGGGGACCGAGTGCCGACCTTATATTTAGAGGGAGAGAGAGAGAGGATTGAGGGAGAGAGAGAGAGGACTGAGGGAGAGAGAGAGAGCATATATCCACTCAGTAGCTACAAACCATCTATATTCTTTTATGTTCTTTAATGTTTTGCAGAGCATATACTACTAATACACATCCAAGAATTTATAAGCAAACACAAGCATCCAAATTACATCATATCATTATGCATTCATGAAAACTAGTCTTATACTTAATAAAACCCACGTACCTGAGTTCAGAGATTCATAGATATCTTTGATCATCTAGACAATCTGGTCATCACCTGATTAATAACAAAATCATGTACTATTATCAGATTCTCATCCTCTTAATCCTAGACATGATCATTTTAGGGTTTAGCTAAATTTTGGTTCAAACTAGTCTTAACTGGTTTATGATATTTTTGTACTGATCTAGAGGTCATTATTTAGGTCTGGTTCAGTTTTCATAATTTATTGAGCATGTATGTATTTATTACATTTTATTTAAGGATATTAGCCCTAAATAGCCATATGGAGCAAATTACATGATTTCATACATCAACATGACCATAACTGACATCATATGCATTATAAACATGAATATAGACTTACTGACATGTTATCATAATTTTAGAATATCGTTTGATATTTATTATCCATCATATGAGCATTTCACATCTTACATGATATCACTATTATTAGTGCAACAAAAGACTGATATTATGGTCCCATTTTATTCTACTTATTTTTCTAAACATTTCGGTACCTTATTTGTATTTTTATGACAGTTGTACTATTTTCTGTGAATTATATACGATTCAGGCATTTTTGAGATAATTACCTGCTTGGGTCAATTAGAGTCGGCCACGTGTCTACATAGGGACGCGGCTCCTTACTTGCTGGTGAGGCCAGCGGTTCAAGGCATGCTCGGTCCACTCAAACTGGGCCGGTTGGTCTGGGTCTGGGCAAACTGAACCAGTCTCTTCTCCTTTTCTCACGATCCACGCAAAACGGACGCCCTAGGCATCCGTCTCAGCGATGAAGCCGCCACCGCCAACCTGGAACGCTGGCGAGAGGTCGGTCATGCTCTGTTCACCTGCATCTCTCTTTCGTGTCGAGTCCGCAATGGGATTCCCTATTTCCACGACGCAGCCGCCGCCTGGGCAAGGTTCCTGGCGTGCACCCAAGCACCGCCATCACTGCCGAGCTCCTAATGCTGCTACTGTGTTTCCTCCTCAAGACGACCTGAAGCATTCATGGGATTCGGTAGAGGGTAGACCATTTACTGTACCTGTGGCCACCCTGGTCTCCCAAGGCGCATCACTCGACGCTGCCTGCGTGAGACTCAGTGCTCCGTAATGTGTCTCCTTCTACGATAGGGAAGGCGTCGTCGTACCCTCAGGTTCTGAAAAAGAAGACGATGACCTGGGGTCATCCTTCAGGAACTCATGCCAGTGATCATCTTGTAGTAGCGATATCTGAAAAGCCATGACTAGAAGATCGGCAAGGAACCTACAACCCAATAGGATGCCTGACAGTAAGGAAAGCTCCATGGCCTGATGCTGCGGCACCAGAGCTTTGCTCGATTGGGCATTAGCTTCCTCCTCGTTCGGTGGCTCCAGGAAAGATCAAGGGTAGGTCTCGGTGAGACAGGGCTAGTAATGCCATTGGGATAAACTCCCTGTTATGTGCTCAGGAATGTACAACATCCTGGTCGATCCCCTGATCCGCAATGTTCGGAGGTAGGAGACGGAGTCAGGGCCGTCAGATCCTAACAGCCTCCCAGATTAAGCACGATGAGGCCACACTTCCAGGCTTTGGGCTGTGATCGAGCAAATGGTTGGCCAGTGTGAGCATGACATACATGTAAGGGAAAAGAATGCAACTGTGCCCAAAGTCCAAAAGGCTGCGTGACATATCAATGTCACATCCTTTGATATTTCTTAAATAACCAGATGACTATGGTTTGTCAGAACATTAGAATGAAATGGAAACAACTTCAAACTCTTATATCTTCTAGTAGAAACCTCTTATTCGTGTGAAACTTGAACCATAGGTCCCCCATAACCCAAGGCCCCATACTACTAAGTTTGAGATGCAAATTCCAACAATTGGTCATGTAACTTAATTCCTCGATTAGTCTCATAATTAAGTGTGTAAACCTCGACTATAAGTCAATTATTCACCAAACTTTGATGAAACAATTTCAATTTCAATATCTTGATCATCACGCATTCCAATATTCCAAACTAAACCATTTGGGTTCCTATATACCCTAACTGATACCCCAAAGATATCACTACTCCAAAGTGGTACATATATAAGATATTGGGATTAGGGTACACATCAATTATCATCCAAATTATCAACATAACTCACACTTGTTTGATTTGACTGTATAACACATCATGGTCCATCAAAATCCTAAAATCCGGATTATCACATTCACCCCACCTTAAAAGGAATTTTGTCCTCAAAATTAAACTAATGTCATATGTAGGGTGGTATCAAGGGGTTCAACTTCATAGAAGTCACCACTTCTTAGTTTATGGGACCACCATACATTGCACACACCCTAAGACGTCATCTTAGGATTTAGAGATTCTTGGGTGTACCCACCCCACCTTATAAAGATTGAAGCATTATTTAATGTCTTATTCATATTCTTTCATGTTAGGACTTACATCCTGTAATCCCTTAAGAAATAGGTATTTACTTTTCCTTTGCAATTTTGGGGTTGAGAGGGTATTGCTCAAGGTTTCATCCTTCACCCTAGTAAATAACACAAGGTGATGTCAAGATTTAATGCCATTATTTTCTAGAATTTCCAAACTTAACCCTATTGATATGGTTTAAGATCAACATCATACTAGATGTTCATCATTAGAGGGAACTAATATCCATCTTTGTATATCAGGGTTTCACCTTATAATGTGATGTTTATCATCAAACTAGAAGCTTAGAATCAAAGAATTGAGGTTAAGAGTTATATTTTAAGGTCATGCAATTTATGATCCAGAGGGTATGTCAATTTCAAGCTCATGATTTGAAACTTATATCTTGCATGCGTGATGTAGAGGGAAAGAGAATGTACTAAGCCAATCTTATCATGATTTCATAATTGGATATTACATGTATGATATAGGAAGGAAATATAGAATAGGTCAAGCTTATACGAGTGACTCCTCATATATATCATCTATATAGCTCAAGTGAGGTTTCTATCATCATATATTAAGAAAGAGAAGAAGAAGGGAGAACATGTATTTTGAGTATCTTTTGCACAAAGCATCATACTCTCATAACTAGGGTTCATATATTACCTCACTTGCAACTAATGATGAGATTTACAAAATATGTCACTCCAGATAGGACCTAACTTAGCCAAACGATTGACTTTATCATATGGGTCATCTACCCATCCTTTTCTTTTACCCAATTCTCACATATAGATTTGAATCATGCATAAGGACTCGACTCAACACTCGAGAGTAATCTAGTGTAGGTCATTTTTTTTTAAACACATATCTCATATATTGGAGGCTAGGTCCTATGACCTTCTCCCTGTGGGTCTTACTCTCTCTAGAGTTCACCACATATCTCATCCTACCACTAGATATCCTCCTTGTATAAGAGCTTGAGGCTCATGCACACTCATCTCTATCTTAACTTAGTTTAACTTAAGTAGGAAAAGGGAATGTAATTTCATCATCACGACTTAGCATAGATCCTCTAAGAGTGGATTCAGCTCATATACAACTCAAATCTTAATAAGGAAACTTATACCATCATAGTTCAAAGTTAGATACGATTCTATATGCTTATTTCCTTCATCTTTATTTTGTCTATCTATCTATCACATAATCTTATGAGGCTCTAGACTTCAAATCTAGATCTATTATCTCTTCTAGACTGATGTCACCCCCTTTCACTTAGATTGCATGAACACCCACTACTCTCTTGTGTGATGGACACATTTTTATATTTACATATATCTAATAAAATATTATATAGTTTTTCTCCAAGAAAGAAGGCGTCAGAGAAAACTGTCGAGGTGCGAGCCGATTGGGAAACAAAACCAAACCAACAAACTCGAGTGTCCAACACACAGTAGATAGTCTGGTGACATGTAACCTAGTGAAATGGTGAGAACATGGTGTAGACTAGTGTAGCTACCCAATACATATGAGATCTATATGCAAAGGGTTTCATACACTTCTCTAAACCTAGTTCTCGAACATCTAGGTTCTAACCTAGAGGCTAAGTCGAACCTAATCCTTATTCAACAACTCACTAAGTTTCTAGTATTTAAGTGAAAGGTGAAATTGAATTTTTTTTATGTTTCATGATGAGCAATTGTCAGGTGTAGCTAATGTTCATGCTCTGATACCAATTGTGACGTCCCCGGATTTTGATTTCTCCAAACCCTATTGGGAATGAGATGTCAGAATCCGAAAACATCATCCAATCTTATCAGAGAGCGATGCGGAAGCATAATACACATACATGAACATACAACCATAACATTCTCAACATTCAACATGTAAATTTATACAACATGAATTATTACACAATGATTTACAATTACATATTGAATGAAAATTTTACAAGTCTATGAACATGTATGCTAACATGATCTTAACACAATAGGTACAACCTGGACAACTGCTCACTTCCCGTCTTTTATCCCAAGCTAGCTCTGAACCTAAAACATACGTGAAACAACGAATCAACACACAAGGTGTTGTGCACGTGGGTAGAAAGATACCTACTAATATGTTTGCATAATTGAAATAACTTGAGAAAGAAAGATTAAAAGAAAACATTGTTTAAAGCGATAATTAGGTAAACATATATTTTAGATGTCTTTTGATGCGTTTGTACTACTAAGTGGTGTCACACTTCATTTTTCCCCGCCCCTTGGGCTATGGGGACCGAGTGTCAACCTTATATTTAGAGGGGAGAGAGAGATGTCGCACTTCATTTTTCCCCACCCCTTGGACTATGGGGACCGAGTGCCGACCTTATATTTAGAGGAAGAGAGAGAGGATTGAGGGAGAGAGAGAGGATTGAGGAAGAGAGAGAGAGAGCATATATCCACTCAGTAGCTACAAACCATCTATATTCTTTTATGTTCTTTAATGTTTTGCAGAGCATATACTACTAATACACATCCAAGAATTTATATGCAAACACAAGCATCCAAAGTACATCATATCATTATGCATTCATGAAAACTAGTCTTATATTTATTAAAACCCACGTACCTGAGTTCATAGATTCATAGATATCTTTGATCATCTAGACAATCTGGTCATCACCTGATTAATAACAAAATCATGTACTATTATCAGATTCTCATCCTCTTAATCCTAGACATGATCATTTTAGGGTTTAGCTAAATTTTGGTTCAAACTAGTCTTAACTGATTAATAACAAAATCATGTACTATTATCAGATTCTCATCCTCTTAATCCTAGACATGATCATTTTAGGGTTTAGCTAAATTTTGGTTCAAACTAGTCTTAACTGATTTATGATATTTTTGTACTGATCTAGAGGTCATTATTTAGGTCTGGTTCAGTTTTCATAATTTATTGAGCATGTATGTATTTATTACATTTTATTTAGGGATATTAGCCCTAAATAGCCATATGGAGCAAATTACATGATTTCGTACATCAACATGACCATAACTGACATCATATGCATTATAAACATGAATATAGACTTATTGACATGTTATCATAATTTTAGAATATCGTTTGATATTTATTATCCATCATATGAGCATTTCACATTTTACATGATATAACTATTATTAGTGCAACAAAAGACTGATATTATGGTCCCATGTTATTCTACTTATTTTTCTGAACATTTCGGTACCTTATTTGTATTTTTCTGATAGTTGTACTATTTACTGTGAATTATATAAGATTTGGGCATTTTTGAGATAATTACCTGCTTGGGTCAATTAGAGTCGGCCACGTGTCTACATAGGGACACGACTCCTTACTTGCTGGTGAGGCCATCGGTTCAAGGCATGCTCAGTCCACTCAAACTGGGCCGGTTGGTCTGGGTCTGGGCAAACTGAACCAGTCTCTTCTCCTTTTCTCACGATCCACGCAAAACGGACGCCCGAGGCATCCGTCTCAGCGATGAAGCCGCCGCCGTCGCCGACCTGGAACGCTGGCGAGAGGTCGGTCATGCTCTGTTCACCTCCATCTCTCTTTCGTGTCGAGTGTGCAATGGGATTCCCTATTTCTACGACGCAGCCGCCGCCTGGGTAAGGTTCCTGGCGTGCACCCAAGCACCGCCATCGCTGCCGAGCTCCCGATGCTGCTGCTGCGTTTCCTCCTCAAGATGACCTGAAGCATTCAGGGGATTCGGTAGAGGGTAGACCACTTACTGTACCTGTGGCCACCCTGGTCTCCCAAGGCGCATCACTCGACGCTGCCTGCGTGAGACTCAGTGCTCCGCAATGTGTCTCCTTCTACGGTAGGGAAGGCACCGTCGTACCCTCAGGTTCTAAAAAAGAAGACGATGACCTGGGTTCATCCTTCAGGAACTCATGCCAGTGATCATCTTGTAGTAGCGAGATCTGAAAAGCCATGGCTGGAAGATCGACAAGGAACCTACAACCCAATAGGATGCCTGACAGTAAGGAAAGCTCCATGGCCTGATGCTGCGGCACTAGAGCTTTGCTCGATTGGGCATTAGCTTCCTCCTCGTCCGGTGGCTCCAGGAAAGATCAAGGGTAGGTCTCGGTGAGGCAGGGCTAGTAATTCCGTTGGGATAAACTCCCTGTTATGTGCTCAGGAATGTACAACAGCCTGGTCGATCCCCTGATCCGCAATGTTTAGAGGTAGGAGACGGAGTCTGGGCCGTCAGATCCTAACAGCCTCCCAGACTGAGCACGATGAGGCCACACTTCCAGGCTTTGGGATGTGATCGAGCAAAGGGTTGGCCAGTGTGAGCATGCCATAAATGTAAGGGAAAAGAATGCAACTGTGCCCAAAGTCCAAAAGGATGCGTGACATATCAATGTCACATCCTTTGATATTTCTTAAATAACCTGATGACTATGGTTTGGCAGAACATTAGAATGAAATGGAAACAACTTCAAACTCTTATATCTTCTAGTAGAAACCTCTTATTCGTGTGAAACTTGAACCATAGGTCCCCCATAACCCAAGGCCCCATACTACTAAGTTTGAGATGCAAATTGCAACAATTGGTCATGTAACTTAATTCCTAGATTAGTCTCATAATTAAGTGTGTAAACCTCGACTATAAGTCAATTATTCACCAAACTTTGATGAAACAATTTCAATTTCAATATCTTGATCATCATGCATTCCAATATTCCAAACTAAACCATTTGGTTTCCTATATACCCTAACTGATACCCCAAAGATATCACTACTCCAAAGTGGTACATATATAAGATATTGGGATTAGGGTACACATCAATTATCATCCAAATTATCAACATAACTCACACTTGTTTGATTTGACTGTATAACACATCATGGTCCATCAAAATCTTAAAATCCGGATTATCACAGACACATCCTCTCTATAAGACTTCTTGCATCCCGATAAAGGTTATTGTGGTTAACATCACATCGTTAGAACTGTCTCTTGGTATCACCCTGAACAAGCACACTTTCTCTCATCAGACCCTCTAGTCTGGATCATACTAACCATTAGTTAGGGGTGATAAACTATACTATCATCAAGCTTGTCATGTATCTACTTCCACTTCATGGAAGTGAACCTTGGTCATATCCAAGAACTTTTGAACTCACATCTTAGTGTGGTTGAACCATCTTCTCCCTTAAGTAGTTCAACCGAATCTGTCTCGTGACAACACTCGTCCTTTCTCATGTCATCTAGGTAAGGCGATCTACCATAACCCATGTTGCACCTCGACCCTCCTTGGTCTAGGGAGTCTTACCACAACATCCATAGTAATGAACTCCCATTCTCTCTCGGGGACTCTTTTATCCTCTATATCGATACACTGGGTTACTGGTGTTCGTCCTTCACTTCTATCATGCATGGCCACAAGCCAAATGCATCTTCATCTTAAGCATCCAAAGTGCTACTATCTCTTATTATCTCAGTAATATCATGGTATATGATGATCTTAAAATCATGATCTCCAGCGTGTCATGATTCCTCAAGCTTCTTCCTCAGAAACCCTACACCACTCTAATCAGGGTTTCATCACCCTTCTTTTCAGAGGAGTGCATATGGGGTTTCACAACCATTCTTCTGGCTTTCCAAACAACCACCATTCTTGTTCAACTTATCTCTTTTTCCCAACTTAAGGTTGGCCTGACAACCTCAACTTCTTCTAGCTTCCAGCTAAACTAGGTACTATATCTCAACCAGAGCATTCATCACCACTTCTTATCCTTAGGTATAAGGTAACATACCCCTCCATGTATTATACTTATCATCTCATCTTAGCCCTAAGTCCATCTTCATCAAGAACATTTCAAGCTTATACCTTTGGTTTTCAACCTCAACCTGGTGTAACTCATAGCTCATGCTAAAAACATCCTTATAAGATGACTATCTTATTTCTCTTTAGCATTTGTAACCATCCATGTATCATTCACTTTACCAGGGTATGTTATCTTCTCTGTCCCCGTATCTCGTGGCAACGTTCCAAACCACATTATCTTTTATCCTTGGTGTATGGCATGCGTACTGTCCTATCTTTCACTCCCATAACAAGAGCAAATAAGCATTTGGCTGCAGTCCAAATACAGAGTTCTTCCTGTTCCAAGAGTAGAGATGGTACATCCCACCTTGCCAGTACACCTTTAAAGCTGAGTTTGAAATGTGCCTCACCTGTCTCTACATCACAAACATCATGATATCAAAGTTACTTCCATGGGAAACTGGTCTTGAACCTACTTGGGTTACTGCACAATCCTTGGTCATCTCCTCTAGGTCTATAGGGTGTCAGCACTTTTGGGGTCATCCCTCTTCCCTCATGCATCAGAGAGTGCCCTACTCATCTGCCCTTTGGGTCCCATGAGTTTATGAAGGTGATCAATCTCCTAACCCATGGCCCTCAGACAATGATAGCTGTTTCCTCCCGACCCTATGGTCATGTGCAACTAGGGAATTAGGCAACTCCTTCTTCCATCGGTCTTATCCCTACCTGACCCTAGGATAGACTTAGGATTCCATTATAGTACATATCCAACTTAGAACCTTACCCAAGCCTTCATCATCTCTCTCTGCATTCATGACTGACTTTCATCCCTTCATAGGGGTCATGGCAACCTGCCTACCTTGGTCAGGCCCCATACCGTTACCTCCATGGTAACACATCCACATACACTTCAGAGATGGCTATATATGGGTCTATAGGTTCATTCTCATGCCATGTACTTTTCACTTAGCTTCTCAAGATCCTATGAACCTCTTTAGGTTATCTCAAAACCAACAAAACTGGTATACACTCTACCAAAAGGTCCTTCTCCCAGGATGGGAGGAAACTACAACTTTTGACAACAAGGTCACAACTGTCCTTAGGGTTTACATTCACATGAGCATGCCTAACTCAACAACTACTAAGGAACAAGTAGACCACCTATTAAACCATGTTAGGTCATACTTGTTCTCATCCTCAACATTAGATCAACTTAGCTGTGAGGGGTTCATCAAACATACCCTTAACTTAAGGGATTTCCTTTACCTCTACCCATGAGGAGTGCCATGCTCAAAACTATAGAGACTCAAATCTCATCATGAGCATCGGGTATACTGCTTCCCCTCTTAGACCTAGGAACCCTAGGTTCTCCTTTGGATATCCAACTACGTGCTCAATCTCTTAACCATGGATCAATCATGTCCAAGGTATGCCATGTACTCCCATGATCCTTTTATATGAGCAACACCTCAGAGTTGAGTCCTCCTCAAGGACATTCAACTAGGTATAAAATCTCACAACAGGGTACTTAAACCTCCTCAGGGTCTAAGGCACCCTTTATCTCATCCAGTAGGTAATCACTTATACCCTGGGTACTAGAAGCATCGTCCTCTCTCTAGGGTTTGGTTCCTCTAAAGGCAACCAAGATATCATCAGCCTCCAGGGCTCAAGCATAAGGCAACCACTATCATCCACTTAGGTCGCATCATTCTCGACTCCCCACTATTCCTCAAGTTTCGGGGTTTTAGGATTCCAACCTCCCTGTTGGGGTTCTGCTTCCTCTCTCTAGATCTAATTCCACCTCCAACCATACTTACTAGAGGTCCCTTCTCCATGAAGGCTCATGCTCACAAGCATACCCCTATGTGGTTGAAGCCTATGCTCAACTCATGTTTGGCTCAAGAGCATCCATACCCCTTTCATAAGCCATCCATCAAGATCTCTTAACTAAGATTTCATCAAGCTATACCCTACTTGCCTAAGCCCATAGGGTAACTATAGGTTCTCTAACCTCATCCATGAAGGAGCTATCCTTTGCTATGGCCTGCACGACCCTCTCCAGGGTTGGGTCGCCATAGGTACTAGGTCATCTACCCTCTTATGGCATCCCAAAGGCATGACCAACCAAACACTCGGTCAATCATGACATCTAACTCATCATGTCATCTCTCTCTCTAACCTTCACTTAGGGTTAGGGTTACCATCATCCTCAAAGGATGTGCTAGGTCTCTACCTTTAATGGAGGTCTCTACTTCCAAGACTAACTCTCTCTACTCATCCTCCTACCAAGGAGGTCTATCCTCAGGTCTCTCCTGAGGGAAATGACAACTCATGTCATACGACCTAAGCATGTATCTATTCCTTTTACACTTACTCTATTAAGCTTATGTCCATGACATCTTATTTACATGATTTTTATTAGTTTGGTGGAGGATTCCTTAATCCTTATCAACCTTACCCATACCTCAAGAGGGTGAGGAGAAGAGAGGAAACCCTAATCCTTAAGGTACTTAATAGAATTTGAGTTGAGAGGGGATGAACAAGATGAGAGAGTCCTAAAGGTATCTTATTTCGATTCATACCCTAAGACTTTGGCCAGGCAGTCACACGAATCCAGGAGTCCTCGTATTTCGACTAGCGGTGTGGAGGAAAATATTTCCAGCCCCCGGTCGTGATCCTTTTCTAGACACCTCTATCTTTCGGATAATCCTCTAATAACTCCCTTGGGTTCTACAAAATTTGTAAAATTTAATAATTATTAAAGATTAAGTGAGGAACCTTCGCTCTGATACCAATTGTAATGACCCCGCCTCCCGGTAACCCCCACTTAAGGGAGACCCGAAGGACAGAGCCGTTATTCAGTTAACAAGATCAAATGTTCAACAAATAATCAATAATAATTAATAAACTTTACCAACTAAACTGAAAACTGGTATAAAATAAAACTTTGTTTACCTTTTAAAATCTGGGAATTCTAAACTTCTATCCATGAAGATACTAATCTAACTAATCCTCCTGTGCACGTTACTTCTCATTTAATTCCACATATACCACTTTACTGTTTGTTCTTTTCATTGTACCTAAAACGCCGACAAACAAAACGTCGGTCAGCCAAAGCTGGTATGTGGGGGAAACAATAATCATGCAAATATGGTAACAATGTAATCATTCAATTAATCATTTAACAACCAAGATTACATTTTAAGCCATACTACTCAATCCTTACCTATCCCCTGACTCTGTGCTATCCCTTGTATGCTACCTCTCCTTTACGTAGCTTCTTATCCCCATGTACCTACCTTACAGGTAGCCAATACCTAGGGTAATAGAGTTGCATGGCACTACCCGAAGGTAGCATAATATCTAACTCATGATGACTTGATGGTCCTACCCCATTGGTAGCCATTTACTAAGTCATCTAATGACCTGATGGACCTACCCTATTGGTAGCCATTTACTAGGTCAACTATTAAGCCACAGAGGGGACCAGGATCTGAGCTATTAGGCACATATCTTATGTGATAGTCATAGCCACATTATAGTTTGCATGAATTAAAATCATCCAACAGTTAATTCATGACATTGATGAAAACTTCGGTAAATCTTGGAAACCTAACTCGAGATATTCATAAGCGTAACCACATACCTGTACATGTAGATTCAGGTGCAGGAATGAACAAGCAAGCATTCAATAAGATCCTGAAACAATTATACAATTTCCTTTTATTACTCATGTCATTAAGATCTATCAAATCTAGCTCGCTTCTTAGGGTTTCTAGTCCACTTTTAGGGTTTCTACTGTAATTAGGGTTTCCCTTCATCTTTTACTATTTTAAACCCTAATTTAACGCAATTGATCACAAACCCTAATTACCTCGTCTATTCTTCAACATTAAGGTTATCTTAACAACATATAACCCTATTTTCATATTACAGGCACATTAATCATCAATTAAGCTTGTTTTTCATTAAAGCTACCATTTTTATCCCTTTAATCTATGACAAGATCATTATACACATTTATCATCAATTCATAATTCATTGTGGTCCAATTCACATATGAACTTGATTTGTCATTAATTCTATTCTTTATTCATGAGAAAACCCTAATTACTACATTTAGGGTATTTATCCACAAATTAGGAACTTTAATGCTCGAAATATCTTATAACTATGAAAACTCAGTTCTATACATGAAATCGAATAATTAAAGCCATTAGTAGTCCTAATTACCAACATTAGGGTTTCAAGGCCCATTAAAGCTTATTTATGCACATGCACTCTCAATTAAACTACTTATGTGCAAAATTCATCTTTTTCGATCTTAATGTATCTCTTTATGGTTAACAGGTTAATATCAACTTTAACCATCACTTAAACCTCATTAATCATATCAAAATAGAGTTTCTTAATTATCATTACATTAAAGTTAATAACTTCCATTACTTTTCAAATTGCAAAAAGAATCAGGCTTCAATTATATTTTTAATGGATTCCCCTCATTTTTCTGAGCAACTTTCATATTTTATGCGTGCTGATCCGAGCTACGAATAAATTGATATGATTTTAGCAAAATTACCTCACTTGGGCCAATGGGGAGGCGCCACGTAGCCTTTAACATGCAACCCAGCTTGCCTTTGAATTTATAATCGGGTTACTATTATGCCCCCGACTCGGCCACCAGTTCCTTTGTGTCTCAGAGGGTAGAAACGTCAAACGGGCTGGATCTTCTTCTTCGTCGCAAGTTCTACCTGCTGCCGCCGACCTGCAGCTTTTCCGGCCTACCTCACACCTCCTCAATGCCCGAACCTCGCCGGAAACCTCTTCCCTGCCTCCGCCACTCCCCACCGCATACGACCATCCCTCAAAATGTGGCCAAGACGGCCACTGTTGTGAGTGCTAGGTCCATACTGCTGGTGGGTTTGTATCCTTCTAGCAGGCGTTGTGTGAGGGCGGGAGTAAGAGGAGGTTGGTTGACTACTCCACGGTTGTTTTGGGTGCGTCCAGCTTCCATCAAGTCCACTCAACGGTTCCTTGTTACCCCATGGTCGCACCACTCCTTTACCTTAGGGTTTTGAGTGAAAACTAGGTGAAGAAGAAGGTGGGATGTCTGATATCCTCTTGGGCTCGAGGCTAAGGGTCCGACCCTTTTATAGGGGAGGATGCACTGCCCTAGGATACATTCCCATAAAGAAAACAAGACTTTTACTAATGGGAAAGGTATTTTCCTTACTTAAGAAGTGACCTTCTCTCTCTTCCTTATTTCTTTGATATACCTTTTCTTTAACTATTAGGATTTCGAAAATTACTCCCTTCATTCTCTTAAAACTTGCCCTTTATTCTAATGGCACGAAATTCTATTTTCATTTAATAGGAAAATACTTTCTTTTTATCAAATTTACAAAATTCATTAAGAATGTATCACATTATCCTTTTATTTTGCAAATTTTGGTATTATCTCTTTCCTCTTTCTTCATTGGGACTCCTTGGATCCCAAGGCACTCCATTATTCCGAAATCTTTTTTATTGGACACTCATTATCCTTCTAGATGCATCTAAATGCATTATTCTTCATTATTTCCCATTATCTTGTTTATTAGTTCTTTTTGAGAATCTTTCTTTATTTCTCTTTTATTTTCCTCATTGGTATTCCCCTTAACATTAGAAATCCTTGGGATACAAAATTCCACAAAGGATAACTCAATTACACCTCTTTTCACTTATTTTCCACATTTTATCATTGTTTTCAATTTATTTCTTAATAAAGAAATATTCAATTAATCTTTTCTTTTCTTATTGCCTTTTCTTTGCAACTTTGGACTCCTTGGACCCAAGGAACCCAAAAGGCACGAAATCCATCCTTGGATTACTTTCTTTCACCTTCTAGAGGTTTCCACATCCTTCTTTTCTCAAATATTTAATTATTCAATTACTAATTGAATTTCCTTGTTATTGGGCCCAATAGCCAATAAAGCCCACAACACAATCATCAAGGTTATTGTAAACGAAATCCATCTATTCAAAACAAATTATATCTTTATTTTTTCAAATATCTTTTATGTGAGAAGTTACATTTCTCACCCAAAAGAATCCAAAATTGGGGTTGTAACACAAACTATATCATCACCTGGGTGAGAATCCTGAATGTCCCCCTACATCTATATGTTAGAATCTTCTTCAAAATGGTTGGAGAAACTTTAGGTTGTCTTGTCAAGGTATATGACTACACTTTATCCAAACATAGAAGTAGACATACGAGGATAGATATGGAAGTGAAGATGTAACAACCCATCCTCTTAGGTGTCATAGCAAATGGCATCGATGACAACTTTGAGTATGAGGTATTTCCTAGCTTGTGCTTGTCATGTGGCCTCTTTGAGCACACAACTGATAACTATAAGGTGATGTCTGAGAAGACACGTGAGAAAGAATCTACTAATAATGAGGTGAAGGAAGGTGTGAAGTGGATAGAAATTTGTAACGCCTGGGCCCACTGCCCAAGGCTCTAGCAAGGTTTTAGGATTGACGACTGGCCCCACAGACCACCATTAGCCTTAACTGCGTGCTTTGTCCTCACTTACATGCAATCCAAGGTCAAATTCCTGACTGGTCACCCATCCTAGTACTACTCCAAGCTAAGCACGCTTAACTATGGAGTTCTTTAGTGATGGGCTCCCAGAAAAGGAGGTGCCCCTTGGTGATATGGGTAGTCCAATCATTCCTTTTAAGATCGTCTTATCCAAGGCCTTAAATCCTAGAATGTTACAATCTCCCCCACTTAGACTATTGACGTCCTCGTCAAGGCTCAACTACATGGCCTCATAATCATCCCCATTTTAGTGTTGACCCAAATGGCCCATGTACACCCAGCTCTCGATCACGGCTACCAACGTGAGGGCGGATCCATCAACTTGGATAGGCCTTTCCAACATGCCTGGACACTACCAGCACATGGGCGGCTCCATCAACTCAAATAGCCCTTTCCAACATGCGTGGACCGCACTGCTCAAAGACTGACATGCCACAAGCCCGTGTGGGCCCCACCTACTGGAGGGGAATTGGCTCTGATACCATTTGTAACGCCTGGGCCCACTGCCCAAGGCTCTAGCAAGGTTTTATGATTGACAACTGGCCCCACAGACCACCATTAGCCTTAACTGCATGCTTTATCCTCACTTACATGCAAGCCGGGGTCAACTTCCCGACTGGTCACCCATACTGGTACTACTCCAAGCTGAGCACACTTAACTATGGAGTTCTTTAGTGATGGGTTCCCGAAAAAGGAGGTGCACCTTGGTGATATGGGTAGTCCAATCATTCCTTTTAAGATCGTCTTATCCAAGGCCTTCAATCCTAGGACGTTACAATAGAAGTGTGAGGGAAAATGTCAAATATTATGGGAAGGCCATATACACAAGAAGGAAAACATCGACAAAGAAAAGTGGAGAGCATAAAAAACATGCTAAGAAAAATGGAAACAAGTTTTAATCCTAGAGAAGTAGATAGAAGAAGAGGTTATAGATGTTATACTAGAACATGAAGCTACTGAAAGGCAACACAATCCATAGTAAGCAAAATCATGGAAGAAAATTGAAGTGGCTCATGATGACGAGATCACTAGGAAGGTGCTTGTTGATATTTCATCTAGAGCTAATGAGACAACAAACAACAAAGGAGCAAGTAGTTCCAAGAAGACTCTACCTATAAAGATTTGGTGAACCCAGAGGTAAATGAAGTGATCATGGGAGAAGAGGTGTCTTCAGGGAATACAAGATGCAGGTTGATGTCCAAATGAAGGAGTATTGGGACTTGTCTCTGAACCCATGTTTGTGGAGATTATCATGCCCCCATGGCTTCAAAATCTACACCACCACCTGCTGTACTAACCCCACCAAAAATCTTGCTATAATCCACTTCACAAGGAGTATGGCAAGGGAGGTGATGGAGGGAAAATGTGCCCCCCTGCATAGGGATGGGGGATCCTAGATTGGAGATGTTTGGAAGGCTATCTGTTCACTTTTATACATCCTCTTTCTTGTTATATGAATATTCTAGTCTATAATATTAAATGATAAGAGAGAAAAAATGCATGCAACGTACTAAGGGAGTACATCAAATACAAAAATGCTAAGATTGCTACAATTCTAGAACATAAAACTAATGATATTCTAGATGATAAAGCTATATCATCAATCAATTTTGAAAACTACCATTGTGTTGAGGTACGGGATTCTCTAGAGACATATGGGTTATTTGGAACTCATTTGATAACTTGTTTGAGATCTTGATCAGTCATTGTCAATTCACACATTATATAGTAAAAAACCATATGTACATTACCTTCATTTATGCTAACCCCCACATTACCGTCAGAAGCTTCTTTAGGATCATCTGGTGAATCTAGGAAACTTGTTTGATGGACCCTGATCACTGTTGGAGACTTCAACACGATGTTGGATCCATCTAAGAAAAAATGTAGCTACCTATTTAAGCACGATGAGGCTACCTATAGAAATGTTAAAAAAGTCACTGACAAGTCACTACATGGAAGGAGGGTGATCAGTTGTGTAGAGGATGTATTTATATTTATTTAGCACTATAAAATAAATTGTATGATGTATACTAGAGTACCTACTATAATGACTATCAAGGATCTATGGTATACACTAGATAACAAATATAAAAATTAAGAATCAATGTGTTGAAAATATCTTGTTTCTAAATTTTTTGAGTTTCAAATGGTAGATAATAAATTGATTTCTGATTTATTACATCATATCCAAAGCTTGTGTCACAAACTCTCAAAAGAAGGTATAAAATTTCCTAAATTTTTATCATTATGTCTATCATTGAAAAGTTTCCTAAGTCTTTAGAGGCCTTTCACTTGAATCTCAAGCACAAGAAGGGTGACATATACCAAAATGAACTTATGTTTATGTTTACCTGAAAGAGGAAGAGGTCAAAGTACTTATTGATGTCAACCATACAATAAATCTGAAGAATTCTAAGAATAAAGATAAGAAAAATAAGAGCATACATAAATCTAAGGCTAAGATTCAAAAGAAGTCAAAGAACAAATGTAACGTCCCAGGTCTTGAGATTTTGGATAAAAAGATTTTAAAAGGAATGATTGTACTACCCATATCGCCAAGGTGGACCTCCTTTTTAGGGATCCCATCACTAAAGAACTCCATAGTTAAGCATGATCAACTGGGAGTAGTACTAGGATGGGTGACCAGTCAGAAAGTTTATCCTGTCTTTGCCATGAGTGTGGAAAAAGGACACAATTAAGGCTAGTGGTGGTCTGTGGGGTCAGTCGTCATTCCTGAAACTCTACTAGAGCCTTGGGCAGTTGGACCAGGTGTTATAAATGATATCAGAGCCATAACCCCTCCAATAGATGGGGCCCACATGGCATGTGGCATACCAGTCTTGAGCTGTGCGGTCCAGGCATGTTGGAAAGGGTTGTCCATGGTGATGTAGTGACCCTTGTGCTGGTATTCCATGATTGGGAGTCGGGTGCCCATGTTCCATTCCAGGTCTATATTGAAATGGGGGATGATTATGAGGTCTTATAGTTGAGCCTTGATGAGGACGTCAAGACTCTAAGTGAGGGAGATTGTAACATCCCAGGTCTTGAGGTCTCAGATAAAAAGATCTTAAAAGGAATGATTGTACTAACCATATCACCAAGGTGCACCTCCTTTTCAGGGAGCCCATAACTAAAGAACTCCATAGTTAAGCATGCTCAGCTAGGAGTAATATTGGGATGGGTGACCAGTGGGGAAGTTAATGTTGGATTTTGCATGAGTGAGGATAAAACACATAGTTAAAGCTAGTGGTGGTCTACAAGGCCAATTGTCATTCCTAAAAATCTATTAAGTCTTGGGCAGTGGGCCCAGGTGTTAAAACAAACTTTGTTGGATTTATGGAAAGATTGGCCATTGGAACAAGGATTGTCTTACAAAGAAGATTGAGAAATATACTATATATGCAGTTGAGGAGGCAGTGGTCATAAAAAGATGAAGACTTTCCTAATCTTAATGATGAGTATGTTTCTGTGAAACCTGCAATCCTTTTTATTCTTGAACCACTTTACTAGATTATAGATGTTGGTGTTAATGTACATGTTTGTAATGATAGGTCTCTATTTTTTATTACCAGACCTCTTCATGATGATTTGGGACTTTCTATGATGTAAGCTTTGTAGAAGTTAAAGAACAAGCATGATTTGTAGTTTCTTTCAGGAAAGGTTCCGACCCTTCATAGAGATAAACATGTTCCATCTATTCGACACAAAATATTTAGTGGTTCATTTTTAATTAGAGATGGTTTAAGAATAGATTGCAAATTTATTAAAGAGCATTTTTGTACCAATTTTTTTTTGTTCTAGTCTCGAGTTGAATCGAATGCTGGATCCAGACTCTGCCCATGGTAAGGAAAATCAGTGTTAACTAATTTTTTTTGAGTTGGTTTGTTCTTTTGAAAGGGGTACTCATGTGATTTGGAGAACTTGTTTAAGATTAATGTATAATTTTCTATTTTAAATTATGTTTTTGAAGAAAAATCTACTTTGCTTGAATATTTTTCCTTCCAGTGTATGTCATTGTCATGCTAGTCATATGAATACTTACTCGATAAAATGTAGGATTAATCAAGATTTTAGAAATAGTATACGTGAAATTTGTGTGCAATCTAAATTATCTCATAAACCTTTTCATTCTATGGATAAAAATTTTGAATTTCTAGATTTAGTGCATATTAATATCTGCAAATTTAATGGGATCACAACACATGATTATAATTGTTATTTCATAATTTTTACTAATGATCTAATAAACATTATTACGTCTATTTTCTTAAAAGTAATGATGAGACATTCAGAAATTTTAAAATATTAACAAAAGAAGCAAAAATAAAAACTAGTAAGATACTTAAGAGATTAAGGTCTCATAGGGGAAGAGAGTATACCTTAAAGTCGTTCTTAGATTCTTGTCAATTCCATAATATAGTTCATGAGGTTATTGCTCCTTATAGAACACAAGTGATTAAGATTGCAGAAAGTAAGAATGGAATCTTGACTCGACATGGTGAATACTTAGCTCTAAGCCTCATGTCCTCCCAACTTTATGTGGGGGAAAAGATATGAATATGGCTTGCCATATTCTGAATAGAGTTCTACATAAACATAAAGAGAATAGTCCATTCAAGTTATGGAGAGATTAAAAGGAAAGTTTGATTTATCAAGTATGAGGGTGCCTCACTAAGGTACTTGTCTCTTAAAAAAAGGAACAAACTGAGACAAAAATAATAAATTCTATTTTCTTTGATTATGTAGAGATGAATTATGTATATAGATTCTTCATAATAAAATAAAAAATATCAAACATTGATATCAATACTACAGTGGAACTTTGTGATGTAACCTTTTGAGGATGTTTTTTTATGGAATATGGCGTTCTCAAGGAAGTTTCTCAATGGGATAAAATCACCACAAGTTTCATTATGGAGCACATGGAAAGAATGAAAAATGTGAAGATGACTCGAATATATTATTTCTGAACCTAATGATTATGAGAAAATGGTTGAACCAATGAGAAGTAAACAGCTCAATATATCAAAATACATTAGAAGTGAGTTTCTAACTTACAATATTAAGGATGATCCTATATAATTAAAACAAACTATGTCTTCTCCACAAGCTAAGTTGTGGAAGCAAGTTGTTAATGATGAAATCCAATCAATTGTCTCAAATGAAACTTGAGAATTGGTGTATTTGCCTCCTAGATGTTCTACAGTTGGATGTAAATGGATCTTTAATAAGAAACTACATACAAAAATGATAACCAATAAGTATAAGCCTTGGTTGATTGTTAGGGAGTATACACAAAGGGAGGTAATTGAATATTTTGATATATGTTCTCATATTTATTATGTGACCACAATTTTTGTGTTAATAGAATTGGATTCCATTTATCATCTCGCTATCAATCAGTTGGATGCAAAGATCGTGTTCTTACACATTGATCTTTAAGAAAGATATATATGGGACACGTTGAGGGTTTTGTGGGATGTGGGAATGAGTTCAAAATTTGTAAGCTTATTAATCTTTGTATGTTTTAAAATAACCCTCTAAGAAATGGGAGGAAAAGTTTGATTATGTGATTTCATCTTTTGAATCCATTTCTAATTATTTTGATAAGTGTCTTTACTATAAGATCACCAATGATATATTTATCATATTATGCTTATATATATAAGATATCCTATTTTTTAGTTCTAATATGATAATGATAATAAGAACAAAAAAATTTCTTGTGTAGAAACTTTGAGATGAAAGATATGAGTGTTGTTGATGTTATTTTAGGGGATAAAATTACTAAGTCTACTTTGGTATTATACTCTCTCAGGCTCACTATTTTGAGAAGATACTAGAGAGGTTTGAATTCACTTTACGTAAACATGTTAAGACTCTGTATGATTCATCTAAGTCCCTGTTCAAGAACGATATTGGTGTTCCTATGTCAATTAAGATACTCTCAGATTGCATAAGTTTAAAATATCATATAAATTGCATGAAACTAGATATTGTGTTTGACGTGAGGAAGCTTAATATATATACTAGTTATCCTGACAAGACCCATCGAGAAGTTCTTGGTAGAGTGTTAAGGTATATCAAGGAACTAGTTCCCTTTAGCTGCATTATGACAAGTATCCTTATGTGGTCAAAGGATATACTAATCAAGTTGGATTGTCATGAACTTTAGGAGAAATGATGTCCCAACATATATAATCATGTAGGGAAGAGGTGTTGTTACCTAGAGATCTAAGAAACATACCATATTGTCTCGATAAACCTTTGACATTGAGTTGTGCACTTCAGATGAAACTAGACTAAAGGTTTAATGATAACATGGAATGTGTCCAATTTACCTATGACAAAGAAGCCATTTTGTGCGGTTTACTATGATAGCACAACAACTATAGTTAAGATAACAAGTTCTAAGTACAATAAAAAACAACATAAACACATCCAAGTCAAACTCAAATTTGTAAGGGAGCTAGTGTCTAATGGGGTTATATTGTAGATTATGTAGCTACAAAATAAAACATAGCTGACCCTTTGACTAAAGATCTTATCGTGATCCTTAATTGAGAAATTCATGCTGGGAATCAGACTAAAATCCTTTATTATGCGTAGACAATAGCAATCCAATCCGAATAAGTGGTGATATTAGAAATTAGATTCAATGTGATATTAACAAATTGTCAAATAAATTAGATGGAATTATGTGAATTTTCTTTGATGCATTTAAGATCTATATGTCTTTACTTAGTTTTGCTACTTTTAGTACGAAATCTATCCATCATCAAGACCCCTCTCACTTTCCATGCTACAACTACCACCTTAAAAAAGTGTATGATGACAACTCCAACTGGCTCCCCTATGGCTATACTGTTAGATATATGACTGTTAGCCATGTATATATAATGGGTTAAGCCCAATGTAGTGCAGCTAGTACATGGGATAAAGGTAGTTTTATCTCTAGTACAAATGGAGAAGTAGTTTTATCCCACATTGCTCACTCCTAACACTTTTTTGGTCCTTATATGTAGGATCACATGTGACTCTAGTGTCTAAGGGTCTTAGGAGTGGGTATTCTCACCTCTTTGGTGGGTATGGTGACATAACACACACGCACACACGTACGCACGTGTCACGCCTGGCCTGGCTTGGCCGAGACGAGCACAAGTTTGGGCTTGTGGCTTGTGGATTGTGGAGAATGTCTTCCGTCTTCTGTTTTCTTTTTTTACTAGAATACAACTACATAGTTAATTATTAATTTCAATTTTTTTTAATTGGATTTATTAATCCTAACTGGAAAGTGTCTCTTTGTGGATTTTTCAGTAATGTGTACAAGAGAGATTGAGTAATCACATCTTAACAGGAATATGATTACAGGATGTGTAAGACTATAAATATATCTCCAGTCATTAGGGTTAAACACATCTTTTGAACATACAGTCGTCAAAGTTCGGGTACGTGTTTGTGAACCCTAACCTCTGGTGTCTTCTATAGTCATTGCCTTTGTGTTGCTATATGAAGATCTTCTCCTGGACGTAGTGATTTTATCCATCATTTCTCTTTCGAGACACGATCTGTGAGCGAGATGATCTCTTCTCCAAGTACATGACCATGTCGACTAGGAGAACAATGCTTATCCAGAAGGGTCACAAGTAACCAATTTCTTTAAGTATATCACATTCATTTTATAAGGAATGACATGATTTGATTCCTGACTTTATTTGTTTTTATTCTCCTATATTAGTTTATTCTACGATTTCTTATTTAGATCGACATGAACTGTTAACCTAATTGCACCTATCGCTGTTGCATGTAACGACGTAACACTAAAATTTACATCAGTCTTAAAGAAATCATTATTTGTCGTTAGTTAACTATGGCTGCTCAAGGTTCTGGCATGAAAATTGATACGTCTAGTATGCCTGAAAATTTTACTGGAACTAATTTTACTCGTCGCCAAAGTAGGATGCAAATCTAACTTAACATGGTAGGGTACGACTAGTATTTAGAAGAAGTCAAAACCAAAACTGATGAAACTGTTCCTGATAATGCTAATTTAATTGCAACCTAGAAGAAGGGTGATAAAGTATGTTGAGGGATTATTTTGTTTGCAATAAACAACAAACTATATGACTCATACTCAAAGCCACATGTTACTACATCTAAGGTTCTGTGGAAGGCATTTGAAAAGAAATACAATACCAAAAATTAAGGAACGGAAAAATATTGTGTCTCTGAATTTCTAAAATTTCATATGTCTGAGGGTAAATTTGTTTCTGATCAAACACACAATTTTCAACTCTTGGGGCAAGAGCTCGCTTATGCGAGCATGATACTTCCTGAAAAGTATGTTACAATGTCAATCATTGAGAAATTCCCAAAATCTTGGGTGTCATTTGGCATGACTCTTTAGCATAGCAAAAGAGACATGTCAATGAACGATCTCACAATGGACATCAATATTCAAGAAGATCATATGAAAGAGAAGAATGTCAAAGTACCCACGAATGTAAATTTGAGTGTCAATTTAACTACTTCTAAGAACAAGGATAAGAAATCTAAGAATTCACTTAAACCTAAACCCAAAATCCAAAAGAAACCAAAGAACAAACCTTGTTGGACTTGTGGATATGTTGGCCACTAGAGCAAGGATTGTACTTCAAAGAAGGCAAAGAAAGCTTCCACATATGCAACTGAGGAGGCTGTGGTCAATATGATGACTGCATCCTTGAACGTCAATGGTGGGTATGTATCTATAAAACCTAAAGTTCTTCCTATTTTTAACCACTATATTGGATAATAGACACTGGGGATAATGTGCATGTGTTTACTGACAAGTCCATGTTTGTGTCTTATTAGGCCTCTAAAGGTCGACCCGTGACTTTAAGCGATTCCAACATTGTAGAAGTCAAAGGTGAAGGACATGTGGACTTGAAGTTTCCTTCCAGAAATATTCTGACACTTCATAGAGTCAGACACGTTCCATCAATACGACACAACATACTTAGTGGCAAAATTTTAGTTAGAGATGGTTTTAGAATAGATTGCAAGTTTAATAAGGCTATTATTACTCACGTTCATGATTCTTTATTTTTTAGCAGGGGTATCTATGTGATATGGAGAACTTGTTTCAGATTCTTAGTGAACCTATTTTAAATTCTGTTTTAAATTTGAATGATAATAGTTCTTTATGCATGAATCTTATATCATCTGATGTTTGACATTCACGTTTGGGACACATTAATGTTGCCTCAATGAAACATATATGAATATGAATTTAATCCCTAAATTTGACATTAACAATAATAAGTGTGAAATCTGTGTGCAAGCTAAATTACCTAAGAAACCTTTTCATTATGTGAATAAGAATTCAAAAATATTGCATTTAGTGCATACTGATACATTTGAATTTAATGAGATTGCTACAAGAGATCAAAAGTGTTATTTATAACTTTTATTGTTAATGCTAGTAGATACTGTTATGTCTTTTTACTTAGAAGTAAAGATGAGGCATTGGATAAAATTAAAATTTATAAAAAAAGAAGATGAAACTCAAACTTGTAAAGTTCATAAATGATTAAGGTCTGATAGAGAGGAGAATATACCTCAAATGTGCTTTTGGAATTTGTCAATTTCATGGTATAGTTCATGAGGTTAATGCTCGGTATTCACTATAGTCTAATGGGATAGTTGAACATAAAAACCAAACCCTTATAGATTGGCTAATTCTTTACTTCAAACCTCAGGTCTACCCAATTTCATGTGGGGGGAAGCTTTGAATACGGCTTAACATATTCTGAATAGAGTTTCCCATAAACATGTAGAGAGTAGTCCATTTGAGTTATGGAGAGGAAGAAAATTGAGTCTCAAATATCTTCGAGTGTGGGGGTGCCTTGCTAAGGTGCTTGTCCCTGAACACAAAAGGAAGAAATTGGGACCGAAAACGGTTGATATCATATTCTTGGGGTATGTAGAGGTAAGTTATACCTATAAATTCTTGATTGTGAAATATGATATAGTAGGCATTGAGGTCAATACAATTGTAGAATTATGTGATGCTACAATATTTGAGAATGTATTTTCCATGAAATCTAGTGTGCCCAATGAAGTATCTCAAGAGGATTCATTCACCACATGTTCCATTCCCAAGCATGTGGAAATGATGACAAATGTGGGGGGTGACTCAGAACAAGCTATTTTGTGTTACTGATGATTCTGAAGCAATACTTGAACCAAGGAGAAGTAAACGGCCTAGGACATCCAAGGACTTTGGAAGTGATTTTCTCACTTACAATGTTGAGGATGATCCTGTAACTTACAAACAAGCTATGCAATCTCCATAAGCTAAATTTTGAAAAGAACTTGTTAATGATGAAATCCAATCAATTCTCTCGAATGGAACTCGGGAATTGGCGGATTTGCCTCTTTGTTGTTCTGCAGTTGGTTGCAAATGGATCTTTAAGAAGAAACTTAATGCAGACGAGACAATCAATAAGTAAAAATCTAGGTTAGTTGCTAAGGGTTACACACAGAGGGAGGAAATAGATTATTTTAATACCTATTCCCCTATTTCCTGTATGACCACTATCTGAGTTCTTATATCATTGGCCTCCATTTATAATCTCTGTATCCATCAAATGGATGTTCAGACCATGTTCTTACACGGTGATCTTTAGGTAGAGTTATATATGGAACAACCTGAGGGATTTGTGGGTTGTGGGAATGAGTCCAAGGGTGTAAACTTGTTAAGTCATTATATGGCTTGAAACACACCCTTCATCAATGACATGAGAAGTTTGATTCTGTGATATCATTGTTTGTCTTTGTTTCCAATGAATTTGATAAGTATATGTATTGCAAAATCGTCAATGATGGATTCATTTTGTTATGCTTATATGTCGACGATATCCTACTTTTTAGTTATATATGAAAGTAGTAAATGAGACAGAGTCATTCTTGTGTAAAAAGTTTGAGATGAAAGATATGAGTGTCACTGATGTGATTTAGGACTTAAAATCATAAGGTCTACTGATGGTATAACTCTATCACAGTCTCACTATGTTGAGAAGATAGTGGAGATAGAGTATACATCATGTAAACCTATAAAGACTCCATATGATTCATCCAAGACCTTATTCAAGAATGAGACTGGAGGTTCCAGTGTCTCAATTACGAAACACTTTCCCTGCTACAACTCCCGTCTTAAAAGAAGTCTATGATGACAACTCCAGTTGGCTCCCCTATGGCTATACTACCTAGCATACCCAATCTTTCCTTTGCTTTAATAATTTGTGTTCTGGTAAGTCACATCATTAACCCCTAGAGTTTCCTTTGCTCTCTTAGTCATTGATATTGTTTCACTAGTACATAACCGACCTTTAGTGTCTGTTTTTAAGTGACACCTATATGGGCGCCGCTAAAAGCCCAACCGTTACGCGTCGGTTCTCAAACCGACACCACAACCCTTCGCGCGCCACCGAAAACATGCCAGCAGGGGGTATAAGCGTCAATTATTAGCTTTGAAACTGACGACATATACCTTCGCGCCACAGAAAGGGCGCCATCTGGGGCACTATCAGTGTCAGTTTATTAGTGATAACCGACACCATCTCACCTACTGTCACGGCCGTGCTGGCCAGCACGGCCGTGGTGTCTGGTCCGCTGCCACGGCCGTGTTGGTCAACACGTCCGTGGTGTCTAGCCCGCTGCCATGACCGTGCTGGCCAGCACGGCCGTGGTGTCTGGCCTCATTAGGGAAATCGACGTCGGTTACTAGTAGGGCAACCAATGCCAGAACCATCAACGTCGGTTTATTATTGATAAACAACGCCACATCACATGCATTAGGCATCAATTATAATTATTTATCCGACACTGTAATCATTTGTCGTCGGTTTTATACAAATAACCAATGCCTATTTCATGTTTTTTTTTTCTTATCAGTCTGCAGGCCTGCTATGGCTGGTCGCAGGATGAGAAACCTACAGTTCAGTTATGAACTGTAGGTTTTACGACATCCATTGATATCAGCCAACAATATGCCACAAACCTGCAAAATTAATAAGATTAATTTTCACACATTTAGCAACTTGCAGTCCAATTCGATTTTCACACATGTAGAAACATTCATGTAGCAATTTGTAGTTCCATTCATTTTCACATTCACACATGTAGAAACATTCATATAGCAGCCAACAGTTTCATTCATTTTTACATTCACACATGTATAAACATTCAAACATGTAGAAACATTCACACATATTATAATTCCAAAATTCATTTACAAAATATCATTCTTTAGTCATTATTCGCTATCAACATCCCAATTATATGTTAAAACCCCCATTACTTGTATGGCTGTTGCCCATTCTTCTCTTACATCATTTAATTCTTCCGTCGTATAGGGAGCATGTACATCTGGTAAGGCCTTTCCTGTATTGTGGTCAGTTTTAAACACCTACAAAGAGAATGATGTATATATATAATTAATAATATATAAATAAGATTGATATATTTCATATTATCTAATGAGACTATATATAATACCTCAAGAATGGTATCGATGTCCACTGCGGCATATTTGATAATCATGTGCATAAATCACATCACATAGATGCACATGCCCATCCATTGTCTTGTGTAGCACACTATAAATTGAAACATACAAAATATTAAAAAATACAACTAATTAAGCACTGTTCACATAAATAATATATACATTGCAGTTGAGAACTTACTTCCACATTTTTCGAAATTATTTGCTGGTTCTTTTTCCTGGGGACCTTTCCTCCAGCCTTTTTGAACTCATCTAAACCCCTACATGTTAATGAAACATAATACATTGCATAAATAAATAGTAATATAATAACATATGTTAACGGATATGAAAATGAAATATTTCTCACCGTAATAATGCCATTTTTATTTTGTGTCCATATTTTGAATTCAATTTAGTCCCCTTAGGATCTAGTTAATAGATAGTGAACGTCTCGGAAATAATAACTAGTAACTCCCAATGCATACCACTAGAGGTAAAAAAGTTAAAAATTAATAACTCAAAATCCACAATAAAAATGTAATTTTCTGAAGTCCAAATTATAAGTAAAGTAAACTTACTCCACATTGAATGGAGCTATTATCACCGTCTTCTTATTTTGAGAAAAATTTGTAAAAGCATCACAACAATATTGTTGAACTGACGGAGGGTCTTTAGCTAATAGACTAATCAAAGATTGAATAAAAAATCCTACATGTTCGAATGAAAAATCTACACATATCTTGCCTAAGTAGCTACAAAACATGTATTACGCATGCATTAATAAATAAGAAACCAGATCACCAGATCCTATACAAGGTATATGGATGTATAAAGAAGATCTCAACTTATCCATAGCTCTATCATAGATGTATTCAACCAATCATATCGAAACAACTCCAAAATATCTTGTATAAATAGGTTGCTTTCGTATGATTGACCTGCATCATCCACATCTATAGAAACAGTTATAGGGCAATTTATATCATGTTCGACCAACCATATTGCCATACCCCTACAGTTAGGACCTAACGAGATAGGTAGGTCCTGTGGAACCTAACTTGGTAATGTAGGAGGTGGAGGTGGAGGCCTAGATGCTCTGGGTGTCTTCTTTATAACATGTATATATATATAATTTCAGATCAACTGACATCATATACAGACACTAACAATTTTAACGTAATGTAAATTTATAATACAGTTTCAGTATAGAGGACAACCACTTTTGGCCACAATATCACTCTGCCTTCTGCCTCACCAAGCGTTTCACAATCTAGGTGGGCATATGGCAATGGAAGATCCATCCAGTTGGGGAATATACATAGCGAGCTCACACAAACCCAACCAGCTGGTAATGGACACCCATGAAACATTTCCCCTGGTAGGGATGGGTAAGCCGACGCCTCTGCAATGAAAAATTCTTTACTTTTTAGACGACATGGCTTCAACCCCTACAAATTTTTGTGTAAAGAATGTTATATACATATATACATATCATCTTGAAAAGACTAGTTATTATGTCATAAAAATACTTACAGTGGATGTGCTAGGTGGTGGGTCTACAGGATTACTCCCAACCTCTACAGTAGGAGTAGAGCGGGACGCCATAGGTACTGTCTGCTGAGTGGTAGTCTGAGATGCCTGCCACTTGCTCAATGCTTCTTCGAGTTTCCTATCAACTAGCTTATCTACCTATAAATGGATAAAAGAAATGTTAGCTTCTGATGACTGAATTCTCTTTTACAGTAACATTATAAAGAAAGAATAAGTTACCTCTTCTTGTGAAAGTCCCGCTTTTGGGACATGTTTGCACTGGGATGGCCCAAAGAATGCTTTGATGCCCACACCAGCGCATGCAGCCCTAACACGTCCAGGATGCTCTGGGTTACCCATAGCAACTGTCAATTCATCCATTGTACCCTCAGGGATGAACTTGCCTTGTTTCCTCAGCTTGTGCATCTCCCTCTAATCACCAAAACAAAAATTTGTAATTAAGTAAACACCACAAATAATTAATATTTGAATGATTGTTGTAAGAGTTGTATTTTACCGTTTTTGCAGCCGCCTCAGCAGTTGTGGGATTCCTTATTTCTCCCTTCTTATTTTGCCTCCTACTATCCAGACATCATGGTGAGGCAGAGGTGTGCTACCTATAGTAGAGGACTCCTGAGTAGCAGCATACTGAGCAGTAGCCTCAGACAGTAGTCTTTGGCGAATGCCTGCATAGCCTTTTGGACCCATTATGTGGTCATGCACATTCAGTGCACACCTTGCTTTTTGCGCCTCACTGAGGGCCTAGTTAGTATGCACATTAATGATTTGGTTAGTAACGCTAAGTGTTAATCTTGAATAGGTGAATACAACATATATTAATAAAATTGGGGGTGACGCCTAATACATTGAATTCATCAGTTTGTCTTGAAGCAACAAATGCGTCCCATTCTTCTTGGTCCAGGAAGTTCCACTGTTCTGTGGCTGTGTTCTTCCTCTTGTCACCTTCTTTTATGTATTCTCGGGTGAGATTTGTCCTATAGTTCCTTAGGACTACCCCACAAAGTTGCATCACACATTTTCGATGCAGCTTTTCATCCAATTCAAATATACTCTGCAAAATAGAATTGCTATTAACTAGTATCCAAAAAATTAGTAATCTAACAAATAAAATTGCAAATTAATATAACTCACGCATAAATCCTTCCATATTATATCTTTCTTCCCCTTAGGAACTTTATGCCAAGAATCTATCTTACAACCGCAATGGCTACGAGCAACATACCCAAGATATGAAACAAACGAATTGCGATTCACTCCAATTGCATTTCCTGCATTATCAAAATCCACAACAAGTTTGGGTCCATTGCCCCTTTGCGCTATTAACTTCTTTATCATAGTGATGCCCCTTCTCTTGTCAACTTTTTGGTGCTGCTCATCAAGTGCCTCAAGTGCTTCAGAGGGTACATTTGCATCATCAACCTAAAATTTGACAAAATAAACACACTTACATGATATAACTAGAAATGGACATATAGATATAAATATATGATATATATACTTTTAAAACTTACATTGTGAGGCGGCACATTGATGTCCTCACCCTCATGGTAATCATCAACACGGTTATCAGGAGAATGCTCAGCCATCTGAAAGTTCACATTCACATTGTAAAGTAATTCATATTGTAAAGCTCACATTGTAAAGTTCACATTCACATTGTAAAGTAATTCACATTATAAAATTCACATTGTAAAGTTCACATTCACATTGTAAAGTAATTAACATTGTAAAGTTCACATTGTAAAGTAACTCACATTGTAAAGTTCACATTGTAAAGTTCACATTCGCATTGTAAAGTAATTCACATTGTAAAATTCACATTGTGAAGTTCACATTCACATTGTAAAGTAATTCACATTGTAAAGTTCACATTTAGAGAAATAAAACATATAAAAAATATAAGCATGTCTCTAATATTGTGATTTTTTATCAATTAACAATCTTTCATTGTGATCTCCGCGCACATACAAGTCATCATTAGCTTCAATATTTGCTGGTGTTGGCAACCCAAGTGAGAATGGACTGGAGTCATCATACTTATCATAGTACTCTTCTTCATCTATAAGATCTTCAATGAACTGTCTTTTACCATGAAGAACAACTGACCATTTATCATTTGCAGGGTCATCGATATAAAATATTTGTTTCTCCTGTGATGCCAATATGAATGGTTCACCCTTCTTGCCAATCTTTTCAAAGTCCACTAAAGTGAAACCCAATTCAACCACTATAACTCCTTTGGTGTTATCAACCCAATTAAATTTGAAGAGCGGAATTCTGAAATCTATGTAGTCAAACTCCCATATGTCTTCAATGACACCATAATATGACATTTTAGCTTCACGTGGACTCTTATCCTTTGCACTTGCAAAAAACATAGTCGACGCTTGAAGGGTGACCCCACTGTTTTGGACGACACTCTTATCATCTTGGCGTTTTGTGTAATATGTGAATCCATTAATGTCATACCCTTCATAAGACATAACATTCAATTTCGGTTTAAAGGCGAGGCATTTGATAGTTTCAGTAATATCATCTGGTGTTTGAGATAGTTGATGTAAGACTTTATCTTCGAACCACTTAATAAAAGTCTTGTTATGCTCTCTAGCAAGCCACATTGTATTGGCTCGAGGATATTGTCTCTTGATGCAATTGGTATGTTCCTCGATATAAACACTTACTCTGTCCATGTTGTGTAAAATATACAAGTGACCTTGTTCCAACTTCTCACAGCTGATTACTTTCACCCGTGATCCCAAAATTCCTTTGCCAAATTGCTCCTCAATATTCTTGTCATTACCAGGAGTGTCATTACCACTAAAAAAGTCATTACAAAAATCCATAACCTCTCTCACCACATAACCCTCAATAATACTCCCTTCATACCGATAACGGTTTCGAACATCACTTTTAAAAATGCTCATGTATCGTTCAAAGGGATACATATACATCCAATGCAAGAAAGCTGGTCGCAACATTTTCACTTCCCTAGTCAAGTGGACAACAAGATGTACCATGATATCAAAGAACAACGGAGGAAAATATATCTCAAGCTGACATAGGGTAACAACCACTTCTCTTTGCAAATTATCGAGAGTATCAGGGTCAATACTTTGCTGCACAGACTCTTGAAAAAGAAACAAAGTCTGGTGATTGCAAACCATACATGCTTCGGCAATATAGATCGAATTGCCACAGGCAATATTTGTTGCATTAGAGTGTGACAATTATGAGATTTAAGACCTATCAACTTTGGATCTTTCATTGATACCAATCTACAGATGTTGGATGAGTAACCTTGTGGCACCTTAACATTTACCAAACATTCACAAAAAGCTTTCTTCTCCTTTCTAGACAATGTGTAACAAGCGGGAGGTAAGTATGTTCTCCGATTTCCCATTTCACGAAATTCTGTTAATTCTGACCTTATTCCCATTTCACGTAGGTCCAGTTTGGATTTTATCCCATCTTTAGTCTTACCTGGTATATTCAAAAAAGTACTAATGACACTATCACAGACATTTTTCTCAATGTGCATGACATCGATACAATGTCTGACTGTCAAAGAACTCCAATAAGGAAGATCCCAAAATATTGACTTCTTCTTGAATAAAGATTTATCACTCCGTGTGGCCATAGTACATTGTGATCTCTTACCAAATTCATTGACAAAATCTTTTACTCTTTCATAAACAACCTCCCCTGGTATAGGTTTAGGTGCACTCCGTTCCTCATTCAATCTATTGAATGCTTTACGCTTCCTACGATACAAATGGAATTTTGTAAGAAACCTTCAATGACCGAGATATACAATCTTACCTCCATGTTTTATTCTTGTTGAATCAGTGTTCTCTTCACATATAGGATACACTTTAGCTCCTTTGACATTATATCCAGACAAATTCCCATATGCTGGAAAGTCATTAATAGTGCAAAACAACATAACATGCAAACGAAATGTCTCTCTTCATGAAGCATCATAGGTCATCACACCTTCACCCCAGAGTTTCTTTAAGTCATCAATCAGAGGTTCAAGATAAACATCGATATCATTTCCAGGTTGTTTAGGGCCCGATATCAACAACGACATCATTACATACTTATTTTTCAAACACAACCAGGGAGGAAGATTATATATAAAAAGCATGACTGGCCAAGTGCTATGTTGGCTGCTCAATGTCCTGTACAGATTCATCCCATCTGTACAAAGCATAAGTCTTAGATTCCTGACTTCTTCACCAAATTCAGGGTACAATAGATCAATCTTCTTCCACTGTGGGGAATCAAACACATGTCGTAGGATTCCATCATTATTTTTCTTAACACTGCATGCCACCTCAAATTCTTCGCATCTATCAAATTGGCAAACAAGCGTTGAAACCGTGATATTATAGGTAGATACCACATCACCTTGGCAGGAGAACCAGTTTTGGACTCCCCCGAAGTCGTCAATTTATACCATGACGCACCACATTTTGGACAATCTTTCAAATCCACATAGTCCTTTTGAAATAATACACAATCATTCGGGCATGCGTGTATCTTCTTGGCATCCATTCCCATTGGGAACAACAATTGCTTTACCTGGTATGTTGAGATTGGCATCTCATTTCCTTCAGGAAGCATTTCTTTCAACAAAGACAACAATGACGTGAAGCTTTTGTCGCTCCATCTATTGTTAGCTTTCAGCTTATACAATCTCAACACAGCGCTAAGCTTCGTAAATTTAGTACAACCTGTGTATAACGATATCTCAGCATCATGCACAATGTTTCTAAAAATGGGAGGTGGATCGGTGCGCTCTACCCCACAACTATCTAACATCGCATCAACGATGGCTACTGGAACTGGTTCATTCACATCTACGTCATCGGAGGCAATTTCTTCTTCCACACAAGCACTACTATTGACATCCACTGGTTTTGAGTTTGAAATCTCTCCATGCCAGTGCCATTCTGTATAGCCTTGTATAATCCCGTTGCACATGACATGACTTTTGATTTTGTCACCAGTGCTGACTTTTAAGTTGTTACAGCAATGCCTACATGGACAGTAGAACCTATCTCCAGGTTGTTTCCTATGTTCCTCAGCAAATCTAATAAACTGGTCAAGACTAGATATAAACTCTGGGGTGCAGCGATTGTGAATGGACATCCATGATCTATCCATTCTATGATCAAAGAGAAAACAAGTATATATTACAACAAGATTAGGGTCTAGGGTTAAGAGATTAGAGTTTTTGCATGGTTAAAACTTTAGGCCAAAAAATACATGTGTTGTCATTTATATATATAATAAATGTGTACCACCTATCCCATTCTTGAACACCTAATCTCACTAGTAAGTGTATAATGTGTATTGGGTTTTCAAGAAAATTTCGGCAGCATTTCCCCGTTGTTCTCCAAGTACATATGTACTTAGAGAACAAATGGGGAAATGCTGCCGAAATTTTCTTGAAAACCCAATACACATTATACACTTACATCCTAAGTGAGATTAGGTGTTCAAGAACAGTCCCAAACCGGGGACTATCCAAGATTTACTCCTAATGAGTAAATCTTGGACGGGTTTCTAGGCCAACAAATACATTTGTTGTCATTCTATAACATTGATTTCAACATTTCGAGTGCCCATGCATGTTCATCATCAAGATAAAGATTACACATAAATTAGTATGACCTAGGGATGGAGAGATTCATAATTGATTTCAAAATTTCAAACTAGCTCATGCATTATCATCAATCTACATCATACAATAGGGATTCATGTAGATGTTAGGGTGACACATCACTACAAAATCAGAGATTTAACATTAGGGTTTTAATATCTTACATAGATTGATCACAAGATTTCAGCAATATAGTTAATTCAAGATTATGGTGAAATGTGTATTAGGGTTTTAATATCTTAATTCAACATGCATCAAAATTTACAGAATTAGGTCAAGCATTAGTATTCAATTACAAATGTATCTTCTTCTTCCTCATGCTCCCTCTTAGATGGATGTTGGATTAAAGCAAGGCCACGATCGTGTGGGTTGGCCACGGCCGTGTTGCCTAGGAGTAGCACGGCCGTGCTGGCCATCACGATTGTGGTAGGCCAACACAGCCACGGCTGTGGCCATCCCACACGGTCGTGGCCTTGCTTTAATCCAACAGCCATCTGAGAGGGAGTAGGAGGAAGAAGAAGAGGTGAAATCCCACGCGGAGCAGGGTACCTGTTTGAGGGCGGAGGAAGAAGAGCGGGAGTAGGTACCTTCGGGCAACCGGCGAGGAAAGCAGGGCAACCAGCGGCAGGAGGAGCAGGAGGACCAGGAGGAGCAGGAGACCGCCGGCGAGGAGAGCAGCAGCAGCAACGGCGTCGGTGAGGAGAGCAGCAGCAGCAGAGGCGCCGTCGGCGAGCAGCAGACGCACCAGCAGCAGCGGCGGCGACCAACAGGTTGAATGCGGGCGGGCGGGGGCGTCGTTGGGCGATTTTAGGCGAGTAGCAGGAGAGGAGCTAGAATTCTTGTGATGAAACAGAAGAAAAGGGAAGACTCGGGTGATCGCGGGTCTATTAAGTTTGTAAACGGCGTCGGTTATCTACAAAACCGACACATAAAACCTTAAGTGTTGGTTGATAGTAACAAACCAACGTCCAATTGGACATTCCTTTACCCTAATTTTTTTGGCGGGGACGGCGCGCGCACCCTTATAACGTCAGTTATGCTAAGACAACCGATGCCCATATTGGAACTTTTGGCGCAAATTTTATCTTCATTCAGCGTCGGTTATTAGGTAAAACACCGACGTTGTATCAGATACTTTGGAGCAATTTTTTTTGCTCGAAAAAATTGGATTTCGCGGGCTACTTTAGGCGTCGGTTTCTTTTCTTCAACCGACACTAAATGAAAAGCGATACACGTGTTTGGTTGGTCTTCAAATATAGACGTCGAATGTCCTTATTAACTGACGTTTAATGTGACCATCGTCGGTTTTACTAAAAAAACTGACGTCTCTAAAAGCGACGTTGAACGCTGTTTCTGTAGTAGTGTTTGATTTTTTATTTTTACTCTCTTTGTAGTCTCAGCCATTGCTTCTTTTGGAAATGCCAACCATACAAGCCACAAAGGCAGCCTCAATAACGTCGAAAAAACAGAGTTTTCAGTTCATGAACTTGGAACGTCCGTAGGGTCCACGGCCTCAGCTTCCCTGCAGCGAGTTTGCGAGCCTTGTCTACACACTACAGTAATCGCTACAATCCAAGACGAGTACAAGATTCCAGTCGCAGTTGGTCAACATAATGTGGTTCGCTCTGGACTACACACTACAGGAACGAGCAAAGCATACACTACCATCGTTATTAATATTGTTACAGCGTGCGGCATGACGACTGAACTGAATAATCTAACATCGCTCGTTGCTGCTATGGACCGGACACAGGATACACAATAAAACGTGTACTCACAGCATCAGAGGTGGCGAGATAATCGATCTGAACATACCGCCGCCACACCGCCGCTCACTGCCGTCATTGTCCGGAAACATGCATGATCTGCCATTCTCTTGGATGAGTCTCCAAATTGACGACGTTGGGTTCCAGGGACGACTAATTGCCGTAGTCTGCACTAACAGCGACTACGGCAGACCAATTCATCAGTCGATTGTAGTTAAAAATATGTAATCCAACTTTGAGCAACACCTCCCAATCTCTGACCATCCTGCAGGACGATCGACGGCAACTTGAGTAACCCGGGAAACACGGTTTCCGTAGTCGGCTGTAGCTATGCCCATCCATCTCGCTGTGGCCTTTTGTTGTCGTTCCTGCTTGGCGTTGAACAATCTAAGAGAACAACAAGAGTGTCATTGATGTGATGTGTTTCTTGTGTTTATCTTCCCGATAGCTCGACTACACGCCCACGTTCAAATCCAGTCGAGCTGGCATGTCGGGCGAATCATTGATCCCTTCCCCCAGATTGAAGCGCGTCATCGGCTTCTAATTGCGACCCATTCCAACCCAGCAACTCAGCTACGGACCGTTCCTTCAATTCCAGATTTGTATCGAGCCCACATTTGCAACAACTTTCAGTTGCGGCCCAACTCACAATCTGATATAGGGATTTGCGAGAGTATACATGGATCGTGTTGTGGGAAAACCTCCCCCTATATTTCCATGTACCTAGAATATCTCTCCCTACCAATCATGAAGAAGCTGCTTTGTTTGTTAGATTTTTAAAAGATCCAAACCACCTTAGTGCGTAACCCAAGGGCGCGCCCAGGTCTAGTATAGTTGTGTGTTTTGAAGGGAGAGGGGGGGGGGGCAGTGCAGTGGGATACATCACACCAATGACAAAGAAGTAGCAAATTTGTTTAGGTGAAAAAGTTGGAATAAATTTAAGGGGTTGATGCAGACCAAAAAGATACGGAATAACCTGCACATATGGACTAGGTGTGCACAAATAATATGAAAATAAGCAAGTACAAAAACACCAAGATTTACATGGAAAACCCCCACAATGTGTGAGGAAAAAACCACGGGGTCAATACCCGACGGAGAAATCCACTAATCAGATGATTACAATGTTCGTCTCAATTTTAGACCCAAAACTTGAGGAATATAGAGCAAAAGAAAGGGATACAAAAATACCAGATCGGTACGTCACCACACTAAAAGGCCTCCCGAAAAAATACCCCTTTGCAGAGATACCCGAGTAGAACAAGAACAAAGATGATGGTGGAGAATCTAGTATAGAGAGCGGTGTTAGACCCTCTTTCCTTTCCTTCTTTCTTCTTTCTTTTCTTCTTCCTTGGCTCGTCTTCTTTCTGTTACGAACAGTAGGCGGTGGCTGTTGTCTTTCTTGCGACTGTGTTTTCTGATTAGCGGTTGTGTTGTTTGCGGCATCACTCAATTGCCAAAGACATGGGTTATAAATAACTCGCACACAGCGGTCGTGCCTTGTCCTACTGGGCTGCCCAGAGTGGGCAGGAAATAAAGGGTTGTTGGCCCAACAATCTCCCCCTCCACCCAAAGGAAAGATTGTCCTCATGACTCCTCAGATGAAGTCCAATCCGGCGAGCTCCTTACAAGTAGCAAGCTTCTTTGTAGGAACTGCATTTGTCAGCATGAGTGGGCTGGAAATAAAGGGTTGTTGGCCCAACAATCTCCCCCTCCACCCAAAGGAGAGACTATCCTCATGACTCCTCAGATGAAGTCCAATCTGGTGAGCTCCTTACAAGTAGCAAGCTTCTTCGTAGGAACTGCATTTGTCATCATGTCAGAAAGATTGTCGTTGGTGTGAACTTTCTTCAGCTTCAACTGGTCATCACTGTCAGCTTCACGTAACCTGTGGTATCTCAGATCAATATGCTTTGTCCTGGAGTGAAAAGAAGAATTCTTGCTCAAGTCCATGGCACTCTAACTGTCATAGTAGATACCATGCTCATCCTGTGTCAAACCCAGTTCTTACAAGAAACGTTTGAGCCAAATTATTTCTTTCCCTGCTTCACAAGCTGTGATATATTTTGCCTCAGTAGTAGATAAAGCAACACACTTTTACAATTTAGACTGCCAACTAATAGCTCCCCCTGCAAAAGTGAATAGAAACCCTAAGGTAGACTTCCTGTGATCAAGATCACCAGCTAAATCTGCATCTGTGAAACCTGTAAGAACTGGTGGTACCCCTCCAAAGCATAAACAAGCACTAGAAGTACCTCTCAAATATCTGAGTATCCATTTAACAACATTCCAATGCTCCTTACCAGGGTCAAATAAAAATATGCTAGTCACACCAACTGCATGTGCAATATCAGGCCTAGTGCACCCCATAACATGCATAAGACTTCCTACTGCAGAAGAGTAAGGTATGTGAGCCATCTCTTGCTTTTCCTGCTTAGTAGAAGGAAATTGTTTTCTACTCAGACTAAAGTGACTGGCTAAGGGAGTCTCAACTGGCTTCACCCCCTTCATGTTGAACCTGTCAAGTACACACTCAATGTATTTCTCCCATGACAACTAAAGTTTCTTTGCTTTCCTATCATGCCTGATATCCATTCCAAGAATCTGTTTGGCTAATCCCAAGTCTTTCATGTCAAAAGACTTAAACAATTCCTTCTTCATCTTGGAAATCATCTGAGCATCCTTGCCAACAACCAACATATCATCAACATAAAGCAAGAGAATAATTAAACTTTCACCTAAAAATCTCCTGAAGTAAAATAGTGATCTGCCTCTGTTCTGTGGTAACCTTGCTTCAGCATTAAAGCATCAAACTTTTTGTACCACTGTCTTGGTACTTGTTTCAACCCATATAGACTTTTCTTCAATTTGCAATCATGTGTTCTTTGCCTTCCACTACAAATCCTTCAGGTTGCTGCATATAAATATCTTCCTCTAGCTCACCATGGAGGAAGGCTGTCTTCACATCAAGCTTCTCAATATCAAGGTCCAAACTAGCTGCCAAGCCTAAAACTGTGCGAATGGAAGTCATCTTCACCACTGGAGAGAATATCTCATCAAATTCAATGCCCTGCTTTTGCCCAAAGCCTTTCACTACAAGTCTAGCTTTGTATCTCACAATGTTATCACTCCCATCTTTCTTTATCTTGAAGACCCACTTGTTCCTTAAAGCTTTTATGCCTTCAGGAAGTTTGCACAACTCATAGGTATCATTTTTCTTCAATGAGTTCATCTCATCTTGCATTGCATGCAACCATTTATCTTTTTCTTGATGAGACTTTGCTTCCTCGTAGCTTTTTAGCTCCCCCTCTTTTGTGATCAATGACCATTCTGAATCAGAATATTTAGTAGACACCCTTTTCTAACTAGTAGACCTCCTCAACTATGGACCTGCTGGATCTACTAGTTGAGGTTGCTCCCCTGGTCAAGAACCTCCTCATCATGGACGCTATATGTACCAGGATCATCCTCTACCATATCATCATGTGGGATCTCGTCATCCTCAACATGGTTTGCATCAACATTCTGCTGGACTAGAGAGGGAACTGACACATCAATCACAGTATCATCTTTTACCTACTCAGGCTCTGTCGTCACTGTATCAGAAAACATCTGGTCCTCAAAGAAAATCACATCTCTGGATATGATTATCTTCTTCTTTTCTGGGTCTCAAAGCTTGTAGACAAATTGCTCATCACCATAGCCAACAAAAATACAAGGAACATATTTGTCATCAAGCTTCTGCCTCTGCTCCTTAGGAACATGTACAAATGCCTTGCACCCAAATACTCTAAGGTGAGAATAAGAAGTTGGCTTCCCTGTCTAGATACTCTCTGGAGTGTCAAAATCCAAAGGAACCGATGGTGACTTGTTAATCAAGTAGAAAGCAGTGTTTACAGCCTCTGCCCATAACTCCTTAGGTGGCTTTACATTCTTCATCATGCATCTGGCTCGCTCCATAATAGTTCTATTCATTCTTTCAGCCAAACCATTATGTTGTGGGGTACCGGGAAGAGTCTTCTCATGACGTATGTTAGATCCTTCACAGTAAGACCTGAACTCCTTGGAAGTATACTCACCTCCCTTGTCAGAATGAAGACACTTGAACATTTTACATGTCTCCCTTTCAACTATAGCATGGAACTTCTTGAAAGTATCAAAGACCTGATCATTTCTCTGCAAATAGTAGACCCACACTTTCCTAGATGCATCATCAATAAAAGTAACAAAGAATCTGCTTCCACCCAAGGAGTTGACTTCTATAGAACCACAAATATCAGAATAAATCATGTCTAACACAGTAGACTTCTTCTCACATTGAGCACTGAACTGGACTCTTTTTTGCTTCCCAAGAAAACAACTTTCACAGGGGTCAAGAACCACATTCTTACTACATGGGATCAAATCTGTCTTTGCAAGCACCTGTAAGCCTTTCTCACTCATGTGTCTAAGCCGCTTGTGCCATAAATCTAGAGAACCTGAACTGTCTACAACATTGACATAGTCAGTACAAACCTTTATATTCATCCTATACAAAGTGCAACAAACTTTGCCTCTAGCCACGACCAACTGTCTTTTAGTAACAAATGTTTTTAAGTCACCAAAATGATATTTAAAGCCCTAAATGTCGATACCATAGCCAGAAATGATGTTATAATCAACTTCAGGAATATGTCTAACATTCTTCAGCAAGATGGTATAATCCAACTCTGTCTCAATGCGCACATCACCAATCCCACAAATCTTTGCATAGCTTTTAGTAGCCATCTTCGTCATTCCAAAGTTCCCAGACTTGTAGGAGCAGAAGAAGTGTCTGTGAGGAGTGATGTGGTACGAAGAACTGGTGTCCAACACCCACTCATTGTTGTCGCTGATATGTACACAATGTCCCATGACAACTCCACATGTGAGTACCTCTTTGACATCTGTAACGACTACAGCTGTGTTGCTATCATCATCAGTCACCTTTTGCTTTCCTTCTTTAATTTCCTTTTTGTGCTGCCTGCAGAATTTCTGTATGTGACCTGGCTTGTTGCAATAATGACAAACTATCTTACTTTTATACTTTGACCTGTTCTTTGACTTTCCTCTGTCACCACCCTGGCCACGACTCTAACTCCTCCCCTGTCTTCAGCAACAAGAGCATGTGAAATTGACGTCTCTACTGAGTTGTGTCGTCTCGTCTCTTCAGTCAGCAAAGTATTGGACACCAAATCCAAAGTCAACTTCCCGTCTGGAGCAGAGTTGCTAACAGAAATCACCAAGGTCTCCCAACTGTCAGGTAAAGAACTAAGAAGTAGAAGCGCCTATAACTCGTCATCGAGTGACAACCCATCGTGGCTAGTTGATTTACCATGCTCTTGAAATCATTCAAGTGCACTGATATATTGTCGTCTTCCTTAAACTTCAGAGTGACGAGATTCTTAATCAGAGACGCCTTGTTCCTTGTAGTCTTCCTCTCGTACAACGACTCGAGCTTCTTCCACAAAGAGTGGACACTGGTCTCGTTGGCGATGTGGTGGAAAACAGACTCGTCAACCCAGCGTTGGATGAGGCCCATGTATTTTTTTTTCATCTTTGTCCAGTCCTCCTATTTTATATCCGCTGACTTACTCGCATCTCCCTGAACTGGTTCATAAAGATCATTGTAGTAAAGCAAATCCTCCATCTTTATCTTCCACGTCGGCCATTTTGATGCCGTCAATTTCACCATATTATTTGCACCGTCCATCTAGTCCACGTAGCCAACCCACGCTCTGATACCACTTGAAGTGGTTGATGCATGCCAGAAAGATGCGGAATAACCTGCACATATGGACTAGACGCGCAAAAATAATATGAAAACAAGCAATCACAAGAACACCAAGATTTACGTGAAAACCCCCACATTGTGTGAGGGAAAAATCACGGGTCAATACCCAACAGAGAAATCCATTAATCAAATGATTACAATGTTCGTCTCAAGTTTGGACCCAAAACTTGAGGAATATATAGCAAAAAGAAGGGATACAAAAATATCAGATCGGTACGTCACCACACCAAAAGGCCTCCCGGAAAAACACCGATTTGCAGAGATATCCGGGTAGAACAAGAAAAAAGATGATGGTAGAGAATCTACTATAGAGACCGGTGAAGAAACTTGAGATGTGTTAGACCCTCATTCTTTTCCTTCTTTCTTCTTTCTTTTCTTCTTCCTTGCTCCTCTTCTTTCCGTCACGAACAATAGGCGGCTGTTGTATTTCTTGCGCCTGCGTTTTCTGATTAGCGGCTGTGTTGTTTGCGGCAACACTCAATTGCCAAAGACATGTGTTATAAATAACCCGCACACAACAGTCGTGCCTTGTCCTAATGGGAAGCCCAGAGTGGGCTGGAAATAAAGGGCCGTTGGCCCAACATAAATTGTGACCAACTTTTGAATTCATGCATTATGAAAAATATATTTCTTCCACAACTCCTACTTATATATACATACCCTTAAATGGTAGATATATTTGGCACAACTCCATACACACAATACTTTTCACCAATATACGCAAGAGTATTCTAGTTTTTCGAGGACGAATACTTGGTGTTGTCTTCTGTTTTAAATAAAAGGAACTTAGACCATCATGACACAAACCAGATTTTCCACCCAATTATGCATTCATTGCTACTTAATCAGTTTTCTTCTCCCTTCGTGTCCTCCTGCATACCTATCAATCGATTTGTAACATTCGAACCACAAGTTCTATTATAGTGTGGTTACTTGTTGCTTTGTCTTCTAATGCTTTTTGCTTCATTGGTTTGCTTACTATATAATATATCACCGAATCAATGGTTGAATCATGATTTGGTTTTCATTTTTTTACGCATATATGCTCGTTGGTAAAAATGATGTAATGTATTGCCAACACTAAACAACACGATCTTGCTACTTGAACCCTACTCATTATTCTCACCTACATACTTTCGAGGAAGCACAATCTTGGCTCATGCTTCTTTCCTATGCTTACAATAAATAAGCAAATGAATCCAACAAAACATTAACGCATCTAAACAACAGCCAGTCATTTTTTCATTAAAACAGTAATAACACCAACATAAAACTACGAATGCATCCCAATTTGGACCAAGTGCGATGGAAAATGCCACGTACTAAAATGAGCCACGACAACAACAAATAGAGGAAACATGAACGTGAGTACTAAGATTGAAACCAACAACAAACTTAACTTTTGGTTAAGTTAAAGAGCATCGTCCAAAATATCCAACACGCTTCTCCTCAAAACTAATAACGACCATAGCATGTATAATACTGACCAAAATAATTGTGATGTACATCTAGTAAAACACCTCAAAATCTGTACACACGCACATGAGAAGAAGCGTCAACTCCTGACGTGCATGATGATGTATCATATACATTGAATATAACGCATAAGAAAATTTTGAAATATTACTATTTTAAAAAAGGACAATACAATGATCATTCTCAATAGTTTACATAAAAGGAAAAACTTGATACAAGTTAATAACATTGTCTAAAAGTCCGAATGTAACCTTACAAGGCACTCTTTTCCTTCATTGAGTCCTTGTCATCATCTTGATCCCCTCCCCTTCATTTTCTCGCCACTTGTGAAAATCCCATCCGCACCATGCAAAGCAACATAAAATCGTGAATGGCACTGAGTAGGCATACTAAAAATAACACATAATCTATGCAAGACTTAACATAAATATGAAATGACTTTTATCGATTCTTTGTCATTTGCATGCTCTCATTACTTGTAATTATTGAGTCATATAAGAAAATTTATCCACATAATCTTGCATCAAAGTTCTCATTGCTCCCAAGAGGTCATTTCTCCCAAGTGCTCAAAGCACCAAAGTCTCATTGCACTTAAGCACTCATGAACCTTGAGGAATCACTTAATTAATGTTGAGTTACTTGAACATAACTAATCACTTAATTAAAATTAAGTTACTTAAACATTACTCTTAACATAACTAGCACCAAAGTGATCATATAACAAAATGAGAGTACTATATTGACATTAACTTGACTTCTTGAATCACATTTTCTTTCATAATGTGATTTCTTGCCACTTTATCTGTTGATGTTTTAAATTCATTGATTCTTATGATATCATGTTTTACCAAATCAATAATTGAGTGCGGCTACATTTGAATATGCGTTGTATTCTACTAATGATGAACACATTGGAAACTAAAAACAAAATTGTCGTGCTACTTGAACCCTACTTATTATTATCATCCACATGCTTTCAAGGCATTCCTTCTTGGATCATGCTTGTGTCCTATGGTTTCAACAAATAAACAAATGGACTTAACAAAACATAAAGACATCCAAACATCTAATTTTTCATTAGCACAATAAGAATACCCATATAAAACTTGGAATGGATTCCAATTTGGATCACGTGTAACAGAAAAGGGCAACTACTATATGTATTGGCCCAAGGGCACTATTTAGACCTATTTTGATGAATGGTGTATTTCTTATTATTATTTCTTCTAACTATGCTACTAAGTGTTCTAGGGACATATAAGTTAGAAAAATGCAAAATGGGATCACACTATACAAGTAATCATTATGTATTTGAAATTTATTATCAATGCATTGCAAACATTATAGATCCATTTATTTTTTCATCTTAAATTATTGAAGAGCATGTTTATTATCAATGCATTGCAAACATTATAGATCCATTTATTTTTTCATCTTAAATTATTGAAGAGCATGAAACACTTTTAAGTCTTAGTTAGGATTCTAACGGGCAATGGGATTTCTCATATTTCATTACATAATTGCCTAGAGACAAAAAATCACTTTTATGTGACTTTTAGGTCAGTAGAAGTTTTAGCCAAACTTGTAGGGCAATGGAAGATGATCAATAGATCCAATGTGGTCTTGGATATGTTTCCCTATAGTAGTGGTTTTACTGAGTGTCACTGTGAAGCTCATCATCACACAAAGTGAGATTACTCAAAACAAAGCATGAAACTAATACTAAACATCCATGATTTCTGTAAAATAGAGTAAATTAAAATCGATTCCATATAACCACAAAAGAAGAACGTATTACATCTAAGTCTATAAACATCACCACATGTATTACATATCATGTCATAAGATGATATTACATATTATTGTTCAAGGGCTATTAAGCTACACCATGTTACACACAACAACTTGTTCACATATACAAACCATATGTGTACAACCATGACCTACTTCCAAAACTCGTGCCGATGTACAAGTTCTACAAAACACCCCCAAGGACCAGAGAGTACAGGAAAGACACATTGGACTCTACTACAAAACACTAGCAACACATCCGATCTTCAATAGCTATTGCTCCTCTTGATTCTCATCCTCAACCGTACAATCTCTACGCCATCCACGACCACCTAAAAGATATGGAGACCCACAAAGTGAGACCAATGTCCCAGATAGAGATATAAGTCTCCTCCAATGTGTGATGACTGCTATCAAACTGACAACCAAATTGCACAGTAATTACGTGAAATAACCATTAGCAGCGGATTAATGAAGATCATTAAAAATTAAAACCATTTTGCAAAGAGATCCATTATCAGGAAACTTTTAAAGAAAGAACCAAAGCACTATCTACATCATAGTTCACATTGTACATACAGTGTACCATCTCATCTCGAGGATATCATATACCAGTTGCTTTGCCCAAACATATACATAAGTAGCATAAAACCTCGAGGCATACAAGCCAAAATCTCAGATCATTTATAAAACCATTACGTACTAACTCCCAAGGACCTGAGAGTACAAAGACGACACATAGGACTTCTATCTACAAGACATGCACTACTACAGAACTGATGTGTATTTTACTACGCGCTTAAACGCAAGTATACGCGTCGAGTAATATAGGCCTTGTGAGGCCCGAGTCGAACTCAGGGATACGTGAATTATTGGAGACTTCTACTAACTAATCGCAATCAGCTAGACCGATTAACAAAGTAGGGTTTTGTGTTCAAATTAAAAAGAAAATAAAAATCAAACAAAGAAAACAATCGATTAAAGGTTAATTTAATCAATTCAAAGGGATATCTTTAGGATGGTGGTTTCACCGCGGGTTAACATTGTATTAGGTTTCATATAATTCCTCACACTTCTCTCTCTATCCGGGTAGTGGCCTGAAAACAGAATTACCCACTGTCGTGGTGTAATTCACTACTTAGATTTAGGTTGATTCCACCGTCGTAATAATCATTCCCCTAAACTAAGTGCATTATAAACGGTCTCTCAGTTCCCACCATTAATTTTACAACTCCTTTGTCAAGGGTTTTATTGATTAATGTAGAATTCGTCTCTTTTCAACCGTTAATCCTTCTGTCGAAGTGATTAAGGGTGTTAAATTATTATTATGGTGATCAAGCATAACAATAGAAATGGAGAAAATGAATCTATACCACAGATTTGAGAGAAAAATATGAATTATTGATATAAAAATGTCATACAATGCATTCCCGGGCTACTCCCGGTCCTAAAGATTGAGGGTTTTAGCCTCTCATGTTCATCTCACACGAATACATGGTAGAAATTGGGGAATTCATAAGAAAAACGGGAAATAAATGGGAAAACCCCTGAACGGAGAAGAACCGGGGGATCCTTGGCATAGAACACGAGCTTCCCCGCCTGTCGGTGGTGGCAATCGTCTTCGGCAGCGTCCGAATCACCCGGGATGAGCTTCTCGGCCTCCGTTCTCCTTTCTCCTCCTCGGCACTCGTGCAATCCAAAAATCTCCCCTCTCTCAACATGGGCGGCCGTCATTAGGTATAAGTCCCTAATTAGGTCGTCAAATAACAACATCCGTCCGATCGAGATCAAAATAGATCCAACGCATATCTGCCGGCATCGATACCATCGACGCGGGTCGATGGTATCGACCCAGCAGATTAGCGGCAGCTTTCCTTTCTTTTATTCTGAGCGCCTGTGGTGATCTCGATACCATTGACTTGGGTGTCGATGGTATCGACTCCTTTAACGTCGGTTTTGTCTTCTAGCGACGCTGTAGCTCCCCTTGTGTCGATGGCATCGACTTGGGTCGATGGTATCGACTGCATCCTCGCCAGCAACTTGAAGGTATCTCGATACCATCGACTTAGGTGTCGATGGTATCGACTCTGTATTGCTCTTCTCGGCTGACAACCTGTGGCTTGGTCGATGGTATCGACGGAAGCAGATACTTGTTTTTCCTGAAATTTCACAACAAGACCAAGTAAATCCACACAGTTTATAATAAGATGATAGATAATGCTCAAAATAGTAAAACAAAGGGGATTTGATATAAAATGATGGCAAAGACCAAATAAAGTGAATTATGCAATAATATCCATGAAAATGAGTAATTAAGGCACAAAACACATATGAAAAAGGTCTCTAAATGCGACTCAAAGTCATCGCATCAAACTCCCCTAAGCTTAAACATTGCTCGCCCTCGAGCAACTAATCCTTAGAATAAGATTGCAGATGTCAACTAAAAATCAACACAGCACCCCACATTCCACATGACTCCCACTGAACGTTCTCAAACCGGCCTTTCCTAATCACAAAACAGTAATTACCCTACAGGCGACAATAATCATCAATAAAAGAAATTATCCTTCAAACCAATGAACACTATCACATAAGGCAGTTAACATAATAAAATTTGCCGATTCAGCATTAGTGCATCTTGTGATCGCCTACACTACGTTGCTCGCCCTAACTACCATTTACATGGAAGGAGTTCTCCTGATAAACATGAGTGAGGAGAAAATCACAGTGGCCTACCAATCCGAGCAACGGGTGGATGGAATGGGTGGTTCATGGAAGAATTTGGAAGTATTATACAGTTTCAAAATGCATACAACAAAATGCCCTAAATGATGCAAATGCACATTGAAAATGCACTAATGCTTAAAATTGGGTGGAATGATGCATGCACTAACCTTCCACCTCAAAAAGAGATAGAAATCTAATTAAGCCACATCATGTACTCAGTTTCCTTGTTATGCAAGTGATATCATGCTTCTTTCTCCCTCTTATTCCATTTCCTTCTAAATTCTCTCTCTTTTTTTTGTTGAGATTTTCATAAATTTTTTTTCTTAGCCCACATATCCATAATTGCTCAGAGATACATGTGTTAGGCTATTTTCTTCATGATTGGAAATCTTTGTACTATTTCGAGGGTATGGAACAATTTAGATCACTTTTTAAGACAAACTGAGGTACATGGTGTACTTATGCATGAAAATCATGAAAGTTATGAGTGCAACTACATGACATGCACCTAAAGGTAATGTGCATGAATCACTATACATTTTTTTTCCGTTTTATGCAAAAATATGAAAATAACAATGCAAATCCTATCTACATGCTATGCACGCAAGAAGGAATTAAAACTGTACTTAACTTCCAATTCTTTGGTGGATTATGGAAAAATATGAAGTGGAATGATCACAAGATTAAGTTACTGAACCTTAGAAAAATATCATGTGTCCCTCCTTACTGACATGTGTAGTAGTTCAAAGGGTTCTTTCTCGTATATCCAATTAAGGTCTCATTACCATTTGATTAGGTTAGGCTCAAACAACCGTTACTATCCACTTTTCATGAGTCAATGGGGGTGTGGGTGTGACATATTGCTTTAGAGTTGACATAATCAATCATTTTCATAGGACAAGTTTCCCAAGGACAACCAAGTTAAGCTATCCAAAGACACAGACATTTTTAAATTCCCTTAAATTTCCCATGAAAATAGCGAGATGACAATTTTTAAGACATCCACGATTACACTAGATAGATGTGGATCCTAAACAAACACTAAAATTGCAAGAACAAAGCAAAAACTAAAAAAAACAACTAAAGAAAAGATAGAAGATAGAGCTGTTCCAGCCACCCCCCTAAGCTTGAATTCGACTATGGCCTCATAGTCAAAAACCAACTTAAGGGTGGAACAGTGATACCCTGATCAATCTTGCGGAGGCGGTGGTGGGTATTGCGGTGCCGTAGGATCCCAAGACGGGTACTCCCCCTGGAAGCTTGGATCATATTGGGTCCTCGGCGGAGGCTGTGGATAGCCTCCAAAGTAGTCTTGACTCCAGTAATGGTCGAAGAAAGGCTCCTGTTGCGTCTCTATCCGCTGCAACCGGGTGTGCATTTGCTCTTGGTTGGCGAGGATGAGCCGCTCGTTCTCGAACATAGCCTGTTGGTTGTCAAGTACCCGGCTCGTAGTCTCATGAATGCCGATATACATACCCATGTGCTGCTGCTGAGTCTGCTGGATGTCCTGCAGCATGGTGTACATCCCCTGCATGGAATAGGGATCCGCGGTTGGCTGCTCGTACTGTGGTGATGGCGGCGGGGGCTGAGATGATGAAGATGCACCCGGATGCATCGTAGGACGCTTCCGTGGTGCCACACGTGCTCGAAGAGGTGTGAAAGCCTCCTCTTCCTCTGCAGCCGCGCCTTCTTGCTCGTCACCACCGCCTTCTTCCTCGGAGGACTCGATGGCTATGATTGGCCACCGGAAGTGCTGCTTGACCTCTATGTTGAAGACGTCGTCCAGTAGGGAGCTCTCCTGATAAGCTTGGTTGACGTGGCAATGAGCGTACGCCAACCCGTCCCGGAGAAGAATGAGATTTGAACGGTGCAAGTGTTCCACGTTCACCTTGCTCCTCGTAAAGATCGGAGTCATGGACTGAAGGTTCAACCCCAAGTAAAGCGCCAACTTGGTGACAAGACCACCAAAATGGATTGGAGCCTTCCTTGTGCTCCTCTTCACCTCCAGGACGCGCTGTAGCCAGAACGCCCCCCAGTTGCATGGTTGACGCTTTAGGAGTGCGTAGAGGAAGAACAAGTCACTCTCCTAAAACTTGCTCAAAGCAAGATCACTTCGAGCGAAGAATGTCAAGCTCAACATCCTATGCAAGACCCGGACGAATGGGTGCTCAAAATCTGCTACCGCTGCATTGTGGTAGCTCACGGTCTTCCCCGCCGGCACTGTAACTAGCTCGGAGAAGATCTTTGCATAGTCGGTGTGGGAGTCCGGCCTTCGGTGATCATGTGGAGAGTGGATCCAGTTGAAGATTTGGTTGAACTGGACCAGTGTGAGATTGTAGTTGTTGTTGAAGAGTCGGAAGGACACCCTTCCCTTGATCCATTCCCGGTCTGATGCTACCACGTCGTTTGGTACGACGCAGACGTCGAGAGACGCCATGAACTCCGCCACCAGTTCCTTGTAGGTGGGCCATTCGCCGAAAAACGGCTGCCCATCCGCATGGTACTGCAGCTCGTCAGGGCGTAGACTTCTGTTGGTGAGGCGTGCTTGTCCATGAAGCACATAGGCCAAGTTGGCCTCAAATCTCAACTCCTGGATCATGCCCCGGTCCACATACCGAGTGGGCTCGAACTTTCGCTTCATTATCTCCTCGTAGACCTTCCTCACATCCATGTTGGCATGAAATAGGCGTGGACGAGGGATGGAAGCGGTTGGGGAGGAACGAACTCCTCGATCTCCATAGGGTGAGCGCTTGAGGACGACGCTCTGGCGGTGTGCACCATGGTTACGAGAAGATGGGAATAGAAGAAAAGAGCTCGGTGAAGATGGAGAAGGAATTCTCCACTCGATGAAGATCTCCGCTCGATGACGCTTGTCTTCAGTCTTGGAGGGCTCGGGGGAGTGCTCGGCTCAAAGGAGGATACTTGCTCTGAAGGTGTGATGTCAAGTGACGTTGCAAGTCCCCTTAAATAAGCTTGATCGGCGCCCCTGTTGACCCGTCGATACCATCGACGCGGGTCGATGGTATCGACACATCTCGCGGGTATCTGCCTCCCTCACGAGTATCGACGGCTGACGTTTGCTGGATCAAGAAACCCGGATTGCTGACGGGTCGATACCATCGACGGAAGTCGATGGTATCGACGCAGCACCCGGATCGCTGACGTGGCTGTTGCGATCGTCGTCGATGTCTGTGTGCGGATCGGTGACATGTCCGTCGATACCATCGACGGATGTCGATGGTATCGACTTGCTTTTATTGCGACACCGCCGTTATGTTGCATTCAACCTGTGATGATGTCGATACCATCGACGAGGCCGTCAATGGTATCGAGTTGACTGAGCAAAATTCATCTGAATATCTCCAGAGATCTCGATGGTATCGACTGGGGTGTCGATACCATCGACACTTTTATTGCAACCTGTCTGTGACCATGTCGATACCATCGACGGGGGTGTCGATAGTATCGACACAGTGCGATTTTTGCTGGTGTCAACCTGAACCCATGTCGATACCATCGACGGATGTGTCGATGGTATCGACCCTGCCTGTGCCTGCACATTCAACAAACAGATCAAAGTATCATTTTTAAACTAAAATTTAAACAAAATAAAAGCAATCTATGACTAAAATTAAACTATCCTAATGTACCGATGGTTGGGTTGCCTCCCAACAAGCGCCCTTATTTAGCGTCTTAGGCTAGACGTCTTCCCTTCATCTCATTCATGCACAAGTGAAATGAGTCTGACCTCATTCACTTTCCTCTTGTAATTCTCACCAAAATACAACTTCAAGCGTTGCCCGTTCACCAAGAACGTGGCATCTCCATCACGCACAAGAATCGCTCCGTGCGGTTTCACCTCCTCCACAATGAAGGGTCCACTCCACCGGGATTTCAGCTTCCCGGGATGCAGTTTGAGACGGGAGTTGAACAATAGAACGCTGTCTCCCTTCTTGAACGTGCGCATCTCAATATGGCGATCGTGGATCAGCTTTGTGCGCTCTTTGTAGATGCGGGCATTCTCATATGCCGTCATGCGTAGCTCATCCAATTCGTTCAATTCAAACATCCTTTTTCTCCCGGCCTCATCATAGCGCAAGTTCAGCCTTCTTAGCGCCCAATGGGCCTTGTGCTCCAATTCCACTGGAAGATGGCAAGCCCGGCCGTACGCCAACCTAAAAGGCGTGGTGCCTATAGGTGTTTTATACGCCGTTCGATAAGCCCAAAGCGCGTCCGGTAGCAATACACTCCAATTCTTCCTTGTGGATGCTACAGTCCTTTCTAAAATCTTCTTGATTTCTCTATTTGATACCTCCACTTGTCCTTGCGTCTGTGGATGATATGGGGTGCCGATGTTGTGCTTGACCCCATATTTCTTTAAAAGTGTCGCAAATTTCTGATTTCGAAAATGTGTGCCTCCGTCACTTATGATCATTCGGGGAATCCCGAACCTGCAGAAAATGTTCTCCTTGACAAACCTGCACATTACGTTCGAATCATTAGTCCTTGTGGGGATTGCCTCCACCCACTTCGACACATAATCTACAGCAAGTAAGATATAAAGATTTGAATTTGAGGACACAAAGGGTCCCATGAAGTCAATGCCCCATAAATCAAATACCTCAACTTCCTGAAATACATTCAGGGGCATTTCCTGTCTCCTTGAGATGTTACCTGCGCGCTGGCACGGGTCACATTGCCTAACAAAATCATAGGCATCCCGGAACAAAGTGGGCCAATAAAGGCTGCTTTCCAACACCTTGGCTGCTGTCCGTGAGCTAGCATGGTGTCCTCCTGTAGGCGACGCATGACAGTGGTGGAGAACACTCTCGTACTCCACCTCCGGCACGCACCTGCGAAGAATACCATCCCTGCACTGCTTCAAGAGAATCGGGTCATCCCAAAAATAATATCTCAATGAATGAAAGAATTTCTTTTTCTCTTGATAGGACCAATCCTCCGGGATGATCCCGCAAGCCAAATAATTCACAATTTCCGCAAACCATGGTTCTTTAGAATCAATTTTTAAAAGTTGCTCATCGGGAAAGGTCTCGGTAATGGGTATGTGCAAACCTTGTTCATCAACCCTCTCTAACCTAGACAAGTGGTCAGCCACCACATTTTCAATTCCCGACTTGTCCTTAATTCAATATCGAATTCTTGTAGGAGCAAAATCCACCTAATTAGTCTAGGCTTCACATCCTTCTTCTCCATCAAATACTTTATTGCAGCATGATCAGTCCACACAACCACCTTAGAACCCACTAAGTACTGCCGAAATTTTTCAAAGGCGAACACGACGGCCAGTAACTCCTTTTCCGTGGTTGTGTAGTTTAATTGAGCATCATTAAGCATTTTTGAGGCGTAGAAAATTACAGCAGGCTTGTTATCTACCCTTTGCCCCAAAACAGCTCCCACAGCATAATCGGACGCATCACACATCAACTCGAATGGCTTTGTCCAATCCGGCGTTTGAACAACCGGAGCTGAAATCAACTTTTCCTTCAAAACCTCGAATGCGTGAAGACATTTCTCATTGAAATAAAAAACTGCGTCTTTTTCCAACAATTCCGATAATGGCTTTGCGATTTTCGAAAAATCCTTAATAAATCGCCGATAAAACCCGGCGTGTCCCAAAAAGCTTCTCACCCCTTTTACAGAATTTGGTGGGGGTAACTTAGAAATCACCTCAATTTTTACGAGGTCTACCTCAAGACCCTTGCTAGACACCTTGTGTCCTAGCACAATTCCTTCCGTCACCATCATGTGACATTTCTCCCAATTGAGGACCAAGTGTGTGTCCTCGCACCGCTGCAACACCTTATCTAAGTTATAAAGGCATTCATCAAAAGACGCTCCATACACCGAGAAGTCGTCCATGAAAACTTCAAGACACCGCTCTACCATGTCAGAGAATATGGCGAGCATGCAGCGTTGAAAAGTCGCCGGCGCATTGCATAAACCGAACGACATACGGCGGTAAGCAAACGTCCCATAGGGACATGTAAACGTAGACTTCTCTTGATCCAAAGGATCAATAGAAATCTGGTTGTACCCCGAATAGCCATCTAGAAAACAAAAATGCGACCGACCAGCTAGACGTTCCAAAATCTGATCGATAAATGGCAATGGAAAATGATCTTTAAGAGTTGCGGCATTCAATCGGCGGTAGTCAATGCAAACACGCCACCCGGTTATTAATCGGGTGGTGACAGGTTCATTCAAAAGATTTGTAGTGACAGTGATTCCCCCCTTTTTAGGGACTACCTGTGTGGGACTCACCCACGTTGAATCAGATATGGCATAAATGATCCCTGCAGCAAGAAGCTTTATGACTTCCTTCTTGACAACCTCCATCATGCTTGGATTTAGACATCTTTGAGGCTGTATGACTGGCTTGGCTCCCTCCTCGAGCCGAATCTTGTGTTGGCAAAGTGTAGGGGAGATCCCCTTGATGTCCGCCACAGACCACCCAAAAGCTCCACGGTGGTTCTTGAGCACTATCAGTAGTTTCTCCTCCTCATCCGCACTCAAGTATGCAGAAACAATCACTGGTAACTTGTCCTCCTCAGCTAGAAAGACGTACTTCAGATGCGGGGGCAATGGCTTCAATTCCAGATCAGGTGGGCAAATAAGAGATGATTGTAGCGGTGGGGGAAGTGTACCCAAATCTTCATAGTGCCTCGTGTAGAAACATGGAAGCATTTGAAGCATTTTGGCGCACTCCTTAAGTGAAGTACTCCGCATCCAATCATAAGTGACATTTAACAAACACGCCTCCAAAGGCAATTCCGGATATGCATCAAAGACGGAAGTAATAATCACATCATCCTCCCATGAAGGTGGAATGTCCTCATTCTCATCATTTGGAAACCCAACAGCCTTGCATAAAGAGACAACTTTAGTTTGCTCCATAAGGTCCACTGCTAGGGTCCCATTATCTATCCTGCTCATAACATGAGCCATATCCAAAAATGGCTTCCCAAGACAAAGTGAGATATTTTGTTCCACATGCTTAACCATGTTGCAATGTGCTTTTGCTTTATTAGATGCATTACCATTGGGCATGACCATCTCAAAGCGATCATCCACAATGCCCAAGGTCAAGCGACCTCTCCCCATGTCCAAGATCATATCGGCTGTAGCTTGGAATGGGCGACCAAGTAGTAACTCATTGCCGTGCTCGTCCTGCATTTCCATAATGATGAAATCAGCCGGAAAAACAAAGCGGTCTACCTTTACCAAAACATCCTCACAGATTCCATATGGTTTCACCACAGAATTATCGGCCAATTGGATGGTCATGTTACTTGGCCTCGACTCCTTCAATCCAAGTTTCTTGAATGTAGAAAGAGGCATCAGATTGATGCTTGCTCCGGAATCACAAAGTGCCTCGCCAAATTTGAACTTCCCGATAAAGCAAGAAATATTGAAACAACCGGGATCCTGTCTTTTTGGCGGCAAAGTGCCCATAATAAAAGCACTCACTTGCTCCTTCAATTCCACGACCTCAGTGTCGGGTATCTTTCTCTTCTTGGTGATTACATCTTTGAGAAACTTCCCATAAGACGGGATTTGTTCAATCGCCTCTAGCAAAGGAATATTCACTGATAACTTCCTAAAGCTGTCCAGAAATTTCTTAAACTGTGCATCCACCTTTCTTGCTTTTGCACTATTGGGATAGGGGACCGGAACGGTATGTGCCCTTTGATGAGGTGGCACATAGGGAGTTAATTTCTGTGGTTCCTCCTCAGTGGCTTGTTCTTCCTTACCATCTTCAGCTATGTCCTCAGTTTGCTCTATGACAGGTGCGGGCTGCTCTTTGACTGTTACTTCTTCAACTGTGTCCTGCAGTGTGCTTGTGTCATCCACCCTTGGATTTAACACTTTCTTACCGCTCCTGAATAAGATGGCCTTGGCCTGTTGGTTTCCCCCGGGAATATTGGTGTTCCCCGGAAAACCCAGATGTGCCGGCTTCTTCAAGCTTGCAATCTCGGCTGCCATCTGCGCCATGGAAGTCTCTATAGTTCTCATTTGAGCCCCGTGGCTCTGCAAAGTCTGCCCAAACTGGTTCATAAATTCACCCTGCTGCTTTATTTGCTGCCCAAAAGTGTTCATCAACTCTTGGTTTTGCTTTATGACTTGATTGAGCAACTCCGTGCTCTTGTCCTCCGTGACCGGTGCAGGCTTGGCGTCCGGATCCTGCAGAAAGTTATTTGGATCCTTCCATGAAAATTTCTTGTCCTTCCGCCATGAATAATCGTTATTCCTGTACCCCTGCTGTTGCCTCATGTACTTGACCTGAGCCTCATCCTCAGACTCATTGTCTTCCTTCTGCAGCAACTTCTTTGTGAGAAGATCCATCTTCTCGTTCAGCTCTCTCATTGCCTTTGACTCACTGGCAACTCTTGCTTGCTCAACTGGGCCTCTTTCTCTTTCTCCCCAAGATTGCTTTCGTGCCATATTCTTCAGTATTTCCCAGCATCTTGTATCAGTGTTATTTAAGAAAAATCCGGAGCCATCCGAGTCCAAATTGCTTCTATCATGCTCGGAGAGAGCAAAGTAGAAGATCTTCACTTGGGTTTCCTTGTCCAGTCCATGGTGTGGACATCTCCTCAACATGACTTGGAATCGCTCCCAAGTCTCAGAATAAGTTTCACCCGCCTGTTAGGTGAAATTGTGGATCTTCCGGATCATATCATTGGTCTTCTCAGGAGGGAAGAACCTCTCGAAGAAAACCTCCACCATGTGATCCCATGATTCAACAAACTCGTCGTCGAGGTTATGAAGCCACTCTCTTGCCACTCCAGCCAAGGAACTCGGGAATAACTTGAGGTAGAGCACATCCTGTGGAAATCGATCTATCTTCACCATATCGCAGTTCTCCACAAACTGGCTGATGTGGGCCACTGGGTCTTCATTTTTTAATCCGTGAAATGCGTTTGATTTAACCAGGTTAATCAGTGCTGGATCTATCTTGTAGGTTGGAATGTTTAGCCCCTGTTTCTTTATAGGCCCCTTTGATGCCGAGGAAGAAGACGCCTTGATCTTCTCCCATATTGTCTGTGCTTCAACCATTACTTCTTCTTGTTCTTGCTCAGATTCAGAATTTATATCACTGTGGTGCTCCTGCTCGTAGTAGTCCTCGTCCTCTGGTCCCGCAGATGGAACCTCAGGTGTGCGATTCACGTAGTCTCGACTACGTGTGTGCACCATGCAAAGTACCTGAAATATGGAAATAGGGGTTCAGTACAATGCTTTGAACGAGTCAACGCAATTATAGAGAAATAAAGGAATTTTTGAAATTGTTTTAAAATAAATAAAAAAATGTGGCCTAGAATGGCCGCTCTTAGCACTCAAAGTGCCAATAATTCGCCGTATCCCCGGCAACGGCGCCAAAAACTTGACGTGTATTTTACTACGCGCTTAAACGCAAGTATACACGTCGAGTAATATAGGCCTTGTGAGGCCCGAGTCGAACTCAGGGATACGTGAATTATTGGAGACTTCTACTAACTAATCGCAATCAACTAGACCGATTAACAAAGTAGGGTTTTGTGTTCAAATTAAAAAGAAAATAAAAATCAAACAAAGAAAACAATCGATTAAAGGTTAATTTAATCAATTCAAAGGGATATCTTTAGGATGGCAGTTTCACTGCGGGTTAACATTGTATTAGGTTTCATATAATTCCTCACACTTCTCTCTCTATCCGGGTAGTGGCCTGAAAACAGAATTACCCACTGTCGTGGTGTAATTCACTACTTAGATTTAGGTTGATTCCACCGTCGTAATAATCATTCCCCTAAACTAAGTGCATTATAAACGGTCTCTCAGTTCCCACCATTAATTTTACAACTCCTTTGTCAAGGGTTTTATTGATTAATGTAGAATTCGTCTCTTTTCAACTGTTAATCCTTCTGTCGAAGTGATTAAGGGTGTTAAATTATTATTATGGTGATCAAGCATAACAATAGAAATGGAGAAAACGAATCTATACCACAGATTTGAGAGAAAAATATGAATTATTGATATAAAAATGTCATACAATGCATTCTGGGCTACTCCCGGTCCTAAAGATTGAGGGTTTTAGCCTCTCATGTTCATCTCACACGAATACATGGTAGAAATTGGGGAATTCATAAGAAAAACGGGAAATAAATGGGAAAACCCCTGAACGGAGAAGAACCGGGGGATCCTTGGCGTAGAACACGAGCTTCCCCGCCTGTCGGTGGTGGAAATCGTCTTCGGCAGCGTCCGAATCACCCGGGATGAGCTTCTCGGCCTCCGTTCTCCTTTCTCCTCCTCGGCACTCGTGCAATCCAAAAATCTCCCCTCTCTCAACATGGGCGGCCGTCATTAGGTATAAGTCCCTAATTAGGTCGTCAAATAACAACAGCTGTCCGATCGAGATCAAAATAGATCCAACGCATATCTGCCGGCGTCGATACCATCGACGCAGGTCGATGGTATCGACCCAGCAGATTAGCGGCAGCTTTCCTTTCTTTTATTCTGAGCGCCTGTGGTGATCTCGATACCATCAACTTGGGTGTCGATGGTATCGACTCCTTTAATGTCGGTTTTGTCTTCTAGCGACACTGTAGCTCCCCTTGTGTCGATGGCATCGACTTGGGTCGATGGTATCGACTGCATCCTCGCCAGCAACTTGAAGGTATCTCGATACCATCGACTTAGGTGTCGATGGTATCGACTCTGTATTGCTCTTCTCGGCTGACAACCTGTGGCTTGGTCGATGGTATCGACTTCCGTCGATGGTATCGACGGAAGCAGATACTTGTTTTTCCTGAAATTTCACAACAAGACCAAGTAAATCCACACAGTTTATAATAAGATGATAGATAATGCTCAAAATAGTAAAACAAAGGGGATTTGATATAAAATGATGGCAAAGACCAAATAAAGTGAATTATGCAATAATATCCATGAAAATGAGTAATTAAGGCACAAAACACATATGAAAAGGTCTCTAAATGCGACTCAAAGTCATCGCATCAAGAACCTACCTTTAGTGTCGGTTATTTAAAGCCTTTAGTGTCGGTTTCTAAGCGACAACTATGTGGGCGACACTAAAAGCTCACCCATTAGGCGTCGGTTACAAAACCGACGCCCAAACTCTTCGCACGCCACCGAAAACACGCCATCATGGGACTATAGGCGTCTGTTATTAGATAAGAAACCGACGCCCAAACCCTTCGCGCCACAGAAAGGGCGCCATCTTGGGCACTATCGGTGTCGGTTTTTTACAAATAACCGACGACATATATCTTCGCGCCACAGGAAATAGGCGTCGGTTATTTATATAAAACCGCCACTATAACATTGTGTGTCAGTTTTTTACAAATAACCGACGCCTATTGTTTTTTTCCTGTCAGTCTGCAGACCAGCTGTGGATGGTCGCAGGATGAGAAACCTATTCAGTTCAGTTATGAACTGCATGTTTTATGACATCCATTGATATCAGCCGACAACATGCCACAAACCTGCAAAATTAACAACAAAAATATTCACACATGCATTTAGCAATGCAACCTGCGGTTCCATTTTATTTTCACACATTTAGAAACATTCATGTAGCTAGCAATTTGTAGTTCCATTCATTCACATTCACACATGTAGAAACATTCATATAGCAACCAACACTTTCATTCATTTTCACTCAGACACATGTAGAAACATCCAGACATGTAGAAACATTCACACATATATTATAATTCAGAAATTCATTTACAAAATATCATTGTTTAGTCATTATTCGCTATCAGGATCCCAATTATATTTTAAAGCCCCCACTATTTGTATGGTTGTTGCCCATTCTTCTCTTACTTCATTTAATTCTCCCATCGTATAGGGAGCATTTTCATCTGGTAAGGCCTCTCCTGTAATGGGGTCAGCTTTAAACACCTGTAAAGAGAATGATGTATATATATAATTAATGAGCTATAAATAAGATTGATATATTTCGATCATATTATCTAATGAGACTGTATGATACCTGAGCAATACACTCGATATCCAGTGCGGTATGTTTGATAATCATGTGCATATATCGCATGACATAGTATCCACATGCCCATCCGTTGTCTTGTGTAGCACACTATAAATTCAAACATACAAAATATTAAAAAATACAACTAATTAAGCATTGTTCACATAAATAATATATCCATATATTGCAGTCGGGAACTTACTTTCACGTTCTTCCAAATTTTTGGATGGTTCTTTTTCGTGGGGACCTTTCCTCCAGCCTTTTTGAACTCCTCAAAACCCCTACATGTTAATGTAACACAGAACATTGCAATTAAATAGTAATGTAATAACATATGTTAACGGATATGAAAATGAAATATTTCTCACCGGAATAATGCCATTTTCATTATGTGTCCAAATCTTGTATTCAATTTACTCCCCTTAGGATCTAGATAATACACAGTGAACGTCTCGGGGGCAATAACCAGTAACTCCCAATGCCTACCCCTAGAGGTAAAAAAGTTAAAAATTAATAACTCAAAATCCACAATAAAAATGTATTTTTCTGAAGTCCAAATTATAATAAGCAAAGTAAACTTACTCTACATTGAATGGAGCCATTATCACCGTCTTCTTATTTACAGCAAAATTTGAAAAAGCCTCACAGCAGTATTGTTGAACTGACGTAGGGTCTTTAGCTACTAGACTAATCAAAGATGGAATCAAAAACCCTACATGTTCGAATCCAAAATCTGCACATATGTTGTCTAAGTAGCTGCAAAATATCTATTAATTACACATGCATTAATAAATAAGAAACCAGATCACCAGATCATACACAAGGTATATGGATATATAAAGAATATCTCACCTTATCCATAGCTCTATCACAGATGTATTTAGCCAATCATATCGAAACAACTCCAAAATATCTTCTATAAATAGTTTTGTTTCGTATGACTGACCTGTAGAATCTGAATCGGAAGAAATAGTTATAGGGGAGTTTATATCATGTTCGCCTAACCATATTGACATACCCCTACAGTTAGGACCTAACGGGACAGGTAGGTCATGTGGAACCCAACTAGGTAATGTAGGAGGTGGAAGTGGAGGCCTAGATGTTGTGGGTGTCTTCTTTTTAACCTGTATATATATATAATTTCAGATCAACTGCCATCATATACACACTAACAATTGAACGTAATGTAAATTTACCATACCTTTTCAGTAAAGAGGACATCCGCTTTTAGCCACAATATCACTCCGCCTACTGCCTCACCAAGCGTTTCACAATCTGGGTGGGCATATGGCAATGGAAGATCCATCCACTGGGAGAATATATGTATCGGGCTCACACGAATCCAACCAGCTGGTACTGGAGACCCGTGACACGTTTCCCCTGGTAGGGATGGGTAAGCCGACGCCTATGCAACGACAAATTCTTTACTTTTTAGACGGCATGGCTTCAACCCCTACAAATTTTTTTGTAAAGAATGTTATATACATATATACATATCATCTTTTTTTGAAACGACTACAATTTCATATATACATATCATCTGAATTAAAAAACTAGTTACTATGTCATAAAAATACTTACAGCGGATGTGCTAGGTGGTGGTTCTACAAGGTTACTCCCAACCTCTGCAGTAGGAGTAGGAGGAGTAGAGCCTGCAGTAGGTACTGTCTGGTAAGTGGCAGTCTGAGATGTCTGCCACTTTTTCATTGCTTCTTCTAGTTTCCTATCAACTAGCTTATCTACCTATACATGGATAAAAGAAACGTTAGCTTCTAATTATTGAATTCTCTTTTACAGTAACATTATAAAGAAAGAATATGTTACCTCCTCTTGTGAAAGTCCCGCTTTTGGGACATGTTTGCGCCGGGATGGCCCAAAAAAAGCTTTGATGCCCACACCAGCGCTTGCAGCCCTAACACGTCCAGGATGCTCTGGGTTACCCAGAGCAACTGTCAATTCATCCCTTGTGCCCTCAGGGATGAACTTGCCTTGTTTCCTGAGCTCGTGCAGCTCCCGCTAATCGCCAAAACAAAAATTTGTAATTAAGTAAACAACACAAATAATCAATATTCGAATTATTGCTGTAAGAGTTGTATTTTACCATTTTTGTAGCCGCCTCAGCAGTTGCGGCCTTCCTTATTTCTCCCTTCTTATTTTGCCTCCCAGCTATCCAGAAATCATGGCGAGGCAGAGGTGTGCTACCTATGGTAGAGGACTCCTGAGTAGCAGCAGACTGAGTAGTAGCCTCAGACTGTAGTCTTTGGCGAATGCCTGCATACCCCTTTGGACCCATTGTGTGGTCATGCACATTCAGTGCACGCCTTGATCTTTGTGCCTCACTGAGGGCCTAGTTAGTATGCACATTAATGATTTGGTTAGTAACACTAAATGTTAATCTTGAATAGGTGAATACAACATATATTAATTAATGAGATTGAGACTGACGCCTAATACCTTGAATTCATCAGTTTGTCTTGAAGCGACAAACGCGTCCCATTCTTCTTTGTCCAGGAAGTTCCACTGTTCAGTGGCTGTCTTCTTCCTCTTGTCAGCTTCTTTTATGTATTCTCGGGTGAGATTTGTCCTATAGTTCCTTAGGACTCTCCCACAGCATTGCATCACGCATTTACGATGCAGCTTTTCATCCAATTCAAATATACTCTGCAAAATAGAATTGCTATTAACTAGTATCCAAAAATTTAGTAATCTACAAAATAGAATTGCAAATTAATAATAACTCACGCATAAATCCCTCCATATTAAGTCTTTCTTCTCCTTAGAAACATTATGCCAAGAATCTAAGCGACAACCGCAATGGCTACAAGTAACAAACCCAAGATATGAAATAAATGAATTGCGATTCACACCACATGCATTTCCTGCATTATCAAAATCCACAACAAGTTTGGGTCCATTGCCCTTTTGCGCAATTAACTTCTTCATCATAGTGATGCCCCTTCTCTTGTCAACTTTTTGGTGCTGTTGATCAAGTGTATCAAGTGCTTCAGATGGTACCTGTGCATCATCAACCTAAAATTTGACAAAATAATCACATTTACAAGATATAACTATAAATGGACATATAGATATAAATATATGATATATTTTTAAAACTTACATTGTGAGGCGACGAATTGATGTCCTCACCCTCACGGTAATCATCAGCACGGTCATCAGGAGAATGGTCAGCCATCTGCAAATTCACATTCAAATTGTAAAGTTCACATTGTAAAGTAATTCAAATTGTAAAGCTCACATTGTAAAGTTCACATTATTACAACAAAGTATATATCACAACAAAATTGTAAAGCTCTATGATCAAAGAGAAAACAAGTATATATTACAACAAGATTAGGGTCTAGGGTTAACAAATACATGTGATGTCATTCTTATATATAATAAATGTACATGTACCACCTATCCCATCCTTGAACACCTAATCTCACTAGTAAGTGTATAATGTGTATTGGGTTTTCAAGAAAATTTCGGCAGCATTTCCCCGCTGTTCTCCAAGTACATATGTACTTAGAGAACAAACGGGGAAATGCTGCCGAAATTTTCTTGAAAACCAAATACACATTATACACTTACATCCTAAGCGAGATTAGGTGTTCAAGAACAGTCCCAAACCGGGGACTATCCAAGATTTACTCCTAATGAGTAAATCTTGGACGGGTTTCTAGGCCAACAAATAATGTGTTGTCATTCTTATACCTAAAATCCTAGTTCTTCAAGTTAGGGTGATTATTGATGTCTTTAAAAGCATGATTGGAAATTCAGGGAAAAGTTCATCATTTACATTCCAAGCATGTCACATGTGTGCATTACAGTTCATCATTAAGCAAGAAGGGTGATTAGGATTCTCAATATACTCAACAATAAAACAAGTTAAACATGTGTGCATTACAGTTCATCATTTACATTCCAAGCATGTCACATGTGTGCATTACAGTTCATCATCAAGATATATATAACTTACTTAAACATTCAATTATGAAGTAAATATACACTTAATTCAGAATAGCATGACGCACAAAGTTGCAGTCAACATCATTATGCTTTGTTCTATCATGGACTATCAGATTGGTATAGCACATATGTATCAATACATAATTAAATAAACACAATCAGTAAATAACTTTTAAAAAAATTCCACTAGCTTGGTGAAATCAGTTAATAAATAAACACAATCAGAATATTTTTCATGGCTTTTGGGGTGACTTGGTGAAATCAGTGCATGTTTTGGGCATCCAGTAGATGAATCCAAACCCCAGCAGCAGCCTAGACGTGCCTTGGCGCCGCCCAAGCATCCGCCCAGAGGCCTAGCTAGGCAGGGCACCTGGGCTTGGGACCCTAGGCGTGCCCTGGCACCTACTTAGGCGCCTCCTGGGTGAGTTCTAGGTCGGCGGCGGCAGAGAAAAGCAAGGTGGAGGACAGAAAAGGCGGTGAAGCTTTTGTGGGTTACCTTGCAGGAAGCTGGCGGAGGAGAAAAGCTGCTTCTACCGGCGGGGGCGGCGGTGACGAGGAGAGCACCATAGCTGCTTCTACCGGAGGCGGCGACGAGAGGACAGGAAACGACCGGCGGCAGTGACGAGTGGCGACGAGAGGACAGCAGCAACGCGGCGGCAGCACCGAGCGGTGACGAGCAAGAAAATCACCAGACATAATCAGGAAATCGGGAATGAAATAGGGAAAGGCTAGGGGAAGAGTCGCTCGTGCTAGCGCGAGCTATTAAGTTGACAATAAGCATCAGTTATTCAAAATAACTGACATCTAAACCAACAGTGTCGGTTGTTTTCCAAAAACCGACAACTATACTAGAATATAGTCGTTGGTTTTTAACTAAAAGACAACCGACAACTATTCCTGTCTCGCGAATACCCTTTAGTCGTCGGTTATTTATTTATGAACCGACGCCATATGTCAAATTGTGGAGGTAATTTTTTCGCTAGAATTTTGGTTTTGGTGGTTGATTTTAGGTGTCGGTTTTTTAATAAGTAACTGACACTTAATAAAAGCGGTACCCGTGTCTGGTCGCCCTTCATAGATTGGATGTCGGTTTATGTTATCAACCGACACTGTTGAGTTTAGGTGTCGGTTTATGTATACAAGTGACACCTTAAAAAGTGACATTATAAGCCATTTCTGTAGTAGTGATGACAAACAACACACTCAACATGAGCTGTTACTACTGTCCCTGTTGCTGTTGTCCTCCAACTATAGTATGGTCTATACATCCTCTTCTGCATCCACCTAAAAATGTTGGGACCAATAGGGTGAGACAAAATTCCCACCAAGAGATATAACTCTCTGCCAACAACATTATTATCACAGGTAAACAGTACAAAATTGAGCAAAGGATCTTTTATATTAATAATCAAGATTAATCATTATTTATAAGTAGAACAGAGCAATATCATCTTTTCAAACAATGCAGCTATCTATGATAGAGCAATAAATCATTTATTCACTTTATAAGGAATACAAAGAACACATATAACATCTATCCATTTAAGATGTATAAAAGTAGTGTAACATCAACCAATGTTTCCGTATTAAATCCTTAATCAAATACACTAAATGGCTGATTACATATTTACAATCACACTTATGCCCTGAGAAGATGAGGTATACCACTCATGCTCCAACCGACCACTGCTACGTAAAGCACTGGTACCATAAAAGGTCAAAGGAAGAGTCGACTTCTAAGACCTCACATGTTTCGGTCAGTACGAGACCACTGGCAGTGACATCACGTGTCAAACTGCAATTAGCTTTCCAGGGTACAGTGGCATCTTCACTATAGAGTTACAGCCGCAACATGCACTCTCTTAAGGGTGATCACACAACAACCCCGGTATATTAATATTGATTCATGGAATATAGCCATACTCTTATTATGATGAGGGAGATCACACAACAATCCATATTTGAACCTAAGGATATTTTTCCCATTACCCAAACATATTAAAAAAATATGCTCTCCGAGTTAAACCCATTTCACCATTCAGCAAATTCTGACACTAAATTGGTCTATGGACAGGGCAACTACATGATAAGGTTCCACTTGATAAATTAGGTGCATTACAATATCTTTTAGCATCAACCAAGTAACAAGCATGAATTATAACAAATGCTACAAAGAAAGGTGTAATACATTTATCAAGTACTTTTCATAATCTTCAAAACACATTGAATGCATAACACTCGAGATATTAGTCCTTTATCACATTACTGGGGATTCTCTTCCCTTAACATTATCATCATCATGATTGCTAGATCTGGGTATTCAAACCCTTAGTTCATCACTGAACATTTTCACCTCTTATCATGTAACTATTACCTCTAGGTCCTCAGACCTAGATATACATTATACTTATTGCACAAGTATTTCACATGGCTCACAAGACTCATTTAATCTGTATCATATGAAACATCATAGCTCATACCTGGCTATGCTCATCATCTCATGATACCTGCATGGTTAGTATTTCATGATAAAAACAATATCAAGTACATATCATCACCATGCAATTTAAGAGAAATACAACCTTCCCATTATTAGGGTTAGGGTTTCCCTTTTTAGCGGATTAGAGTTTCAAGTTCATATTATCAAGAATCAAAACCCTAATTCATAGCTCCACACATATTAGGAGCATACATTGATATCATAAGTATTCAATCATACTTATTTATTCTCATCATTTATCATTAAATGTTTATCACACAAAGTATGAGTTTCTCTCTCATCCTCACTAGGATATTGATTACATCATACTTTATTAAGTTGGATCAACCCTTTTCTCAAGGTACATTGGCCTACACTTATCAAAATGCATTAAACTCTTTACATCTTAATGTATCATTTGACATAACACACTTCATGTGTTACTCAATCAAGTATACTGGATTTGAGGTGGTTACCTCCATATTGGTTTTGAGGTACTTCCACCATATTAGACTAGAGGTGTATGCTTACTACCATATCGTCCAAGAGGTCTGTGCTTATCACCATATCGTCCAAGAGGTGTGTGCTTACCACCATATCATCTAAGAGGTGTGTTCTTACCACCATATCGTCCAAGAGGTGTGTGCTTATCACCATATCATCCAAGAGGTGTGTGCTTATCACCATATCATCCAAGAGGTGTGTGCTTATCACCATATTGTTCTTGACGTGTGTGCTTACCACCATATCATTCTAGAGGTGTGTGCTAACCACCATATTGTCCAAGAGGTGTGTGCTTACCACCATATCCTCCAAGAGGTGTGTGCTTACCACCATATCATCCAAGAGGTGTGTGCTTACCCCCATATCATCTAAGAGGTGTGTGCTTACCCCCATATCATCCAAGAGGTGTGTGCTTATCACCATATCATCCAAGAGGTGTGTGCTTACCACCATATCATCCAAGAGGTGTGTGATTGCCACCATATCATCTAAGAGGTGTGTGCATCACTTAGATTGGGTTACTCAAGTGGAGGGTTTTGCATATCGGGTTAGACCGTTATGCTCATACCTTTTCAAACCTTCAAAGTATCAACCTACCATGTTTTGAGTGACAACCTAGACAACCAGTTAGTAATTTTTCAACCAATCCAAATGTAAAAAATGATAGGGGTGTGGGGTTCCACGGTATAAAGGATTTCATATCACCATATTGGGTTTCATTACCATATCAGGTCAGAGGTGCTTCAACCTGATATCGGTTTGTACCATGATGATGTCATCATCATCACGCTCTATACTTTCATCCCTTACTGTTCTAGTTCATGGACAACAGTCCTATGCAACTATTAGAACTCATAGAATCATCAATCATTCAAGAAAAATCGAAATTGAAAGTAGATCAACAAGTATAGAAAGATTGAAGGTAAATAATAACATGATTGGGTTCAAGTAATATAACCTGCCTCAAGAACAACTTCAAAGCTCCAAGCTCCAAAGCTTCACGTTACCAAGGTTGAATATGAACTTATAAAAGATCCAAGACTTGTTCACAACTCCTCTATATGCAAAGAATCACCATACATAAGAACTTGGTGAAGAAGAAAAGAAAGGAAGAATCACAACCCGAGATTCATGCTTCAACCAAGGTTGAAGATGACCATGGCTTCACCTTAAGCTTAAGGGTCAAGCTCCTCCTTGATCCTAAACTAATATGCATGATATCTAAGAGAAAGAGAGTTGTAGGATTTGAAAAGTTTCACTAGTAGGTGAAAGGAGTGGTTTATGTAATTAAGGCTCATGAGAGAGAGTGTATAAGAGGTGTCATCACCTTATACCTAGGTGACACATGTCCATGCATGGGTTGACACGTGTTCATGCATGCACACATATTTGTATTGACATGAAAAACTCTTGGGGATAATACATGGATAAGATTTCATCCATTAGTTATCTTGTTGAACAAGATATTTCAACCCAACATCACTTTATTCACAAACCGATACAACTTTTCCAAGGAAAGTTGTACACCAATATCCATCACCTTCTTGAGGTGATTAACTCATCATGGTCTTTTTAAAGAGTTGAAAAAATGATATGGGACCTCATCTATGAATTCTTGGCCAATAGGCACTCCCATATAAGCTCTACAACTCAATACAACTCATCTTAGGGTTTCAATTATACAAGTTTTCTTGGTCTTTTCATCACCAAGAGTACCATCACTCAAATTTAATTCAAACATGGTGCATATTTATTTCTATCTCCTATATATGATTCTAAGAGAGAGTAGGGACACTCTAGAGGTAGTAATTTGCATATCAACCCTACATTTTGGGTAAATTGCAATTTGCACCAAAATTGGTACACAAGGCACAAACATTATTCAAACAAGCTCCAACTTGGAACTTAGGCTTTCCACAAGCCACCCCTTAGAATAATTCTCTATCTTATGATGCTAAAGCACTTGATGCATGTTCAAAATGGTACATATTGCAATATAAACCCTCATCTTGGGTAAATTGCAATTTACGCCCAAATTATCATATAATGCACAAATAGTTTGAAAATAAGCTCAAACTTGAAAATTAAACCCTCCTTGAGTCTTAATTACTTTTTAAAAGATTAAAACAAGTTTATAAATAACTTGATTAAGAAAAACTTCTAGGGTTATGGCGTAACCCATGTCAGGGATGTTACAATTATCAACCCCTAACAGGGATTTCATCCTCGAAATCACAAGAGAAAAGAGAAGGGTACTTCCTCCTCATTTCTTCCTCCAGCTCCCATGTGGATTCTTCAATGCCACGATGATGTCAGAGAACTTTTGCAAGAACTATGTCTTTCATTTTCAACTTCTTGATTCTTCTTTCAAGAATCATCATTGGACCTTCCACATAGGTTGTATCTTTACTCAATTCTACCTCTATAGGTTGCAACACCAACTCTATATCAGGATGACACTTTCTCAGCATAGATATATGAAACACTGAATGTAGTCTATGTAGCTTAGGTGGAAACTCCAACCTATAGGCTACCTTTCCAATCTGTGTTGTCACTGGGTAAGGTCCCATAAATCTAGGAGCTAACTTACCCTTTTTCCCAAATCTGAGAACACCTTTCCAAGGAGAGACCTTCAGATACACTATGTCTCTAACTTGGAATTCTAAAGGTCTACAACATTTATCGACATATGAGTTCTGTCTATCCCTCTGCAACCTTCAACTGTTGTTGTATTACTTTAATCTTTTCAGTTGTTTGTTGCACTAATTCAGGACCCAGAAGTTGCTATTCTCCTGTCTCATACCAGCATAACGGAGATCTGCAACATCTACCATATAATGCTTCATATGGAGCCATATTAATACTTATCTGATAACTATTGTTGTAGGAAAACTCTATTATGCTCAAGTGTAAGTCCCAACTTCCTACAAATTGAAGAACACATGCCCTAAGCAAGTCCTCCAAAGTCTGTATAGTCCTTTCAGATTGTCCATCTGTCTGAGGGTGAAAAGCTGTGATAAACTTTAACTGCATACCTAAGGCTTTATGTAGTTGTTCCCAAAAATGACTTATAAACTGGGGACCTCTATCAGACACAATTGTGGCTGGAACTCTGTGCAACCGCACTATCTCATCTATGTAGATCTGTGCAAGTTTTTCAACAGTATAGGTTGTTTTAACAGGAAGAAAATGTGCTAACTTAGTCAACCTATCAACTATCACACAAATGGAATCATGACTTTTGGCTATTATGGGTAGACCAACCACAAAGTCCATTGTCACATGATCCCATTTCCACTATGATATAGGTAAGGGTTGCAATGTTCTTTTAGGCTTTTGGTGTTCTACTTTAACTTGCTGACACATTGGACACCACATAACAAACTCAACGACATCCTTCTTCAAACCAGGCCACCAATGCATATCTTTTAAGTTATGATACATTTTAGTACTCCCTGGATGCATTGTATACATGGATGAATGAGCTTCCTCCATAACTATCTTTTTTAAGTCATTGGCATCAGATACTAGCATCCTACCATGGTAATAGACTACCTCATCCTCTGACTTATGGAATCCGTCCCATTTCTCACTACCATACTCTGACCTGATCTGCTGAATCACATTATCAGCCTATATTGTGCCTCTTTAATCTGTTGTCTCAGAGTAGGTTTCACATGCATCTCGACCAGTAATCTAGCTAACAAAGATACTTTTAACTATACATTTATTTGTCTCAAAGAGACAAACATGTCCCGTTTAAAGCACATTCAAGAATTCAACTGTTCTTTATCTATGGGTGGAGATAAATATTTTCTACTTAGTGCATCTACCACTACATTAGCTTTTCCTGGATGATAATCAATTGTACAATCATAGTCATTGATTAATTCCATCCAGAGGCATTGTCTCACGTTCAACTCGTACTGTGAGAAGATGTACTTTAAGTTTTTATGGTCTGTGAAAATTTGACACGTTTCTCCATAAAGATAATGCCTCCAAATCTTCAACACGTGGACCACTGCAGCTAACTCTAGATCATGCGTCAGATAATTCTCCTCGTGTTTCTTAAGCTGTTAGGAAGTAAAAGAAACTACATGATCACTCTGCATTAGAACACATCCTAGACCATTCTTAGAGGCATCACAGAAAACATGTATCCCTTTCCCTGCTCAGGTAAAACCAACACAGGTGCACTAGTCAACCTTTCTTTCAACAACTGGAAAGAACAATGAAACTTGTCATTCTAGACAAAAGCAACCTCCATCCTGGTCAACCTAGTTAGAGGTAATGCTACAGAACTGAAGTCTTTAATAAACCTTCTGTGGTAACCTGTCAGATCTAGGAAATTGCGAATCTTAGTGGGTGTCTTGGGTTGTTCCCACTCTACAACAGACTCCACTTTCTCAGGATCAACACGAATACCTAAAGTAGATATAATGTATCCTAGCAAAGACACTTCTGACAACTAGAACTCACACTTGCTAAACTTAGCATATAGCTTGTGCTATCTCAACAAAGTCAAGGCTTGACGAAGGTGTTGTTCATGTTATTGACCATCTCTACTGTATATCAGGATGTCGTCTATGAAGACCACTATGAAATGATCAAGGAATGGCCGAAAGATTCTACTCATCAGCTCCATGAATGCAACTGGTTCATTAGTTAGTCCAAATGACATAACTACAAACTCATAATGACTGTATCTTGTCCTAAAGGCTAACTTGGGTAGGTCATCCTCCTTGATACGTAACTGATGATATCCTGACCTTAGATCTATCTTAGAGAACATTGTTGCACCACACAACTGGTCAAACAGATAATCTATCCTTGGTAGAGGATATTTGTTCTTTATAGTCACCTTGCTAAGCTATCTATAGTCTATGCATAATCTTGTAGACCCATCCTTATTTTTAACAAAAAGAACTAGAGCACCCCCAACAAAGTACTCTGTCGAATGAAACCTTTCTCAAGAAACTCCTGTAACAGTTTCTTGAGTTCTGCCATCTCAGCAAGGGCCATCCTATAAGGTTTTTGGGCTATGGGTTGCGTACCCGGGATTATATTAATCTAAAAATCAATCTCTCGATGTGGAGGAATATCTAGAAATTCTTCAGTAAACACATCCTTGAATTCCCTGACAATATGAACTTCAGGAAGACTAGGACTTTCTACTTTGGTATCTACCACATGTGCCAAGAATGTTTCACATCCTTGTCACATTAGTCTCTCAGCTACCATTGCTGACACTAGATAGGTTGGAAGAATCTTTCTGTCCCCCTAAAAGAGCCATGTCTCATCACTGTCTGTGAACATAACTTGCTTAGAACCACAATCCAAGACAACCTTATACTTTTCTAGGGTATCCATCCCAAGAATTACATAAAACCTATGCATCTCAAGTGGTATAAGATCCACATGAATGTTGTGTTCTAAAAAAGAAAGAACACAGGGAGAACATTCCTCCCACACTACTACATATCTGACTAACAGAGTTTCTAATAATAGATTATCTACTCTATGACTAACAATCATATTGAAGTGATGAATCACTTCTCAAGTGATAAAGGAATGTGTAGCACCCAGATAAATCAAAATAGATACGAAGCAGGATGAAGACATATCAGAATGAAACAATTCCATCTGACCTGTCATGACTCGTGGATTGACTACTACCTCTAACTGATTCATAACATAGAATCTCACTGTTGCCTATTGCCGACTCCGTGCTCTATTGTTTGGTGTAGATGAACCTACTTGGGATGCTTGTCTACGTCCTCATGTGCCACTGCTAAACTGTTTCCTCTAAGAGCCTTGTTGACTATGCCTCGGTGGTTGGGTTACCTCTGTGTCTCTAATTGGACATTCTCTTATCATATGTCTTGTCTGCCCACACTTGAAGCAATTTCTGTCTTGCTGTGGTCTAGATGGTCATGTTACTGACATTGATGCCATACTATGAGCTCCACTTGGCAGAAAAATACAACCTCTACCCTTGCTTAACGTCTACTGCGTCTGTGCATTAAACCTATGTGGTGCTAATGGTGCAAGAAACCTCAGTTTCTTGAAACTTCTAGACCTCTGTCCCTAAAATTGGGTCAGTCCTTTCCTACTATTTGTCTCACGTTTCTCAGTCACAGACCTCTCTATCCTCCTAACTGACTCCATAAAGGTGAAAAACCTCTCTCTATTCTCGATAGTAGCTATAGATGTGGATAACTCATCATTCAGACCCTTCTCAAAATGTTGAATCCTTTCCTCCTTTGTAGTAGCCATGTGTGGACAAAACCGTAGAAGCTCCATGAACTTAGCTTCATACTCACTAATCTTCATTGGTCCTTTCTTAATACGCTCAAACGGTGAGATTTTCTCATCCATATAAGTCCTGGGAAAGTATCTACTGACAAACTCATGTCAAAACTCCTCCCATCTGACCTCAACACCCAATCTTTTCCCTTCTTCAATGGCCCACCAATGGCCAATGCTTCCTTTTAAAAGATACACAACGTGCCTAACTTTATCAGTTTCTGGAATGCTAAGATTCTAAAAGCTTTTTCCAACTCAGTGAGCCATAAATCTACGTCTGCTGGGCAGCTATACTAGCATATTAGGAGGCTCCTACCCGGCGTAACTACTCAAAGGTCTTACCAAACCCATGTCTCTCATTGGGAACTGGTACCCTAGGTGTTGGTGCTGGCATCCGGGCTACCATATGCATTATTGTGGTCATGAATTGCCCGAAAAGAGCATGAAAGGTTGGGTTTTTCTACCATGGCTTGATCAAGATGGGGATTCTTAGGCACTGATTCCTCTCTTGCTTGATCCCTTGCACCTCCTCCTGGTGCAGCAACACTACTCTCAACAATATGTTCTTCGTGTGCTCTAGTCATTTTTCAGCTTTACTTCTTCTCTTATATGAGAAGAAGTGACGATAAGATAAATCGGAGGATACTAGAACAGACTCAACAATTTTAAATATACCTTAATCCTATGTCTCTGTAGACTCAGCAAACCTTAGGCTCTGATACCAAAAACTTGTGATGACCGCTATCAAACCGACAACCAAATCACACAGTAATTACATGGAATAAATATTAGAAGCGGATTAACAAAAATCACTAAAAAGTAAAACCATTTTACAAAGAGATCCATTGCCAGGAAACTCCTAAAGAAAGAACCAAAGCAATATATACATCATGGTTCATATTGTACATACATTATACCATCTCATCTCGAGGATATCATATACCAGTTGTTTTTCCCAAACATATACATAAGTAACATAAAACCTCGAGGCATACAAGCCAACATTTCAGATCGTTTATAAAACCATTACGTACTAACTCCCAAGGACCCGAGAGTAAAGAGATGACACATAGGACTTCTATCTACAAGACACGACATACATCACACTTAACCTGAGCTATTACTATTGTCCTTGTTGTTGTAGTCCTCCCTCTACAGTACGTTCTATACCTCCTCGTCCACGTCCACTTAAAAATGTTGGGACCAATGGGGTGCGATAAAAGTCCTAGTGAGAGATATAACTCTCTGCCAACACCATTATCATCACTGGTAAACAGTATAAAATTGAGCAGAGGATCTTTATATTAATAATCAAGATTAATCATTGTTTATAAGCAGAACAAAGCAATATCATATTTTCAAGCAATGCAACTATCTATGATAGAGCAATAACTCATCTATTCAATTTATAAGGAATACGAAGAATACATATAACATCTATCCATTTAAGATGTATAAAAGTAGTGTAACATCAACCAATATTTCCATATTCAATCCTTAAGTAAATACGCTACCCAACTGATTACATATTTACAATCACACTTATGCCCTGAGGAGATGAGGTATACCACTCATGCTTTAACCGACCACAACTATGTAAAGTATCGGTACCATACAAGGTCAAAGGAAGAGCCGACTTCTAAGACCTCACCTGTCTGGATTGGTACAAGATCACTCACAGTGACATCACGTGTCAAACTGCAATTAGCTTGCTAGGGTATAGTGGCATATTCGCTATGGAGTTACTGCCGCAGCATGCACTCTCTTCAGGGAGATCACACAGCAACCCCAATATATTAATATTGAGTCATGGAATATAGCCATACTATTATTATGATGAAGGAGATCACACAACAATACCTATTTAGACGTAAGGATATTTTTGCCCATTACCCCCACATATTCAAAAAAATGCTCTCCGAGTTAAACTCATTTCACCATTCAGAAATTTCTGACACTAAATGTGTCTATGGTCAGGGCAACTACATAATAAGGTTCCACTTGATCAATTAGGTGTATTACAATAACTTTTAGCATCAACCAAGTTACAAGCATGAATTATAACAGATGCTCCAAAGATAGGTGTAATACATTTATCAAGTACTTTTCCTAATATTTAGAACACATTGAATGCATAACACTCAGGATCCCAGTCCCTTATCACATTACCGAGGATTCTCTTCCCTTAACATTATCATCATCATGATTGCTAGATCTGGGTATTCAAACCCTTAGTTCATCACTAAACATTGTCACATCTTATCATGTAACTATTACCTCTAGGTCCTCAGACCCAGATATACATTATACTTGTTGCACAAGTATTTCACATGGCTCACAGGGCCCATTTCATCTATATCATATGAAACATCATAGCTCATACCTGTCTATGCTCATCATCTCATGATACATGCATGGTTAGTATTTCATGATAAAAAATAATATCAAGTACATATCATCACCATGCAATACAAGAGAAATACAACCTTCCCATTATTAGGATTAGGGTTTCCCTTTTTAGCGGATTAGGGTTTCAAGTTCATATTATCAAGAATCAAAACCCTAATTCATAGCTTCACACATATTAGTAGCATACATTGATATCATAAGTATTCAATCATACTTATTTATTCTCATCATTTATCATTAAATAATTATCATACAAAGTATGAGTTTCTCTCTCATCCTCACTAGGATATTGATTACATCATACTTTATTAAGTTGGCTCAACCCTTTTCTCAAGGTACATTGGCCTACACTTATCAAAATGCATTAAACTCTTTACATCTTAATGTATAATTTGACATAACACACTTCATGTGTTACTCAATCAAGTATATCGGATTTGAGGTGCTTACCTCCATATTGGTTTTGAGGTTCTTCCACAGTATTGTCCAAGAGGTGTATGCTTACTACCATATTGTCCAAGAGGTGTGTGCTTACCACCATATTATCCAAGAGGTGTGTGGTTACCACCATATCATCCAAGAGGTGTGTGCTTACCACCATATCGTCCAAGAGGTGTGTGCTTACCACAATATCGACCAAGAGGTGTGTGCTTACCACCATATCATCCAAGAGGTGTGTTCTTATCACCATATCATCCAAGAGGTGTGTGCTTACCACCATATCATCCAAGAGGTGTGTGCTTACCACCATATCATCCTAGAGGTGTGTGCTTATCACCATATCATCCAAGAGGTGTGTGCTTATCACCATATCATCTTAGAGGTGTGTGCTTATCACCATATCATTCTAGAGGTGTGTGCTTACCACCATATCCTCTAAGAGGTGTGTACTTACCACCATATCGTCCAAGAGGTGTGTGCTTACCACCACATCGTCTAAGAGGTGTGTGCTTACCATCATATCATCCAAGAGGTGTGTGCTTATCACCATATCATCCAAGAGGTGTGTGCTTACCACCATATCGTCCAAGAGGTGTGTGCTTATCACCATATCATCCAAGAGGTGTGTGCTTACCACCGTATCATCCAAAAGGTGTGTGCTTACCACCATATCATCCAAGAGGTGTATATGTCACTTATATCAGGTTACTCAAGTGTAGGGTTTTGCATATCGGGTTAGACCCTTGTGCTCATACCTTTTTAAACCTTCAAAGTATCAACCTACCATGTGTTGAGTGACATGCTAGATAGCTGGTTAGTCCTTTTTCAACCAACCCAAATGTACAAAACAATAGGGGTGTGGGGTTCCAAGGTATAACAAATTTCATATCACCATATTGGGTTTCATTACCATATCGGGTTAGAGGTGCTTCAACCCGATATCAGTTTGTGCCATGATGATGTCATCATCATCAAGCTCTAGACTTTTATCCCTTACTATTTTAGTTCATGGACAACAGTCCTATGAAACTATTAGAACTCATAGAATCATCAATCATTCAAGAAAAATCGAAATTGGAAGTAGATCAACAAGTATAGCAAGATTGAAGGTGAATAATAACATGATTGGGATCAAGTTATATAACCCACCTCATGAACAACTTCAAAGATCTAAGATCCAAAGATTAACCATTCCCAAGGTTGAAGATGAACTTATCAAAGATCCAAGACTTGTTCACAACTCCTTTATATGTAAATAATCACCATAGATAAGAACTTGGTGAAGAAGAAAAGAAAGGAAGAATCACAACCCGAGATTCATGCTTCAACCAAGGCTGAAGATGACCATGGCTTCACCTTAAGCTTAAGGCTCGAGCTCCTCCTTGATCCTCAACTACTATGAATGATATCTAAGAGAAAGAGAGTTGTAGGATTTGAAAAGTTTCACTAGTAGGTGAAAGGAGTGGTATATATAATTGAGGCTCATGAGAGAGTGTATAAGAGGTGTCATCACCTTATAGTACTAGGTGACACATGTCCATGCATGGGTTGACATGTGTACATGCATGCATGCATATTTATATTGACATGAAAAACTCTTGGGGATAATCTAGGGATAAGATTTTGGCCATTAGTTCTCTTGTTGTACAAGATATTTCAACCCAACATCACTTTATTCACAAACCGATACAACTTTTCCAAGGAAAGTTGTAAACCGATATCCATCACCTTCTTGAGGAGCTTAAATCATCATGGCCTTTGTAAAGAGTTGAAAAAATTATATGGGACCTCCTTTATGGCTTCTTTGCCAATAGGCACTCCCATATAAGCTCTACAACTCAATACAACTCATCTTAGGGTTTCAACTATACAACTCTTCTTGTTCTTTTCATCACCAAGAATACCATCACTCAAATATGATTCAAACATGGTGCTACTTTCTTTGTATCTCATCTAGATGATTCTAAGAGAGAGTAGGGACACTCTAGAGGTGGTACTTTACATATCAACCCTACATTTTGGGTAAATTGCAATTTGCACCAAAATTGGTACACAAGGCACAAGCATTATTCAAACAAGCTCCAACTTGGAACTTATGCTTTCCACAAGCCACCCCTTAGCATAATTGTCTATCTTATGATGCTAAAGTACTTGATGAACATTCAAAATGTGACATATTGAAATATAACCCCTCATCTTGGGTAAATTGTAATTTACACCCAAACTATCATATAATGCACAAACAGTTTGCAAATAAGCTCAAACTTGAAAATTAAACTCTCCTTGGATCATTACTTTTCAAAAGATTAAAACAAGTTTATAAATAACTTACTTAAGTAAAAATTCAAGGGTTATGGCATAACCCAGGTCAGGGATGTTACACAATGTCTATTATAAGCACAGATAAACTAAGCAGGAAGATAACAATATCATCAGGGTGAGTAGATTCAACTAAACGATATAAGCATGAAAATTAACATAGGTTAAGTAGATTAGACATATAAAATTGGGCAGTAGAACATCTTATAACTTTAGAAGTAATATGAAGAACATGTATAATAGTTGATTTCTCTTACCACATTATAATTCAAGAAATTAGTAGAAGAGACAAGGCATAATGTCAACCAATGTGAGTCATATTTTTGACCCTAAGGAAATATACTACATGCTACCTTGATGATTTGATTCATACCACTCAAATCCAACTGACCACTGCTAAGTCGAAATCAGTGCCATGCAAGATTAATGGAAGATCTGAAAACCATGATCTTCTCCTACACTACTCATCCAGTTTGAGTCTGCACCACAGTGAGATATAGTCAAACTGCAAAACAACAACTTATAGTCAAATCTATAGTCCTGTAGGCAATAACTCATAGTCAGAGATATGGTCCTATAAACACCTAGCCCGCCTTGGTGCAGGTCATGATGCTAGAAACAAGGGTATATAACCCAAACACTGAGGTACAACCACAACTATCCTCCATCAAATCATATCACAGCACATCCTCACCGAGACCCAACCACATCCATTCTCAAACACTTGGAGTCAATATGTTAAGGATAGGTAGTCACTTGAATCTAGAATAATCAATAGTATACACTGTGGGATTTCCTATTGAGTATGCATTTCACCATCCAACAAATTTTTGACTCTAGAATGGATCTATGGCACATGGAACCTACATGATTAGGGTTTCACTTGATTAGTTAAGCCAATTGGGTGTCTTTTAGCATCAATCAAGTTACAACGTACAAACCCAAAACAAACTCTACAAAGATAAGGATGCGTTACACCTCCAAAAGATATAAATTATATGAGGTATATACCTGGAACATCGTCACTTGATATCACTTCCATTAAAGGCTACTAACATTATCACATCACTAGGGGATAGAAATCCCTCATTTTATCACCAACGGATATCATCTTGCACTAGGCATTGAGCCTGTGCCAAGTCATAAGACCCAAATCACATTATCACTTATCTCATCATGCCTCATAAAGGCTCATACACATCACCTTATGTCACATCAATCACACTATATCATTCAATAGATATGTTATTCATTCCACCTGCATGGTTAGGTTACACAAGTAGGAGACAGAAAACACAATCACAAGCTATTTATTTAAACAAGATTAACAAGTACAACATACACTTGATGATTAGGGTTAAGGTTTCCATATAGCCGATTAGGGTTTAAATACAATAATCACCATTAGACCCTAGATACATCATTTCCCATTATCTTGGAATACATTAGGGTTTAACGTCATAGCTATGATTATTCAATCAATCACTCCATAGCACTAAGTATCCACCAATAATAGATTAGGATGTAATGACCGACATGGTTAACATATGTGTAATGACAATCAAGGATATCTCATGTGTAGCAACCATTAGCATTGGTCAGGGTAGAGACCGTAAGCAAGATATCACCCATGTGTAATGACCCACTACACATCACCATACATGCCTTCACCAAAATCAAACCAAGGCTCATGTTGCGACCAAAACCAACACAAAGAGTAGTGACCAACCAAAGCCAAAATAGGCGTTTCAACCAGCATAGCACAATTGTAGTGACCCACTACACAATGATCATGTGTTTCGATCGAAGGAAAAGACCAAGCATAGTGAAAATCGACCAATATCAGATGTATCGAATGAAACAAGCTCAAAGCTGTAGAGACCAATAAGGGCACAAGGTGTAACGACCATGGGTGATTAGGGTTAGCCATGTAGAGGCCGCAACACCCACAAACATGTAGCGACCATGAGCTTCAAGATAAGTGTAGAGACTATCAAGGTCAAGCTACAACCAAAAACACATGGCCAACTCTAAAACAAAACTAAGCCTTCATCAAAACAGATAATGAACATCAAGAAACCATGTGTCATTAGAGGGAGAAAACTCCATGAAAGGTTGGACATCAAAACCCTAAAAACAAACATCACCAAAGAACATAAGGGAAAACATTATAGGAGGAAGACCAATAGTCAAACTCATGTAATCAGAAATCAATACCTCTAAAATCACTTAACATGGTGACAACACTCAAAGATCATATGCTTGTAAGAATCATCGATTCCTCCATCACTTATAAATTGAGTGCATGAAAATTAGGGTTTAGGAAAGAGATTAATCCAAGAGAGAATACTACCAAATCATAAACCCTAGATCATTTTAACATCATATAACATCTTTAATTCCCATTTATAGATAGAAGAACAACATGCATACATGATTAGGATGCAACAATATAAGAGGGGAAAGTTATATAACCCGCCTTGTGAAGAAGATTGAGCTCTAAGAGAGAAGAGGAACTCCAACGCGGATCAACTCCACAGACACAAGGTCACCACAAGAAGGAGTAACATACCAAGGTAAAAGGATAGATCAAGGTGAAGAAAAATCAAACCCTAGGATGAATAAGAGAGAAGAAAGAGGAGAGCTTATTCTCACATAGGTACCACCATGGTCAATCCATAATCATCAACCTTAGTGAAGAGAAGGTCCTCAAAGAATAGCCACCATGGTTACACCATAGTAACATGGCCAAGAACAGAAGAGGGAGAGGTAGAGTTTCAAAGGAAAATGTGATCAAAGATGTGGACCACTTACTAAGAAGGAATATCACAAAGAATCACCACCAAGAAGATAATCAAGTTCAAGTTCATCACATGCAAGGATGATCGACTACCAAAGCACCAAGATCAACACTCTCTAGCTCCACCAAGCTCCAAGGTCGTCCCAAGCAAGAAAGAGGAAGAAGAGAGAGCTAAAAGGATTGCTTGCATGTGGAGGAGAGAGCTTATATACTCAAGGTTATGAGGGAGGTAAAGATATGACGTGTCAAGAAGTTTGAGCACCACTAGGACACTTGTCCAACAAAGGATTGGCCATGCATGTACACATACAAGAGAAACGTTAAAACCAACATGGTGTAGCAACCACTTTGTTCCCAAACACAACATGGTCAAAGAAAAACACATGTTAGCGATCAAAACACACCTTAAAACCCTAGTATCAACCACAACAAAAGCAAACCAAGAGTGTTGTGGTCGCAACACTTCAACAAGGAAAAAAACCCTATCAACTAAACCAAAATTTAAAGCCAAGGTCCAATAAAACCAACCAATCATGGTGTAGTGGTCGAAGAAATTCCAAAAGACATCATCAAGGTTGTAACATTGGTCGCTACACTCAAGAACACACATGGTCAACATCACCAACCATGCAACTCAAGTAAACCCTAAACAATACACATGATGCCACCTCACCATATATGGTTCGACAAGGTGCCCCATAGCATCATCTTCTCTCGCATGATGCTAGGGAATAAGAAGAACAACCTACATGTGACAAATTGCAAGATTAACCGTCATCATGGGTAACTTGCAAATTGGTCCAAAACAAGCATAACTAGCTCAAACATCAACTGGCTAGGACCAAACTAAAAACTAAACATGTTACATGCTATTAAGGCATATCAAGAGATTAGATTAAGGTCCAAGCATATTTTTAAGAAAAAAAAGCACAACCAAGCACTAATCTAGGCCAAGGGCCTTACAACCATAAACCTTTAACAAGGATTTTGCACCCGAAATCCTACATGAAAAGAGATAGGTACTTCCTACATATCTCTTCCTCAAGCTCCCATGTGGCTTATCCACAGTATGGTGATTCCACAAAACCTTAAACACAATGATATCCTTCTTCTTCAACTTCTTGATCCTTCTATCTAGGATCAAGACAGGACCCTCCACATACAACATGTCCTCATCCATCTCAACCGCTATAGGCTGCAAAACCAACTCAATGTTAGGGTGACACTTCCTCAACATTGAAACATGAAACACTGGATGCAACATGTGCAACCCAAGTGGCAACTCCAACTTATAAGCCACCTTCCCAATTTGTACCATCATAGGATAAAGTCCCATATACCTAGGAGACAACTTACCCTTCTTATCAAACCTCAACACACCTTTCCAAGGACAGACCTTGAGGTAAACTATGTCCCCCACTTGGAATTCGAAAGGTCTGTGACGATTATCAGCATACAACTTCTGCCTATCCTAGACTACCTTCAACTATTATCAGATCATCTTAATCTAATCTGTGGACTACTGTATCAGCTCATGACTCAAAAGTTAATATTCACCAGTCTCATAACAACATAGATGAGTTCTAAAATGTATCCCATACAAAGCCTCATATGATGCCATATCACACTCCCTTGATAACTGTTGTTGTATGAAAACTCTTTCAAATTGAGGTGTATATCCCAACTGCCCAGAAATTGCAAGACACAAGCTCTCAACAAATATTACAAAGTTTGTATAGTCCTCTCAGACTGTCCATCTGTGTGTGGGTGAAACATTGTACTAAACCTCAACTGCGTACCCATGGCTATATGTAGATGCTCCCAAAAGTAATGGGTAAATTGATGACCTCTATCTGACATGATGGTAGTTGGAATACCATGCAAATGTATGATATAATCAACATACACCTGAGCAAGATTCTCTAATGTATATGTTGTCTTTATAGGAAGGAAATACACTGACTTGGTCAATCTTTCAAAGACTACCCAAATGGAATCACGAGATTTGGCTGTCCTAGGAAGTTCAACCACAAAGTCCATCATGATATGATCCCATTGTCACTGCGGTATATGCAACAATTGTAAAGTCCCTACAAGTTTCTGATGCTCTACCTTAACTTGTTGACACACATCACACTTCTCCATGAACTCAGCAACGTCATGCTTCAAACTAGACCACCAATACATGTCTTTCAGGTTGTTGTACATCTTGATACAACCTAGATGCATAACGTACGTCAAAGAGTGAGCCTCTTCTAGAACTAACTTCCTTAGATCATCAACATTAGGAGCCACTACTCTACCATGGTAACTTACTATCCCATCATCTGACTCTTGGAAGCCAACACACTTCTTGATGACAAACTCTAGTCAGATCTGTTGTATCATAGTATCACCATATTTTGCATCTCTGATCTGGTTCCTTAACGTAGGTTTCACCTGTAAGTGTGCCAACAAGCCTGCTGACAAGGAGACTTCCAACTTTACATTCATATGATGCAAGGAGACCAACATATCTCTCTTATGGCACACCAAAGAACACAAATATACCTTCCCACGAGTGATGACAAAGAATACTACCTACTCAAAGCATCTTCCGCCACATTTGCCTTGCCGAGAGGGTAGTCTATGGTACAATCATAGTCTTTGGTCAACTCCATCCAGCGTCTCTATCTCATGTTTAACTCCTACTGCAAAAAGATGTACTTAAGGTTCCTATGGTCGGTGAAAATATGACACTTCTCACTATAAAGGTAGTGTCTCCATATCTTCAAAGCATGGACCACCACTGCAAGCTCTAGATCACACGTCAGGTAGCTCTCCTCGCATTTCTTAATCTATCATAAAGAAAAAGAAATCACATTCTTGTCTTGCCTCAGCACACAACCCAAATAATTCTTTAAAGAAACACAAAAACTATATATCCTTTCCCTTATTCTGGTAGAACCAACACTGGTGCGCTGGTCAACTTCTCCTTCAAAAGCTAAAAAGAATGCCTACACTTGTCATTGCAGACAAACAACATGTCTTTCCTCATTAACTTTGTTAGGGGTAACACCATTACATTGATGTTCTTGATGAATCACCTATAATAACCTGTCAACCCAAGGAAACTGCGAACCTCTGTCGGTGTCTTTGGTTGCTCCCATTCTAACACAGACTAAAACTTCTAAGGATCCACCACACACCTTCAACAGATATGATGTATCCCAGAAAAGACACCTCCTCTAGCTCACACTTACTGAACTTAGCATATAACTGGTGTTGTCTCAACAAGGTCAACACCTATCGTAGATGTTGCTCATGTAGATGACTATCATTGTGGCATACAACTCATGAAAACATAATTAACTAATGCGGAAGCGCTCACTAAGCAGCGGATTACCAAAAATCATTAAAAATTAAAACCTTTTTATCAAGAGATCCATCAAAGGAAAACTTTCTCACATAGAACCAAAGCAACACATTTACATTCTTGTTCGAAGGTACATATTCTGTATCAACTCTTTCTGAGAGTTACAAGCATTAACTGTCCTGTCAAGCTAAACACAAGAAGTATAAAATTTCGAGGCACTGAGCCAAAATATCGAAAGCACTAACTACTACTTCGAGGACCTGAGAGTATGGAGACGACACATAGGACTCTATCTATATCTATACAAGACATAACAACCAGTGTCTCCACCTGAGACTTCACTGCTGTCCCTGCTGCTGTTGTTGTTGCTTCCCTTCACCTACTGAAGGATTCCTACCTCCTCATCCGCGTCCACCTAAAAATGTGATTCCCACGGGGGTGAGACAATTGTAAATTGCCCCAGTGAGAGATATAACTCTCCGCCAGAAACATTATTATTGCAGCTTAAGAAGATAAATATACACAAAGGAATTATATTTGTTTGGTAGAAGTTAATTCAATGTCTAACATATTAGAATATCATTCTTATCAAAAGCAATATAGCTATAATTTGATAGAACAACATGTCACTTATCCTTTAAGGAATATGAAGAATATGTATAACATTTATTCACTATAGAATCATTACCACATCATTAATTCTCTTCAGGCTTAGATCATATATCTAATGCCTGGCATTGTCATTGGGGAGTCATGTCCTGTAGACATACTCTTTTCACAAAGTGTTGGGATCTTAGTCCCTCAACTCATCAAGTACATTTCCACTTTTTAATAAGTTCATTATCATGATTATAGAATTTGGGTATTTGAACCCATAACTCACCATAGAACACTTATTTCCACTTATTAGGTAACTTCATACCTTTATATCATCTGACCCAGGGACATTATAATTCTTGCTACACAAAGCATTGCACATAGTTCACAAAGCTCATAAACAATCTAAGATAATTAGCACATCATGTGACACACAAGACTTATTAATTGTAAGTTACCGCTCACTAAGTAACAAAGCATATGAAGGCTTATAAGACCTATAGAACATTTTTAGTATACAGAACATCATAGCTCATACCTGGCTATGCTCATCATCTCAACATAACTGCATGATTAGTGATCATGATACCATTACATATTAGTAACATGCAATACAAGGGTTATCTTATTACATTCATAACCCATCAATCTGTATTAGAGTTTCACATAGGATTACTCTATGTTAAGACTTCACATAGCATTATCTTGTACTACGGTTTCACATAGCATTACCCTATATTAGGGTTCACATAGCATTAACTTATGTTAGGGTTTCACATAGCATTACCTTGTATTAGGAATTCACATAGCAAGGAATCAATATGAATAACATAAGTATTCAATCATACTCATTTATTCTCATCATTCATCATTGAATGTATTATCAACGCAAAGTATGAGCTTCTCTCTCATCTTATCCAGAATATGATTACATCATAGTTTATAGGTTTGGAATAACCTTTTCATAAGGCATGTTAGCCTATTGCACTTTAGTCCAAAATAAGCAAACATTGCTTCAACATTGTTCAAATAGGACCAAAATTGAAACATAAGTTTCTCATGAGCCTTAATTACTTTTCCCAAGATTAGATTAAGTATCTACTCAACCTTATTAGGCAAAACATCTAGGGTTAACACATAATCCAGGTTAGGGATGTTACAAATTATAAACCCCTAACAAGGATTTTGTCCCCGAAATCCCAGAAAAAGGAGGGACAGATTATTCAGTTGTCATACCCTCAAGTGTCCACATAACTTCTCACTGTTATGGAGATACCATGGATTCTGTAATCCACACAAAGTTCCTTTCATTAATTCAACCTTATCAATGTTTATGTTTATGCAAAGCATAAACCCCTAACATATGATGTCCATATTATTGAAAGGAAAAAGCATAAAAGATCATACTTCTATCATCACCCAAGAATATTTATCAAAAGGAAAAACATATATATCTAACAGAGATAATTCACTCAGTAATCCTTTATTCATAAAGTTCACTTAGCAAACTCTATGTAATTGGGAATATTCACTTAACTTTTCCTTTTTGTTGGAAATGTTCACATAGCTTTTCCTTTTAGTTGGGAATGTTCACATAGCTTTTCCTTTTTGTTGGGAATGTTCACATAGCTCTTCCTTTTAGTTGGGAATGTTCACATAGCTTTTCCTTTTAGTTGGGAATGTTCACATAGCTTTTCCTTTTTAGTTGGGAATGTTCACATAGCCCTTCCTTTTAGTTGGGAATGTTCACATAGATTTTCCTTTTTGTTGGGAATGTTCACATAGCTCTTCCTTTTAGTTGGGAATGTCCACATAGGTTTTCCTTTTAGTTGGGAATGTTCACATAGCTTTTCCTTTTTAGTTGGGAATGTTCACATAGCTCTTCCTTTTAGTTGGGAATGTTCACATAGCTCTTCCTTTTAGTTGGGAATGTTCACATAGCTTTTCCTTTTAGTTGGGAATGTTCACATAGCTTTTCCTTTTAGTTGGGAATGTTCACATAGCTTTTCCTTTTAGTTGGGAATGTTCACATAGCTTTTCCTTTTAGTTGGGAATGTTCACATAGCTTTTCCTTTTTAGTTGCATTATACTCTCTAGATTGTTTCAGAATGACTACTTGATCAGAGTAATAAAAAAGATAACAATCTAAGAGTTTCATACTTGCCTTATCTTCGATAATCATATACCTAGCCAGGGTATATAAGTATTGAGATTAGGTAGTATGCACTTTATTTTTTATCATATTCCTCACTTTTCATATTATTATACACACAGAATTTTCCATTTCCTAGATTTTCTCCAGGCATCACTTCTATATCCCTCCTTTTATTACACAGATAAGAGAGATTATAAAGCATTTTAAGAAATACTGAGTAAAATGTAGATTCTCATCTTCCTTGTGTCCTTATAGGACTAGTCAAAGGAAGTTTAAAAATAACTACTTTCATATCTTTAACACATAGAATCATAATATGAAGTTTCAGATTGAATATATTTCATTTAAGTATTACCCCTCAAGGTCACCTATAACATTAGGTTGTTTTCAACACATAGTGTCCAGTTATCTCATGTTGCTGCTTTTGCCTTCTCTTAGTGGCTACTGCCATGGTTCACTAGGCATCTATTGCACTGGTGACACCAAAAACTTTGGCTTTTTAAAATATTTAGGCAAATGTCTCTAAAATTATAGAGATCTTACCTTAATTCTCAGCTTATTGCCCCTCCTTGGGTACTACCATCACAGATGTACTATTTATCCAAACTTATGGCAGAATCTACTTTCTCACCATATATTAATCTTTCCCATATTTCCACTGTTCCAACATCACCATGTCACTCAGGAATCCTTTCAAAGCCCAAAGTTTATGCATTAAAGACTGGTAACTTAGGTTGTAATACTAGTATCCAGTCTTCTATATGCATTATTGTTGTCCTATCCTACCCTTCAAGAGCATAACATAGGATTCTCTATCCTGATTAGGTCAAGATAGGAATTCTCAGGCACTTTTTCTCCTCTTTCCTGGTCCCATGCACCCTCTTCTGGTACTACAACATTGCCCTTAGCAATGTGTTCCTCATGTTCTCCAGTCATTTTCAAATTCTTCTTCTCCTATGTGAGCAGAAGATACAATCAGATAAACTGGAAGACACTTAGAACAGACTCTACAACCTCAGTCCTATGTCTCTGTAGACTCAGCGAACCTAAAGCTTTGATACCACTTAATTGTGGCATACAACTCATGAAAACATAATTAACTAATGCGGAAGTGTTCACTAAGCAGCAGATTACCAAAAATCACTAAAAATTAAAACCTTTTTATCAAGAGATCCATCAAAGGAAAACTCTCACATAGAACCAAAGCAACACATTTACATTCTTGTTCGAAGGTACATATTCTGTATCAACTCTTTCTGAGAGTTACAAGCATTAACTGTCCTGTCAAGCGAAACACAGGTAGTATAAAATCTCGAGGCACTGAGCCAAAATCTCAAAAGCACTAACTACTACTCCGAGGACCTGAGAGTACAGAGACGACACATAAGACTCTATCTATATCTATATAAGACATAACAGCCAGTGTCTCCACCTAAGACTTCACTGTTGTCCCTGCTGCTGTTGTTTCTGCCCTTCACCTACTGAAGGATTCCTGCCTCCTCGTCCGCGTCCACCTAAAAATGTGATTCCCATGGGGGTGAGACAATTGTAAATTGCCCCAGCGAGAGATATAACTCTCTGCCAGAAACATTATTATTGCATCTTAAGAAGATAAATATACACAAAGGAATTAGATTTGTTTGGTAGCAATTAATTCAATGTCTAACAGATTAGAATATCATTCTTATAAAAAACAATACATCTATAATTTGATAGAACAACATGTCACTTATCCTTTAAGGAATATGAAGAACATGTATAACAATTATTCACTATAGAATGATCACCACAACATTAATTCTCTTCAGGCTTAGATCATATATCTAATGCCTGGCATTGTCATTGGGGAGTCATGGCCTGTAGCCATACTCTTTTCACAAAGTGTTGGGATCTTAGTCCCTCAACTCATCAAGTACATTTCCACTTTTTAATAAGTTCATTATCATGATTATAGAATTTGGGTATTTGAACCCATAACTCACCATAGAACACTTATTTCCACTTATTAGGTAACTTCATACCATTATATCATCTGACCCAGGGACATTATAATTCTTTCTACACAAAGCATTGCACATAGTTCACAAAGCTCATAAACAATCTAAGATAATTAACACATCATGTGACACACAAGACTTATTAATTATAGGTTACCTCTCACTAAGTAACAAAGCATATAAAGGCTTATAAGACCTATAGATCATTTTCAGTATACAGAACATCATAGCTCATACCTGGCTATGCTCATCATCTCAACATAACTGCATGATTAGTGATCATGATACCATTACATATCAGTAACATGCAATACAAGGGTTATCTTATTACATTCATAACCCATCAATCTATATTAGAGTTACACATATGATTACTCTATGTTAAGACTTCACATAGCATAATCTTGTACTAGGGTTTCACATAGAATTACCATGTATTAGGGTTCACATAGCATTAACTTATGTTAGGGTTTCACATAGCATTACCCTGTATTAGGAATTCACATAGCAAGGAATCAATATGAATAACATAAGTATTCAATCATACTCATTTATTCTCATCATTCATCATTGAATGTATTATCAACACAAAGTATGAGCTTCTCTCTCATCTTTTCCAGAATATGATTACATCATAATTTATAGGTTTGGAATAATCTTTTCATAAGGCATGTTAACCTACATTCAATAGAGTGCATTACATCTCAATGTAACCATTGATATGACACATCTCATGTGTCATTCATCCAATTATCCTGGACTTATAACACATCAAGGTATACCAGTATTGGGGTGGTGGATGTGATATCTATCATATCTTGATGTATCACTTCCCTCAACACCTTTATCTCACTTGAGTTCATACACTTAGTTTGTATTAGGGTATTCCCCATCATAATACTTTATGCACCAGTTCATCACAATTATCATGTAAAGTAGTGGTCATTAGTCACTTCACTTAGAATATACAACCATTTCCAAAACTATGGACTCATCCTTAAGTTAGGAACTAACAAAAAGGCCATACTAGGTCATTTGCAAATCAACTTCAAGTCGAGCATAGAGCACCACAGCCGTGTAGTCAAGAATGGCCATGCAAGGGGAAGCCACCACAACCGTGCTACCTTGCACAGTCATGCTATAGAAAATCACCACGACCGTTTTACACCACCACGGCTTCCATCATCCAACCCCTTTAGCTTAATTAAAAATTGCATTCTCCATATTTATAATTTGAGGATTCACATAGAATATTCCATACATTTGTGGATTTCACATAGTATTATTCTCCAAAAGAGTTTTACATAATCATCCTTCTATATTAAGGATTCACCTAGTATTATGTGAAATTAGAATTTCACAACACATCACCCAGTGGAAGGACTTCACATAGAATTAGTAGCACAACCCAATATTAGGGTTTCATATACCTTTACCCCATTTCAGGGATTAGGGTTTATCATTCACATCCAAGTGGGGTTTCTCTTTCCTCATACCCAAATTAGGGTGAGAATATACAATTCCCATTAAATTAGGGTTTCCTTCATTGTTATACTAAGTTAGGATTTCATCATCACCCAGGATTTATGATAACACTCAGCTTTGCCCTAGATTAGGGTTTCACACATAGCTTTGTTCTAATTAGAGTCTCACACATAGCGTTGCTCTAATTAGGGTTTCACACATAGCATTGCTCTAATTAGGGTTTTACACATATCATTGCTCTAATTAGGGTTTCACACATAACATTGCTCTAATTAGGGTTTCACACATAGCATTGCTCTAATTAGGGTTTCACACTTAGCATTTCTCTAATTAGGGTTTCACACATATCATTTCTCTAATTATGGTTTCACACATAGCATTGCTCTAATTAGGGTTTCACACATAGCATTGCTCTAATTAGGGTTTCACACATAGCATTGCTCTAATTAGGGTTAAGGCTCATTGATTAGGGTTTCATGATCTCATTATTATGGATCAACCATTATCACATAGTTTACTCATAATGAGAGAATTAGGGATTAATTATATAAGCATTCATCTCTATCATTCTCTCTCTCATCCTCTTTAGGATGTTAAGTAATCCAAGATTAATCTAGGTCAACTCTTCACTTGAGTACACATAGCTAGGGTTAACCTTCACAATCATCATGGGTCTACATCTTTATTAATCACATAGCTGATTGACCTTTGATAATATTAGATGTCCAAATGGTCTAATCAATTAAACCGTCAATTATATAATGAATTCAAAAGAATAGACCAATTAAACTTTCAATTCCACAAAGTGATCAATCGGGTTAACCATTGAAATCTTCAAATGCATTAAGTATCTAAATAGGTTCACCATATTGGACCTTCAATTACCTGAGATATTCAAATGGATTAACCATGTTGTTCTTCACAAAGTTAATTACTTAGACCCTCAATGATCTTGGTTCTCATACATCAATTGGTTGAAAACCATTTGAACAAGTTATACTTGAAACCAATTGGACAAGGTAGGTATTGAAAACCGTTTGCTCTTTGGGTCTCCAAACGGTTTGAGATCGTTTGGTCCCAAATGGTCTGGAGACCATTTGGTCCCAAATGGTCTTGAGACCGTTTGGACTCAAACTTTCTTGAGACCTTTTGGTCCAAACCTTCTCAAAACTACATGGACCAAAAAGGTACTTCAACACTCAATCGATTCAATGTTTCAATCCATGGACCAATAATAAATTGAATCACTAAAGCATTCATCAATTGGACCACTGAATCACCATTCAAATAGATCTTCAATTTAGGGTTTTGAATCCAATTTAACTAGGTTTGATAATCAAGAAACCATCACTTAGGGTTTGAAATCGAGGATCCATCAATGGTTTACATTGTGGAATCAAATCGATTGAAACCAATGAACTATCATCATCACATGATATGACCTGACCTCAAACGGTCTTGGATGACCACCAAACGGTATTGAGACCATTTGGTTGATCTCCAAACATTCTTGAGACCGTTTTCCCATTCCATCATCAAAAACCATGACATCCAATTAGGGTTTTGGACCATTGGATTGATTATCAAATCAACACTTAGTTGCAATTCAATTTGGTATCTTTGGATCATCAAATACCCAACCATGCTCAACCCTAGACCTACAAACGGTCTTGGGTGACCCTCAAACGGTCTTGAGACCGTTTGGGTGATTACCAAATGGTTTTGAAACCGTTTGGGTCAATCAACCCAAACCATCAACTTATCCAATTGCAAAATCATCACTTAGCCGATTAGGGTTGATACCATATCTTTAGATCTTCAAACACTTATCCATACTTAACCCTAGACCTCCAAACGGTCTTGGGTGACCCCCAAACGGTCTTGAGACCATTTGGGTGATCCCCAAACAGTTTTGAAATCGTTTGGGTCAATCAACCCAAACCATCATCTCAATCAATTGGAAATTCAGCACTTAGTCGATTAGGGTTTGCAATTAAGTAATCATTCACAATTGAAACCTTCAAGATCAAACCAATTGAAACCATTGGATCAAAATCCAAGCACCACATCATATATCTTCAAATGGTCAACCATCTCAAACGGTTTGGGACCCAAACCACCAAATGGTTTGCAAACTGTGTGGTCACCAAACAGTTTGGTGAAACTGTTTGGTCCCAACATTGAAACTGTTTGCCCTAGATATTTGGGGAGGTGTGTGCTTATGATGATTTAATCATCATCAATCTCCAAACTCACGAAATATACTGTGATTTCCATGGAGATTGCATCAATCAACCAAACTTAATTTCGGAAGTGTAGAAATGATCACCAATTGATAAGGAATTGATTGCAATAATAAAATTAAGGGTTCAAGTTATAAAACCCGCCTCCAATTGAGCTCCAAAGCTCCAAGATCACGGCACAAATGGTGGATGAATCTCTTGCAACTCCCTCTAGGCTCGTCCTCAATCTTTTGGTTGAAAAGTTTGGCTAGAGTTGAAGAGGAGATCGAAATAAGAAGAAATCAATGATTTATTTTCGATTTCCACCATGGAATCAAGGAGAATGAAGGTCAAGGGATTACCGACAGGTTGGGTATCGTTCTCCTGGTACTCCCTAGCTCCTTGGTCGTTTTCCAAGCAAGGGGAAGGAAAGAAATCCGAAAAAGCCTTTGTTTTGGCTTGGAAAGGTACTTTTATAAGAAAATTGATGAGAGAGAAAATACTTTATAAAAATCTTTTTATTCCAATTTTTTTGCCACCACTTCCCCCCTTGGTTTCTTGCATTCAAGTGAATCTCTATCCCCACCGAACTCCCTTCCATTATCCATGAATTAAGGGAAAATAAATTAAGCACCTTAACCCTTATAATAAGAATATCCATATGTGAGTGGAAATTCTTTTCCTTATAATAATGGTGAGTGGGATTTCACCTCCTTAGGATATGCTCGTGCCTTTGCAAGGATTTAAACTCATCCACACACATCTAAATCCAACCATTTTAATTTTTTTTGAAGGCCCTTTAATTAATACATTCATTTTTGCCCTAAATTAAATTAAGGTTTCACTTAGGATTAAATCTTGATTATTTTAATATCAAGATTCTCTCTCCTCCAACTTAATTCAAATGAGGCGCCCCTCTCATTTTATTTGCTCTAAAATATGCCAAGAAACATTAGGGACCTTGTTGAAGTGGTAATTTGCATATTGAACCCTAGGTTTTGGGTAAATTGCACATTACACCAAAACTAGGTTCTAATGCACAAGGATTGCTTTACAAGCTTAATCTTGGTGCCCAAGCTTATGAAAACCATACCACTACATCATATTCATTCTTATGATGTCTCTACATCAGAGGAACATCTTATCATGTGAAATTTGCAAGTTAACCCCTCAACTTGGGTTATTTGCACTTTAGTCCAAAATAAGTAAACATTGCTTCAACCTTGTTCAAACAGGACCAAAATTGAAACATAAGTTTCTCATGAGCCCTAATTACTTTTCCCAAGATTCACTACTATAGAAATAGCCTTTGGCATCGGTTTTTTGACCCCCTTTGGCGACGATTTTCAAGCGACGCCTATGTGGGCATCGCTAAAGGTCGAACTCTTCGGCGTCAGTTTTCTAACTGACGCCTATATGATATATAGGCGTCAGTTATATATAGTTGGCCGACGTCTATAGGGTTCGCGCCAAAAAAAAGGGCACCACCTAGGAAACTTTTGACGTCGTTTAACAACTGAACACCCGACGCCATACTCCCAGACGACACGGTCGTGCTTCGCTGCACGGCCGTGTTTAGTACTATAGGCGTCAGTTGTATACTCATAAGAGATGCCTTTTCCACCACGGCCGTGCTTTCCTGCACGGTCGGGTTGTTTGTCGCATTCGGCGTCAGTTTTTATCCAATAACCGACGTTGTATGCCTTAGGCGTCGACGTTATATAAATAACCGACGCCTATACTTTAATTTTTTTTTTCTTATCAGTTTGCATTCCTGCTGTGGCTGGTCAGCAGGATGAGAACCTACAGTTCGGTTTCCTGAACTGCAGGTTTACGACATCCATTAATATCAGCCTACAAACAGGCCACAAACCTGCAAAATTAACAAATATTTTTTCACACAAGTAGATACATTCAGACATCAATTCAATTTCACATTCACACATGTAGAAACATTCAAATACATGTATAAACATTCAGAAATATTCATTTACAAAATATCATTCAGGATCGCTATCAACATCCCAATTATATCTTACAATCGCCACTGCTTGTATGGCTTTTGCCCATTCTTCTCTTACTTCATTTAATGCTTCCATCGTATATGGAGCATTTACATTTTTTAAGCGTTTACCTATAGTGTGGTCAGTTTTAAACACCTACAGAGAGAATGATGTATATATATAAGTAATAATATAAAAATAAGATTGATATATTTCATACTAACTAATGAGACTATATATAATACCTCATGTATGCTATTAATATCCAATGCGGCATGTCGGATAATCATCTGCATAAATTGCATCACATAGTATGCGCATGCCCAGCCGTTGTCTTGTGTAGTGCACTATAAATTGAAACATACAAAATATTAAAAAATACAACTAAGCACAGTTCACATAAATAATATATACATTGGAGTCGGGAACTTACTTTTACGTTCTCCCAAATTATTGGCTGGTTCTTTCTCTTTGGGACATTTCCTCCAGCATTTTTGAATGCATCTAAACCCCTACATCTTAATGTAACATAGTAAATTGCATAATTAAATAGTAATGTAATAACATATGTTAACAGATATAAAAATGAAATATTTCTCACCAGAATAATGGCATTCTCAATATGTGTCCAATTTTAGTGTTCAATGTACTTCCCGCAGGATATAGATAATAAACATTGAATGTCCCGGGGACAATAACTAGTAACTCCCAATGTCTAGCGCTATAGGTAAAAAAGTTAAAAATTAATAACTCAAAATGCACAATAAAAATGGAATTTTCTTAAGTCCAAATTATAAATAAAGTAAACTTACTTGACATTGAATGGAGCTATTATTATCGTCTTGTTTTGCTGACAGAAAATTTTAAAAGCATCTATACAGTATTGTTGAACACTATCAGGGTCTTTAGCTACCATACTAATAAATGATGGAATAAAAAATCCCACATGATCAAATGCAAATTGTTTGCATTGATCTTTGAATAAGTAGCTACAAAACATGTATTACGTATGCATTAATATATAAGAAACCAGATCACCAGGTCTTACACAAGGTATATGGATGTATAAACAAGATCTCACCTTATCCATGTCTCTATCATTGATGTATTCAGCCAATCATACATAAACAGCTCAATAATAACTTGTATAAATAAAGAGCTATCGTATGATTGACCTGCATAATCTTCTTCTAAGGAAACAACTATAGGGCAATGTATATTATGTGCCCGTAGCCAACATGCCATTCCCCTACAAGAAGGATCTAACGGGTATTTTAGGTCAGTTGGAACCCAACTTGGTAATGCAGGAAGTGGAGGTGGAGGCCTAGGTGCTCCGGATGTCTTCTTTTTAACCTATATATATAATTTCAGATCAGTTGACCTCATATATACACATTAACAATCTAAAGTAATGTAAATTTATCTTACAATTTCAGTAGTGTAGAAGACATCTGCTTTGGGCCACAATATCACCCCTCCTTCTGCCTCACCAAGTGTATCAATATCTGGGTGGGCATATGGAAATGCTGCTTCACTCCAATCGGATAATACACATATCGGGCTCACATGAACATAGCCCTGTGGCATTGGAGTCCCATGAAACATTGCCCCAAGAAGGGACGGGTAAGCCCGCGCCTCTGCAACAACATAGTCTTGCATTCTTAAGGGGCATGGCTTCAATGCCTACAAATTTACGTAAAGAATGTTATACATATATACATATCATCTTGAAAACATATCATCTTGAAAAGACTAGCTACAATGTCATAAACAATACTTACAGGAGACGTGCTAGGCGATGGGTCTCCAGGATTACTCGCAGTCTGTGCATCAGGAGAAGAGTGGGTCGCCATAGGCTGATTGGAAGCGTGAGATGCCTACCACTGCACTATTTCTTCCTTGACCTTCTCAGCAACTATATCATTGACCTTCTTAGCAACTATATCCTCAACTCTCTTACTCTCCTATACATGGATAAAAGAAACATTAGCTTCTTATTATTGAATTCCCTTTTGCAGTAACATTCTAAAAAAAGAATAGGTTACCTCTTCTTGTGAAAGTGCCACTCTGGGTTTGCGCTGGGATGGCCCAAAGAATGCTTTGATGCCCACACCAGCGCCTACGCCCCTAACACGTCCAGGATTCTCTGGGTTACCCAGAGCAACTGTCAATTCATCCCTTGTGCCCTGAGGGATGAATGTGCCTTGTTTCCTTTGCTCGTGCAGCTCCCGCTAATCACCATCAACACACATGATTAGTTAACACCACAAATAATCAATATTCAAACGATTGCTCTAAGAGTTGTATTTTACCATTTTCGCAGCCGCCTCATCAGTTACGGGCTTCTTTATTTCACCCTTCTTGTTTTGCCTCCCAGCTATCCAGATATCATGGCGAGGCATGGGTGTGGCAGACTCCTGAGTAGCAGTAGACTCCTGAGTAGCCGCAGACTCCGCCTGTAGTCTTTGGCGAACGCTTGAATAGCCCTTTGGATCCATAGTGTGGTCATGCACATTCAGTGCACGCCTTGCTTTTTGCTCGTCACTGAGGGCCTAGTTAGTATGCACATTAATGATTTTGTTAGTAGCACTAAATGTTAATCTTGAATAGGTGAATACAACGTATATTAATTAAATTGGGAGTGACGCCTAATACCTTGAATTCTTCAGATTTTCTTGAAGCAAAAAAATTGTCCCAATCTTCTTTGTCCAAGAAGTTCCACTGCTCAAGGGCTGACTTCTTCTTCTTATCACCATCTTTTATGTATTCTCTATTCAGATTTGTCCTATAGTTCCTAAGCATCTTTCCAGCGCGTTGCATCACACTTTTACGATGCAGCTTCTCATCCAATGCAAACAGATTCTGTAAAATAGAATTCTTATTAACTAGTATCCAAAAATAGAATTGCAAATAATATAATTTGTAATCTACAAAATAGAATTGCAAATAATAATAACTCACGCATAAATCCTTCCATATCAAGTCTTTCTTCTCCTGAGGAACTTTATGCCAATTATCATACTTAACACCACAATGGCTTCGAGTGACACACCCAAGATAGTTTACAAAATTATTGCGGTTCACTCCAATTGCATTTCCTCCATTATCAAAATCAACAACCAATTTGGATCCACTGCCACTCAGCGCTATTAACTTCTTCAACAGAGTGATGCCCCTTTTCTTGTTAAGTGTTTGGTGCTGTGCATCAAGTTGCTCCAGTGCTTCAGTGGGTACATGTGCATCATCAACCTAAAATTTGACAAAAATAAACACACTTAATTAGCACAATATAGAAATATGGGATATATGACATAACTAGAAGATAATGAATTTTATAGAAATACAGGATATGATTTTTAGAACTTACATTGGTATCCTCGCCATGCTCGTCATGGACAACATGCTCATCATGGACTTCATGCTCATCATGGACATCATGCTCATCATGGTCAGCCATCTTCTGAATTTCATTAAAAAGGCAAACATTTAGCATTTGTATTAACTAGAAAAAGGCAAACATTTAGCATTTGTATTAAATAGAAAAAGGCAAACATTTAGCATTTGTATTAACTAGAAGATAATGAAAAATCAAATCTAAAAATGATATTGATATTAAAAAAGCAAACATTTAGCTTCAATAAAAAAATATAAACATACATGCCTCTAAAATTGTGATCTTTTATCAATAAAAAAATATAAACATACATGTCTAGGCCAACAAACACATGTGATGTCATTCTTATATATAATAAATGTGTACCACCTATCCCATCTTTGAACACCTAATCTCACTAGTAAGTGTATAATGTGTATTGGGTTTTCAAGAAAATTTTGGCAGCATTTCCCCGATGTTCTCTAAGTACATATGTACTTAGAGAACAAACGGGGAAATGCTACCGAAATTTTCTCGAAAACCCAATACACATTATACACTTACATCCTAAGTGAGATTAGGTGTTCAAGAACAGTCCCAAACCGGGGACTATCCAAGATTTACTCCTAATGAATAAATCTTGGACGGGTTTCTAGGCTAACAAACACAATAATAGATATGTACTTGTTAGGGTTTCATCACGATTAATGTTAGGGTTTCATCACAATTGATGTTAGGGTTTAATCAAATCAAATTAGGATGCTACAATTGACAAGTTTAAATCTTATTTCAACATGTATCAAAATTTACTGAATTAGGCCAAACATTACGATTAGAAGCACAAATATATGACAAATATATGCAAGCAACAAACCATTATATGGAACTAATCCTACATTATACACATACTTTTCCTGAGTAAGATAATGTGCACTTCATGGAATTATTAATATCTGAATATATATAAGTTGTTTCTACCTACTTTGATGGGATTTTATAACATTCGAGTCTTCCATTTAAGGCATTAGATGCATATATTGCAGTCCATTGTGTTGAGATAAGAATCCCATGTGATACACACGATTGAGAATCTTTCACCATACTAGGAAAATACTATAGCATGTCCTCTCTAAATCTAGGTTCAGCATATACATCCAAATTAAATACACAACTAGATATTCATTTAGGTGTTAGACATTCATTTAGGTGTTCCTGATAACTCGCAGGTATGCTCAACTACACAACTGTGGCAGAGCAGTACTGGAGGAAGCATACCTTTCGGTAGCGGCAACGGACAAGTAGGCGAGCAACAACAACTGACCTCCCAACAGTGGTGGCATTGATCGGCGAGCTCCAGGCGGTAGGGAAGGTAGGTGCAGCGGTGGCTGGCGAGCTCCAGGCGGCATGGCAGACAGACCAAGGAGCAGCGGCGTCGGCGGCAAGGAGCAGCGGCGTCGACGGGCGGCGGCAAGGAGGAAGGCAGCGCGGCGGCGAGCTCCAGGTGGCATGACAGGCAGACTAAGGAGCAGCGGTGTCGGCGGCAAGGAGCAGCGGCGTCGGCGGGCGGCGGCAAGGAAGAAGGCGACGGCGACGGCGACGCAGAGCAGCAGCAACGCCGTCGACGGCGAGGAAGCAGCAGGCACCAGGAGGCGAGCAGCAGCGGGTGATGAAATTCAGAAGACGACGAAACAGAAGAAAGAGGACAGTGGCCGTTCGAGGGTCTATTAAGTTGGTGAAAGGCGTCGGTTATAAAATACAACTGACACCTAACGTCTTCGGCGTCAGTTCTACTTAAATAACCAACGTCCAATTAGACAAATTTTGCCCTAAATAGTATGGCGGGAACCATTATCGGCGTCGGTTATCAATGGATACCCGACACCTAAGCTGGAACTTTTCACACAATTTTTCATCTTATATAGGCGTCAGTTTGTTGGTAAAACACCGACGCTGTATGTGCCAAATTTTTTTCGCTCAAAAATTGGATTTCGCGGGCGATTTTAGGCGTCGGTTGTTTGTTATGCAGCCGACGCTGAATACAAATTGGTACCCGTGTCTGGCTGGTCTTCGAATATAGACGTCAGATTTACTAAATAGCCGACGTGTAATGTTATAGGCGGCGGTTTTTGTAAATAACCGACGCCCAGAAAAGCGACATTGAATGCTGTTTCTGTAGTAGTGATTAGATTAAGTATCTACTCAACCTTATTAGGCAAAACATCTAGGGTTAACACATAACCCAGGTCAGGGATGTTACAATTATGGGAGTAGATCAAGATGGCATCAATGAACACCACTACAAAATTGTCAAGATAAAGCCTGAACACCCTATTCATCAAGTCAATGAACATTGTTGGTGTGTTGGTTAGCCCAAACATCATAACCACAAACTCATAGTTACCATACGGAGTACTAAAAGTTGACTTGGGTATGTCATCTACATTTATTCGTAACTGATGGTATCCTGACCTTAGATCTATCTTTGAGAACACTTCAACAATCCTCAACTGATCAAACCAATAATCTATATGTGACAAAGGATACTTGTTCATCATTGTCACTTTGTTCAACTGTTATAATCAATGCACAACCTCACAGATCCATATTTCTTTTTCATGAACAACACGGGAGCACCTCAAGGAGATGTGTTCGATCTAATAAAACCTTTCTCAAGCAACTCCTCCAACTTCTTCTTCAGTTCTTGCATCTCAACTGGTGCCATCCTGTATGGTGTCTATGCTATTGGGTGCATGCCGGGTACCAGATGATCTCAAAGTCAATCTCTCTAGGAGGGGGTACACCCAAAAACTCATCAGGAAACACATACTCAAACTCACAGACAATTGGCACTTCATGGATACTAGGAATCCTCACCTTGGTATCTATCACATGTGCCAAGAATGTATCACAACCCTATCTCATCAACTTCTTTGTTGTCATTGCCGATACCAAGCACGTCGGACGAATCTTCCTATCACCTTGGAATATGCATGAGACATAACCATTGACAAACGTCACCACTTTGGAACTAAAATCCAAGACCACCCAATACTTATCCAAGGTACCCATTCCAAGGATTACATCGAATCCAAGTATGTCAAGTGGTATGAGATCCACTTGAATTTTGTGTCCTGAGAAAAAAAGAACACATTATGGAAAAAACTCCCACAACTTGACGAAACCAACCAAAGGGGTTTCTAAACGAAGACTATCACGTCTATGACTAATAGGAAAAGAACAACTAGTAATCACTTATCTAGTGATAAAGAGTGCGTCACATCGGGGTCAACCAAAATATAAATAAAACATAAGAAGACAAATCATAATGGAATAACTCCATCTGACCTATCATGACTCTTGGGTTGACTACTCCTTCCGGATGACTCATGGCATAGAATCGAGTCATTAAAAGTTGTTGTCCCCTTCCTCTGCTTCTTGTCCATACTAACTGACCTATGATATCTGTCTACGTCCTTGGCCTCCACATCTGTTGAACTATTGTTGTTGCGACCCTTGATGTCTCTATCTCAGCTGTTGTATCACCTCTTCATCCTTCACATGGAAATACCACTTAGTATGACCAACCTTCCCACACTTATAGCATGTCTTACTCTTGTACCATGGCCTATATGGCCTAGTCTTTAACAATAATGCCGCACTATGCACTCCTATTGGTGGAAAACTATAACCTCTACCTTTTCTCGACGACCACTATGCCTAAACTGCCAAATTTTACTGTGAATGAGGCAATAAGAACCTAGGATTTTTAAAGCCTCCAGATGATTGTCCTTGATACATGTCTCTTTTTGGCATTCACCTCTCACTGCTCTATGACTGACCTCTCTATCCTCCTGACTAACTCCACAAATGTGGCAAGCCATTCCCTATTCTCCAAAGCTAACATAGGTGTTGTCAGTTTGAAGTTCAAACCCTTCTCAAAGTGTTTGATTATCTCCTTATCTGTAGTATCCATGTGCCGACAAAACCTCAACATCTCCATGAACTTCACCTTGTACTCATTAATCATCATATATCCATGTCAAATATTCTCAATTAGAGTGATCTTCTTTTCCAGGTAAGTCTCCAAAAATTATCGACTCACAAACTTCCACAGAAAGTCTTCCCAATTGATCAGAACACCATGCCTCTTCTCCTCCTCAATGGCCCACCAATGGCCAACACTATCCTTCAACAAGTACATTGTGTGCTTCACCTTACCTCCTCAGGGATATTGAGGATCGTGAAGGCCTTCTCCAGACCGGCCAACCACATACCAGCGTATGTCAGATCTGCCATACCAACATACTCCAACTACCCCATGAAAACCACTAGAGGGGGGGGTTGAATAGGGTTTTATGATATTTTAATAATAATTTAACCAAATTAAGCAACCCAAAAAAATATTGGACAAGGGGACAAGGATTTAGAGTGGTTCCAACCTTAGCAATTACTAAGGAAGTCAATCCACTACCCGGTTGCTTACCCAACTGGGATTTTGAAAGTATTTAATTTTATTACCTCGCAAGGATGTTACATAAAATTACAAAACTTTCACCAAACGCTTCGGACAACCTTCACCTAGAAGTAGTCTCACCAAACTTGAAGCAACCTTCCTTGAAGTAACCTCAAGCTCCCCTTGAAGTAGCCTTCCTCTTGAAGTAGCTTCCCATTGAGACAACCTTCTTGAAGTAGTCCGAAGTCCACCTTCTCCACCTGAGAAGTCAAACCCTCTCCAATCCGTAGCCTCCAACCCTAGGAGTAGCAAGGAGAGTACAAAGGATAAAAAGGAACAAGAAGGAAAAATAGAAATTACAATTCCGTTGTAGCACAAGGCTTGATTTCCTATATCAAGCGTTTTGATGTCCTAACCAATGTATATGAAAGTGTAAGTGCTGTGAGTAGGAGATGCTAGCCTATAGGACACGAAATTAGAGTAATGGGAATGAATAGCCAATTGTTGGAATTGCTCTATTGCTCACAAGAATGAATAACCAATTGTAAGTATATGCTCAAGTGTTGCACAAGTGTATTTTGGGTGTCCTATGGCTTGTCCTGTTTATAGGAATGGCCTATGGATGCTTAAGGATGTTCTAGACACCTTCTAGGGGGTTCTTAGTGGTTAACTAGCCATTAGGTATCCATTAGTTGCTTTAGCAACGACTAGTTAATTAATCCTAAAAAGTGCAGACATAACTCATCTCGGTTGAAGAATTGTCGATCGAGAGTCCTTCTCGGTCGAGGACTTATCGACCGAGGGATTGTCTGGAGCAAGTGTATATAACGTTCTAATCCAACTCCCAACTACCTTGTCTTCTGCGTCTAATGGCTACCTGGGTTTTTCTCAGTCAAAGAGTTTGTCGACTGAGAGTGTCTCGGTCAAGAATTTTGTCGACCGAGATTAACCCTGTTTCAATATTTTAATTCAAGTACTAAGTGTATGTATGAGTGTGCAGATGTGACACTATTGTGAGGGATGACTTATCTAAGTGATTTGATTGGCTAGGGAAGATCTAACACTTGATTTACATGATGTCTAAGTACTTGTACATTATATACTTGTACAAGTTTTTAAATTTGATTACAATCATGACTTAAAGAAATTTTAGCATATAGATCTTCCAAGTATTTGTCATCCACCTTATTCCTGCAACACTCAAGTAGCACGTTAGATCCACAAGAATGAAATGTTTGTCATCATCGAAACAAAGGGATTATAATAATGTCCAATTTAGCCAACAATCTCCCCCTTTTTGAAGATGACAAACATTTCCTAAATATAAAATAAAGAAATATAAAGCATATGAGTTTCATACTTGAAGTTTACCTTTTGTGGCCATTCTTGTTTTGCAAGTGGGTGCTGGCCGAGATATTATGAAACTCATTTTATTTTATGTTTTTGATTTTATATTATTTCTCCCCCTTTGTCATTTCAAAAAGATCTCCAAGAAAATCATTTAGTATGACTTTTTATTTCTCCCCCTTAATTTTATGCTATGCTCCCCCTTAAAGAGATATTCAATTTAAAAACAAGGGATTAATGCAAACCAATTAATGTTAAATTTAGCCACAATTTATTTTTCAATCATTTTCAAAGGATGTTAAGCCTTGAAATGATATGAGTTCCTTTTAAGTTCATGGCATATGTGTATTGATTTCTCACCCATTTACAAGGGATGTTAAGCCCTGAAATGATATGAGATTCTTTTAAGCTTATAATAGAATGTATCTCTAATCAAATACATGGGAAGTTAATCCCTAATTTGTTTAGAGAATTCCATTAAGAACAATATATATATGTCATATTCATGAATTTTGTAGATTTCTTTGTTTACAAAAAAAATTACTTTTAAGAATACTAAGGTCATAACAAGCTTCAAATGATGTTTACAAAGTTTTGTAAGCTTCTTAGTCTTATAATCGAATTTGTTTTTGTGAGCTCCCCCTTAATCTTATAATTAATAAAATTTAAGGATTCTAAGGTCACAAATGATTTTTAAGATTTGATTTTGACCTTTTATTAAAGCTTTATGTTTTCAATATGATGAACACATTTTGAATCAAGATACTAAGGTTGAGTGCAGTAAAAAGATGTAAAAATAAGCATTTTGTCAAGCTTATTTTAGGTCAACCTTGACTTCGACCATAGCGCCCCTTGGTCAAACTTGATTTTAACCAAGAGGCAATTTCTGCAGATTTCCAATTTGAACATTTATATGTAAAGTATAATTTCTGCAGATTTTAAAAAGCATTTGTGCCATGAAGTTTTACTGTTTATGCAAAATGGCATCTTCATATGAGCTGAATCATAATGATCAAAAAAATATCCATTCATGGTTTGTATATATGGATCAACGATTTATTTTAGACAAACCAATGAAACATAATGAGCATGACACAATAATTATGATAGAATAGTAGAAGTATATCCACAATAGAATGATCAAGATAGAAGCATATAATTTCATGAAATACAATGATTATGATCATTTAAACTAAATTTCAATACACATGGTTCCTATATGGATAGACCAAGAAATACTTTAGGAAAAACCATGTGGATTATGATAAGACAGTAATTTCTTTGATTAAACTAATCATGGTTCATATTTAAGCCAAACAATTTAGAGAATAAACCAAAATAATCTCATAAGTTTTCAATTTTAAGACAAACCATGTAATTAAACATGCTTAATGAAATTTTTCAATCAATGAATAAGGTTTGTTCAAAATCAGTCTTCATATAACACTTTGCAATATGTTTAAGGGTTTCATGATGTTATATCTTAATTCATGATACAAAAAGATCAATATGTCTTGTTTCAAAGATGGTCTCTAAGATTTATTCTTGATTTGCATATTAAATCAATTATTAATAACAAATTGATAGCAAACTAGATTAATTTGAAAATAGGTTCAGCAAAACTTGATTCAAACTTGAAAACAGTAACCTATTCGGTCGACTATTTCTCGACCGACAATGTTCTCGGTCGAATAGTTGCTCGACTGAGATTGTTTCTGTACAGTTTCTCAGCAATTGTTTACAAGTGAATCATAGGTTATTTTTAATTTAATTATGCAGTTTGAAAACTCAGTTTAGTTGAGATGAGACATTTAAATATCAAAGTAACATTTAGATTAAATCTCAACGAATCATATACAATTCGAGAATCCAAACTAAAACAAGTTAGTTGAAGATGTATATTTGAAAATTTTAATTTCTTGGATTAACTTGGTGTCCTATTATGTGAAGTTGAGATAGACATAGAGATATACAACTTAGAGTCTTTGGTCATATCTCCACTTAATTTTATCCATTTAGTTTGGGGGTTTTGGAACCCATACTAACTCAACATCCTTTTTCTTGTAGGGACATGAGAAAGAGTAATGTCCAAGATGCAAACAATAATGACAACATATGGAATCAACCTCATATCTCTTTCTATGATTTTGTTCTAGGTTGTTCTTGGGTACATATGTATATTTACCTTTAGGTACATACATAGATTGATTTTCTAGCACTTGTGTCTTTCTCCAACTAGGTTTTTGATAAGATTTTCCTTAGGATTATAACCTAATCATCTCCTTCCAATTTGATGATAAGAATTATTTAAAATTTTATCAAGGGTATCATTGTTACTCAAACTACTAATTTTTTGTTGCATCTTGACAATCTCATCCATTCTCTTATTGATGTCTAGCTTTGCTTGATCTAGATTAGATAATAAGGAATCTCTTTCTTTCACAATATTATCATAATCTAGATGTGTACACAAAATAGTTTGTTTTTGAAGATCATTTACTTGAGTTTGCAAATTTATCTTTTCTAGGGATAGAAGATTGCAATTTGCTTCTACTAATTTTAGCTTAATATCATGATCTTCAATAATCTTTTTAAGATCTTCATTTTCATATGTGAGAGCAAGAAGTTTACCATGTAACTCATCATTTGTTTTATTAGATTTCTTTAATTTCTTCTTGCACTCAATATGCTTATTATGTGTCTCTTTAAGACTAGCAATTAACTCTTCTTTAGATAAATAAAAAAGGCTTACCTCTTCTTCTTCTTCTTCTTCACTTATTGTAGTAATAAGGCAATTTTTGTGCACCTCTTCCTTCTTTTCTCTCCATGGGAAACTGAGTGTTATGTGGCTTGTTCCTATGCACCAATTGCAACTTGTTGAAGATTTGTCCATGCTTTTCCTTTGCTTGCAGTTGTAGACACCACCACCCTTCATTCTTCAAGACTCGATTAGAGCTCCTTGAATCCTGCTCTGATACCAATTGAAAAACCACTAGAGGGGGGTGAATAGGGTTTTATGATATTTTAATAATAATTTAACCAAATTAAGCAACCAAAAAAATATTGGACAAGGGGACAAGGATTTAGAGTGGTTCCAACCTTAGCAAATACTAAGACAGTCAATCCACTACCTGGTTGCTTACCCAATCGAGATTTTGAAAGTATTTAATTTTATTACCTCGCAAGGATGTTACGTAAAATTACAACACTTTCACCAAACCCTTGAGACAACCTTCACCTAGAAGTAGTCTCACCAACCTTGAAGCAGCCTTCCTTGAAGTAACCTCAAGCTCCCCTTGAAGTAGCTTCCCATTGAGACAACCTTCTTGAAGTAGTCCGAAGTCCACCTTCTCCACCTGAGAATTCAAACCCTCTCCAATCCGTAGCCTCCAACCCTAGGAGTATCAAGGAGAGTACAAAGGATAAAAAGGAACAAGAAGGAAAAATAAAAATTACAATATTGTTGTAGCAGAAGGCTTGATTTCCTATATCAAGCGTTTTGATGTCCTAACCAATGTATATGAAAGTGTAAGTGCTGTGAGTAGGAGATGCTAGCCTATAGGACACGAAATTAGAGCAATGGGAATGAATAGCCAATTGTTGGAATTGCTCTATTGCTCACAAGAATGAATAGCCAAATGTAAGTATATGCTCAAGTGTTGCACAAGTGTATTTTGGGTGTCCTATGGCTTGTCCTATTTATTGGAATGGCCTATGGATGCTTAAGGACATTCTAGACACCTTCTAGGGGGTTCTTAGTACTTAACTAGACGTTAGGTATCCATTAGTTGTTTTAGCAATGACTAGTTAATTAATCCTAAAAAGTGCAGACAGAACTCATCTCGGTCGAAGAATTGTCGACCGAGAGTCCTTCTCAGTCGAGGACTTGTCGACCGAGGGACTGTCTGGAGCAAGTGTATATAACGTTCTAATCCAACTCCCAACTACCTTGTATGTTGTGTCTAATGGCTACCTGGGTCTTTCTCGGTCGAAGAGTTTGTTGACCGAGAGTGTCTCGGTCGAGAATTTTGTCGACCGAGATTAACCCTGTTTCAATGTTTTAATTCAAGTACTAAGTGTATGTATGAGTGTGCAGATGTGACACTATTGTGAGGGATGACTTATCTAAGTGATGTGATTGGCTAGGGAAGATCTAACGCTTGATTTACATGATGTCTAAGTACTTTTACATTATATACTTGTACAAGTTTTTACATTTGATTACAATCATGACTTAAAGCAATTTTAGCATATAGATCTTCCAAGTATTTATCATCCACCTTATTCCTGCAACACTCAAGTAGCACGTTAGATCCACAAGAATGAAATGTTTGTCATCATCAAAACAAAGGGATTATAATAATGTCCAATTTAGCCAACACCCCACACTCCTTAACCTATCAAAGGTCTTCCCAGAACCATGTGATTCCGCATTGGGGACTGCTGCTCTAGCTTGGGGTGTGCATCCAATCTGCCATATGAGTCATCATGGACATAAACTATCCAAACATGGACTAAAAAGTGAGATTGGCCACAGTTGATGGGTCAAATTGAGGCTCTTCAGGCACTCCATCAACCCTTGCCTTCCTCCTAGAACCACCTCCTGGTGCAACAACATTTCTCTCAACATGTTCTTTGTGTTCTCCAGACATATCTTTTCTTCTCTTCTTCTTCTTCTTCTTCTTTTGTATAAGCAGAAGTTACCATAAAATGTGTCATAGGACCCTATAAAAGATGCAAACCCTAGTCATATGTCCCTATAAACTCAGTGAACTTAAAGCTCTAATACCAACCAAATTGTGACACCCATCACCACACAAAGTGAGATTACTCAATACAAAGTACAAAACTAATACTAAACATCCAAGATTGTTGTCAAATATAGTAAAATAAAATCGATTATGTATAACCACAAAAGCAGAACGTATTACATTTGAATCCATAAACAACACCACCTATATTACATATCATGTCACAAGATGATATTACATATTACTATTCAAGGGATGTTATGTCATAACTGTAACATCCCTGACCTGGGTTATGTGTTAACTCTAGATTTTTTGCCAAATAAGGTTGAGTAAATGCTTAATCTTATCTTGGGAAAAGTAATTAGGGCTCATGAGAAACTTATATTTCAATTTTGGTCCTGTTTGAACAATGTTGAAGCAATGTTTGCCTATTTTCGACTAAAATGCAAATTACCCAAGTTGAGGGGTTAAATTGCAAATGTTGCATGATAAGATGTTCCTCTGATGTGGAGACTTCATAATAATGAATATGATGTAGTGGTATGGTTTTCACAAGCTTGTAAAGCAATCCTTGTGCATTAAAACCTAGTTTTGGTGTAAAGTGCAATTTACCCAAAATCTAGGGTTCAATATGCATATTACCACTTCAATAAGGTCCCTAATGTTTATTGGCATCATATAGAGCAAATAAAATGAGAGGGGCGCCTCATTTGAATTAAGTTGGAGGAGAGAGAATCTTGATATTAAAATAATCAAGATTTAATCCTAAGTGAAACCCAAATTCAATTTAGGGCAAAAATGAATGTATTAATTAAAGGGCCTTCAACCAAAATTAAAATGGTTGGATTCGTAGGTGTGTGGATGAGCTTAAAGCCATGCAAAGGCACGAGCATATCCCAAGGAGGTGAAATTCCACTCACCATTATTATAAGAAAAAGAATTTCCACTCAAATATGGATATTCTTATTATAAGTGTTAAGGTGCTTAATTTCTTTTCCATTAATTCATGGATAATGGAAGGGATCTAGGTGGGGATAGAGATTCCCTTGCATGCAAGAAAATAAGGGGGAAGTGGTGGCAACAATTTTGGAATAAATAGATTTTTATAAAAGATTTTCTCTCTCATCAATTTTCTTATAAAAGTACCCTTTCCAAGCCAAAACGAAGGCTTTTTCAGATTTCTTTCCCCATGCTTGGAAAACGACCAAGGAGCTTTGGAGGATCAGGAGGACGACCCCTAACCTGTTGGTAAGGTTCTTGACCTCCTTTCACCTTGAATCCATGGTGAAATATCGAAAATCAATGCATGAATTCTTCATATCTCGATGCCCTCTTCAATTCTAACCAATCCGTTTCACTCAAAGCTTGAGGAAGACCCTTGGAATAGTGAAAGGAGTTGCATACACCATTGTTTCTGTGAGCTTGGATCTTTGGAGCTCAATTGGAGGCGGGTTTTATAACTTGAACTCTTAATTTTATTATTGCAATCAATTCCTTATCAATTGGTGATTATTTCTACATTTCCGAAATTAAGTTTGGTTGATTGATGCAATCTCCATGGAAATCACAACAGATTTCGTGAGTTTGGAGCTTGATGATGATGAAATCATCATAAGCACACACCTCCCCAAATATCTAGGGCAAACGGTTTCAATGTTGGGACCAAACAGTTTCACCAAACCGTTTGGTGGTTTGGGTTCCAAACCGTTTGGAATGGTTGACCATTTGAAATAGTTGACCCTTTGAAGATATATGCTGTGGTACTTGGATCTTGATCCAATGGTTTCAATTGGTTGATCTTGAAGGTTTCAATTGTGAATGATTCCTTAATTGCAAACCCTAATCGGCTAAGTGCTGATTTTGAAATTGATTGAGATGATGTTTTGGGTTGATTGTCCCAAACGGTTTCAAAACCATTTGGGGATCACACAAATGGTCTCAAGACCGTTTGGGGGTCACCCAAGACCGTTTGGAGGTCTAGGGTTAACTATGGATATGTGTTTGAAGGTCCAAAGGTACCAAATTGAATTGTAACTAAGTGCTGATTTGATAATCAATCCAATGGTCCAAAACCCTAATTGGATGTCATAGATTTTGATGATGGAATGGGAAAAGGTCTCAAGACCGTTTGGAGATCAACCAAATGTTCTCAAGACCGTTTGGTGGTCATCCAAGACCGTTTGAGGTCAGGTATTGATTTGATTCCACAATGTCAACCATTGATGGATCCTCGATTTTACACCCTAAGTGATGGTTTCTTGATTATCAAACCTAGTTCAATTGGGTTCAAAACCCTAAATTAAAGGTCTAATTGAATGGTGATTCAGTGGTCCAATTGATGAATGCTTTAGTGGTTCAATTTATAATTGGTTCATGGATTGAAACATTGAGTCGATTGAGTGTTGAAGTACCTTTTTGGTCCATGCAGTTTTGAGAAGGTTTGGACCAAACGGTCTCAAGACCATTTGGGACCAAACGATCTCAAACCGTTTGGAGACCCAAAGTGCAAACAGTTTCAATACCTACTTGTCCAATTGGTTTCAAGTACAACTTGTTCAAATGGTTTTCAACCAATTGATGTATGAGAGCCAAGATCATTGAGGGTCTAAGTAATTAACTTTGTGAAGATCAACATGGTTAATCCATTTGAATACCTCATGTAATTGAAGGTCCAATATGGTGAAACTATTTAGATAATTAATGTATTTGAAGATTTCAATGGTTAACCCAATTGATCACTTTGTGGAATTGAAAGTTTAATTGTCAATTCTTTTAAATTCCTTATATAATTGATGGTTGAATTGATAAGACCATTTGGACATCTAATATGATCAAAGGTCAATCAGCTATGTGATTATTAAAGATGTAGACCCATGATGATTGTGAAGGTTAACCCTAGCTATGTGTACTCAAGTGAAGAGTTGACCTAGATTAATCTTGGAGTACTTAACATTCTAAAGAGGATGAGAGAGAGAGTGAGAGAGATGAATGCTTATATAATTAAGCCCTGATTCTCTCCTTATGAGTAAAATATGTAATAAGGGTTTGATCCATAATAATGAGATCATGAAACCCTAATCAATGAGCCCAAACCCTAATTAGAGCAATGCTTTGTCTGAAACCCTAATTAGAGCAATGCTATGTGTGAAACCCTAATCAGAGCAATGCTATGTGTGAAACCCTAACTAGAGCAATGCTATGTGTGAAACCCTAATTAGAGCAATGCTATGTGTGAAACCCTAATTAGAGAAATGCTATGTGTGAAACCCTAATTAGAGCAATGCTATGTGTGAAATCCTAATTAGAGAAATGCTATGTGTGAAACCCTAATTAGAGTAATGCTATGTGTGAAACCCTAATTAGAGCAATGTTATGTGTAAAACCCTAATTAGCGCAATGCTATGTGTGAAACCCTAATTAGAGCAATGCTATGTGTGAAACCCTAATTAGAGCAATGCTATGTGTAAAACCCTAATTAGAGCAATGCTATGTGTGAAACCCTAATTAGAGCAATGCTATGTGTGAAACCATAATTAGAGAAAAGCTATGTGGGAAACCCTAATCTAGGGCAAAACTGAGTGTTATTATAAATTCAGGGTGATGATGTAACCCTAACTTAGTGTAACAATGAAGGAAACTCTAATTTGGGTATGAGGAAATGGAAACCCCACTTGGATGTGAATGGTAAACCCTAATCCCTAAAATGGGATAAAGATATATGAAACTCTAATATAGGGTAGTGCCATTAATACTAATGTGAAGCCTTAACACTGGGTGATGTGTTGTGAAACCTTAATTTCACATAATACTAGGTGAAACCCTGATATAGAAGGATGTTATGTGAAACTCTAATGAAGAGTGATTCTAGGTGAAATATATATATATATGTTTGTGAGATGCTAAGTGAACCTTAAATTATGATTATGGAAATCCTATTCCTATTGATGGAATAGTGATTAATGCATTGTCAAGTGAAATACCTAGAGGGGTTGATTTTGGATATCCTTATATTAATAGTCCCTGACTCAAGGGTGAGTCCATATATTTGGCAATGGTTGTGTTTTCTAAATAGATGAATCATGACCAATACATTGCATGATGAATGTGATAATCTAGTGCACAAGTATTAGGATGAGAAATACCCTAATATAAGCTAAGTGAATAAACTCAAGTGAGATGAAGGTGTTGAGGGAAGTGATACATCAAGATATGATAGATATCACATCCAACACCCCAATTATGATATACCATGATGTGTTATGAGTCCATTATAATTGGAATAGATGACACATGAAATGTGTCATGACAATTTTTACATTGAGATGTAATGCACTTTGTTAAGTGTAGGCTAACATGCCTTATGAAAAGATTAATCCAAATCAATAGACTATGATACAATCATATTCTGATAAAGATGAGAGAGAAACTCATACTTTGTGTTGATAATACATTCAATGATTAATGATAAGGATATATAAGTATGTTTGAATACTTATGATATCTATTTGTGGTTTCTAGCTTTGAGAATAAATTGAATAGGGTTGATCATTAATAATATGATCTTAAGAACCTGAGTGGTTATTAATGGAAAACCCTAATGAAGGGCGCTGATATAAAAGAGAAATCATGATCCCTAAAAAGGGATGATACTACTTAGTGTTGTATGATACTGATATGAAAGCATTATAATTGTTACCATGAATACTAATCATGCAGGGATGATGAGATGAGAAGCATAGCCAGGTATGGGCTATGATGCTTGTTTATTGAAAATGTTTTATAGGCTTTAAAAGCCTTCATATGCTTTGTATAGTAAGAATCATTGAGCTCTGTATACTATGTAAAATACATTGTATAGCAAGAATCATGATGTCTTTGGTCAGATGATCTGAAGGTAAAAGTTACCTAACAAATGGTAATAAGTTTCCTATGGTGAGTTATGGGTTTAAATACCAGATGCTATAATCATGATGATGAACTTGTTAAGAAGAGAAAATGTACTTGGTGAGATGAGGGATTAAGATCCCAACACTTTGTGAAAAGAGTATGGCTACATGTCATGACTCCACAATGATAATGTCGGGTATTAGATATGTGATCTAAGCCTGAAGATAGATAATGTTGTGGTAATGATGCTGTAGTGAATAAATGTTATACATGTTCTTCATATTCCTTAATGGATAGGTGACATGTTGCTCTTTCAAGTTATATATGCAATGCTTTTGAATAAGAATAATGTTCTAATCTGTTAGACCTTAAAATATTTGCTGCCAAATAAATATGATTCCTCTGTTCATATTTATCTTCTTAAGCTGCAATAATAATGTTTCTGGCGGAGAGTTTTATCTCTTGCTAGGGCAATTTACAATTGTCATACCCCCGTGGGAATCACATTTTTAGGTGGACGCGGACGAGAAGGCAGGAATCCTTTAGTAGGTGAAGGACAACAGCAGCAGCATTAGGGACAGTAGTGAAGTCTCAGATGGAGACACTGGCTGTTATGCCTTGTATAGATGTAAATAGAGTGCTATGTGTCATCTCTGTACTCTCAGGTCCTCGGAGTAGTAGTTAGTGCTTTCAAGATTTTGGCTCAGTGCCTCGAGATTTTATACTGCCTGTGTTTAGCTTGACAGGACAGTTAATGCTTGTAACTCTCAGAAAGAGATGATACAGAATATGTACCTTCAAACAAGAATGTAAATGTGTTACTTTGGTTCTATGTGATAAATTGTTCCTGTGATGGATTTCTTGATAAAAAAAGTTTTAATTTTTAGTGATTTTTGGTAATCCGCTGTTTAGTGAACGCTTCCGCATTAGTTAATTATGTTTTCATGAGTTGTATGCCACAATAAAGTGGTATCAGAGCTCTAGGTTCGTTGAGTCTATAGAGACATAGGACTAAGGTTGTAGCGTCTATTCTAAGTGTCTTCCAGTTTATCTGATAGTATCTTCTGCTCACATAGGAGGAGAAGAACTTGAAGATGTCTGGACCACATGAAGAACATGCTGCGGAGGGCAGCACTGCTGCACCAGGAGGAGGTGCAGGAGACCATAATAGAGAGGAGCACGTACCTGAACAACCCCAGTTCAATCAAGCTGACATGGGGAACCCAGCTCTCCAAGCTATGTTTGGGCAGTTTATGGCTGCCATGACTCACATGACAGATAGGATGCAAGTACCTGCACCTAGGGCATCAACTCACCATGAGGGCTATGGAGCCGGCAAGACTTTTGAGAGACTTCGCCGGGTTGGAGCCATAGATTATGCTGGTACATCTGATCCAACAGATGCCGATTTGTGGTTGACAGAACTAGAAAAGGATTTTAGGATTCTTGATATCCCTGAAGCTGAAAAGGTAAGACATGTTGTGTACCTCCTAAAAGGGAGTGCTGGTCATTGGTGGATGATAGAGGAAGATAAGAGACCAGGTGAAGAAATTGGATGGGAGGTATTCTAATGAGAATTCGTCAGTAGATACTTCCCTAAGACGTATCTAGATGAGAAGATTTCTCAATTTGAGAGGATCAAACAAGGACAGATGAACGTTAGCGAGTATGAAGCTAAGTTCATGGAGTTGTTGCAGTTTTTTCCGCAAATGGCAGTTAATGATGAGGAAAGAATTTGGCATTTTGAGAAGGGGTTGAATGCTGAACTGACCACTCCTGTGTCTGCTTTAGAGAATAGGGAGAGGTTTTCCACCTTTGTGGAATTAGTAAGGAGGATAGAGAGGTCTGAAATCGAGAAACGACAGACTAGTGGCAAGAAAGTGTACACTCAGACTAAAAAACAAAGGTCCAAAACTTTTAAGAAGCCGAGATTTTCTGCATCGGAAACATCATCGAGATTCCATACCCAGACCCAATGGATGTGAAGTAGGGATAGGGATCATAGTAATTTTACAAATAGAGCCTCCAACATAGCATCAACATCGGTATCTGGACCTCACAGACCCTATTTTGCACCTAGGATCTGTTATCAATGTAGACAACCAGGACATATAGTAAAGGATTGTCCAGGCGGGAATCCAATGATGACTCAACCTCAGGGGCAGAGTCAACAAGGATCACAAAGGATGTAGTTTCCTAGTAACAATAGAGGACGTGGACAGACGTCCCAGACATGTCAGATAAAATAAAGTCATTCTGATATTTCATTTTCTAATTCTGTGTTAAAGATATAAAAGTAGTTGTTTTTGAACTTCCTTTGACTAGTCCTATAAGGACACAAGGGAGATGAGAACTTATATCTTACTCAGTGTTGCTTAAAATGTTTTAATAATCTCCCTTATCTGTGTGTTGAAAGATGAGATTTAGAAGTGATGCCTGAAGAAAAAAAAATCAAGAATGGAAAATCATGTATGTATAATGATATGAAAAAGTAAGGAATATGATAGTAAGTAAAGTGCATACTACCTAATCTCAATACTTATATACCCTGGCCAGGTATATGATTATTGAAGATAAGGCAAGTATGAAACTCTTAGATTGTTATCTTTTTTATTACTCTGATCAAGTAGTCATTCTGAAACAATCTAGAGAGTATAATGAAACTAAAAGGAAAAGCTATGTGAACATTCCCAACTAAAAAGAAGAGCTATGTGAACATTCTCAACTAAAAAGAAGAGCTATGTGAACATTCTCAACAAAAAGGAAAAGCTATGTGAACATTCCCAACTAAAAGGAAAATCTATGTGAACATTCCCAACTAAAAAGAAGAGCTATGTGAACATTCTCAACTAAAAAGAAGAGCTATGTGAACATTCTAAACAAAAAGGAAAAGCTATGTGAACATTCCCAACTAAAAGGAAAAGCTATGTGAACATTCCCAACTAAAAATAAGAGCTATGTGAACATTCTCAACTAAAAAGAAGAGCTATGTGAACATTCTCAACAAAAAGGAAAAGCTATGTGAACATTCCCAACTAAAAAGAAGAGCTATGTGAACATTCTCAACTAAAAGGAAAAGCTATGTGAACATTCCCAACTAAAAAGAAGAGCTATGTGAACATTCTCAACTAAAAGGAAAAGCTATGCGAACATTCCCAACTAAAAAGGAAAAGCTATGTGAACATTCCCAACTAAAAAGGAAAAGCTATGTGAACATTCCCAACTAAAAAGGAAAAGCTATGTGAACATTCCCAACTAAAAAGGAAAAGCTATGTGAACATTCCCAACTAAAAAGGAAAAGCTTTGTGAACATTCCCAATTACATAAAGTTTGCTAAGTGAACTTTCCTAAATGAATAAAGGATTTCTGAGTGAATTATCTTTGTTTGATATATATGTTTTTCTTTTGGTAAATATTCTTGAGTAATGATTGAAGTATGTTCTTTTATGCTTCTTCCTTTCAATAATATGGACATCATATGTTAGGGGTTCATGCTCTGTATAAGCATAAACATTGATAAGGTTGAATTAGTGAAAGGAACTTTGTATGAATTATAGATCTATGGTATTTCCATAAAATCAAGAAGTTAGGTGGAGACTCGAGGGCATGATTAATGAATAACCTGTCCCTTATTTTTCCTAGGATTTTGGGGACGAAATCCTTATAAGGGGGGGATAATTTGTAACATCCCTGACCTGGGTTATGTGTTAACCCTAGATGTTTTGCCTAATAAGGTTGAGTAAATTCTTAATCTTATCTTGGTAAAAGTAATTAGGGATCATGAGAAACTTATGTTCCAATTTTGGTCCTGTTTGAACAATGTTGAAGCAATGTTTGCCTATTTTCGACTAAAATGCAAATTAACCAAGTTGAGGGGTTAAATTGCAAATGTTGCATGATAAGATGTTCCTCTGATGTGGAGACATCATAAGAATGAATATGATGTAGTGGTATGGTTTTCACAAGCTTGGGCACCAAGATTAAGCTTGTAAAGCAATCCTTGTGCATTAAAACCTAGTTTTGGTGTAAAGTGCAATTTACACAAAATCTAGGGTTCAATATGCATATTACCACTTCAATAAGGTCCCTAATGTTTCTTGACATCATATAGAGCAAAGAAAATTAGAGGGGTGCCTCATTTGAATTAAGTTGGAGGAGAGAGAATCTTGATATTAAAATAATCAAGATTTAATCCTAAGTGAAACCCTAATTCAATTTAGGGCAAAAATGAATGTATTAATTAAAGGGACTTCAACTAAAATTAAAATGTTTGGATTCAAATGTGTGTGGATGAGCTTAAATCCATGAAAAGGCATGAGCATATCCTAAGGAGGTGAAATTCCACTCACCATTATTATAATAAAAAGAATTTCCACTCAAATATGGATATTCTTATTATAAGTGTTAAGGTGCTTAATTTCTTTTCCCTTAATTCATGGATAATGGAAGGGAGCTAGGTGGGGCTAGAGATGACCTTGCATGCAAGAAACCAAGGGGGAAGTGGTGGCAACAATTTTGGAATAAATAGACTTTTATAAAAGATTTTCTCTCTCATCAATTTTCTTATAAAAGTACCCTTTCCAAGCCAAAACAAAGGCTTTTTCAGATTTCTTTCTTTCTCCTTGGAAAATGACCAAGGAGCTGTGGAGGATCAGGAGGAAGACCCACAACCTGTTGGTAAGGTTGTTGACCTCCTTTCACCTTGAATCCATGGTGAAAATCAAAAATCAATGCATGAATTCTTCATATCTCGATCCCCTCATCAATTCTAACCAATTCTTTTCGCTCAAAGCTTGAGGATGACCCTTGGAATAGTGAAAGGAGTTGTATCCACCATTGTTGCCATGATCTTGGAGCTTTGGAGCTCAATTGGAGGCGAGTTTTATAACTTGAACCCTTAATTTTATCATTGCAATCAATTCCTTATCAATTGGTGATCATTTCTACATTTCCGAAATTAAGTTTGGTTGATTGATGCAATCTCCATGGAAATCACAACAGATTTTGTGAGTTTGGAGCTTGATGATGATGACATCATCATACACACACACCTCACCAAATATCTATGGCAAACTGTTTCAATGTTGGGACCAAACAGTTTCACCAAACCGTTTGGTGACCAAACGGTTTGCAAACCGTTCGGTGGTTTGGGTTCCAAACCGTTTGGAATGGTTGACCATTTGAAATAGTTGACCATTTAAATATATATGATGTGGTACTTGGATCTTGATCCAATGGTTTCAATTGGTTGATCTTGAAGGTTTCAATTGTGAATGATTCCTTAATTGCAAACCCTAATCGACTAAGTGTTGATTTTGAAATTGATTGAGATGATGTTTTGCGTTGATTGTCCCAAACGGTTTCAAAACCATTTGGGGATCACCCAAACGGACTCAAGACCGTTTGGGGGTCACCCAAGACCGTTTGGAGGTCTAGGGTTAAGTATGGCTATGTGTTTGAAGGTCCAAAGGTACCAAATTGAATTGCAACTAAGTGATGATTTGATAATCAATCGAATGGTCCAAAACCCTAATTGGATGTCATGGATTTTGATGATGGAATGGGAAAATGGTCTCAAGACCGTTTGGAGATCAACCAAACGGTCTCAATACCGTTTGGTGGTCATCCAAGACCGTTTGAGGACAGGTCACATCATGTGATGATGATAGTTCATTGATTTCAATTGATTTGATTCCACAATGTCAACCATTGATGGATCCTCAATTTCAAACCCTAAGTGATGGTTTCTTGATTATCAAACCTAGTTCAATTGGGTTCAAAACCCTAAATTAAAGGTCTAATTGAATGGTGATTCAGTGGTCCAATTGATGAATGCTTTAGTGGTTCAATTTATAATTGGTTCATGGATTGAAACATTGAGTCGATTGAGTGTTGAAGTACCTTTTTGGTCCATGCGGTTTTGAGAAGGTTTGGAACAAACGGTCTCAAGACCATTTGGGACCAAACGATCTCAAACCGTTTGGAGACCCAAAGTGCAAACGGTTTCAATACCTACTTGTCCAATTGGTTTCAAGTACAACTTGTTCAAATGGTTTTCAACCAATTGATGTATGAGAACCAAGATAATTGAGGGTCTAAGTAATTAACTTTGTGAAGATCAACATAGTTAATCCATTTGAATACCTCATGTAATTGAAGGTCCAATATGGTGAAACTATTTAGATACTTAATGTATTTGAAGATTTCAATGGTTAACCCAACTGATCACTTTGTGGAATTGAAAGTTTAATTGGTCAATTCTTCTGAATTCCTTATATAATTGATGGTTTAATTGATTAGACCATTTGGACATCTAATATGATCAAAGGTCAATCAGCTATGTGATTATTAAATATGTAGACCCATGATGATTGTGAAGGTTAACCCTAGCTATGTGTACTCAAGTGAAGAGTTGACCTAGATTAATCTTGGAGTACTTAACATCCTAAAGAGGATGAGAGAGAGAGTGAGAAAGATGAATGCTTACATAATTAATCCCTAATTCTCTCCTTATGAGTAAAATATGTAATAAGGGTTTGATCCATAATAATGAGATCATGAAACCCAAATCAATGAGCCCAAACCCTAATTAGAGCAATGCTATGTGTGAAACCCTAATTCGAGCAATGCTATGTGTGAAACCCTAATTAGAGAAATGTTATGTGTGAAACCCTAATTAGAGCAATGCTATGTGTGAAACCCTAATTCGAGCAATGCTATGTGTGAAACCCTAATTAGAACAATGCTATGTGTGAAACCCTAATTAGATCAATGCTATGTGTGAAACCCTAATTAGAGCAATGCTATGTGTGAAACCCTAATTAGTGCAATGCTACGTGTGAAACCCTAATTAGAGAAATGCTATGTGTAAAACCCTAATTAGAGAAATGCTATGTGTGAAACCGTAATTAGAGAAATGCCATGTGTGAAACCATAATTAGAGCAAAGCTATGTGGGAAACCCTAATCTAGGGCAAAACTGAGTGTTATTATAAATTTAGGGTGATGATGTAACCCTAACTTAGTGTAACAATGAAGGAAACTCTAATTTGAGTATGAGGAAAGAGAAACCCCATTTGGATGTGAATGGTAAACCATAATCCCTAAAATGGGATAAAGATATATGAAACTCTAATATAGGGTAGTGCCATTAATACTAATGTGAAGCCTTAACACTGGGTGATGTGTTGTGAAACCTTAATTTCACATAATACTAGGTGAAACCCTGATATAGAAGGATGTTATGTGAAACTCTAATGAAGAGTGATTCTAGGTGAAATATATATATATGTTTGTGAGATTCTAAGTGAACCTTAAATTATAATTATGGAAATCCTATTCCTATTGATGGAATAGTGATTAATGCATTGTCAAGTGAAATACCTAGATGGGTTGATTATGGATATCCTTATATTAATAGTCCCTGACTCAAGGGTGAGTCCATATCTTTGGCAATGGTTGTGTTTTCTAAATAGATGAATCATGACCAATACATTGCATGATGAATGTGATAATATAGTGCACAAGTATTAGGATGAGAAATACCCTAATACAAGCTAAGTGAATAAACTCAAGTGAGATGAAGGTGTTGAGGGAAGTGATACATCAAGATATGATAGATATCACATCCAACACCCCAATTCTGATATACCATGATGTGTTATAAGTCCATTATAATTGGAATAGATGACACATGAAATGTGTCATGACAATTGTTACATTGAGATGTAATGAACTTTGTTAAGTGTAGGCTAACATGCCTTATGAAAAGATTAATCCAAATCAATAGGCTATGATACAATCATATTATGATAAAGATGAGAGAGAAACTCATACTTTGTGTTGATAATACATTCAATGATGAATGATAAGGATATATAAGTATGTTTGAATACTTATGATATCTATTTGTGGTTTCTAGCTTTGAGAAGCAATGGAATAGGGTTGATCATTAATAATATGATCTTAAGAACCAGAGTGGTTTTTTATGGAAAACCCTAATGAAGGTTGCTGATATAAAAGAGAAATCATGAACCCTAAAAAGGGATGATACTACTTAGTGTTGTATGATATTGATATGAAAGCATTATAATTGTTGCAATGAATACTAATCATGCAGGGATGATGAGATGAGAAGCATAGCCAGGTATGGGCTATGATGCTTATTTATTGAAAATGTTTTATAGGCTTTAAAAGCCTTCATATGCTTTGTGTAGTAAGAATCATTGAGCTCTGTATACTATGTAAAATACATTGTATAGCAAGAATCATGATGTCTTTGGTCAGATGATCTGAAGGTAAAAGTTACCTAACAAGTGGTAATAAGTTTCCTATGGTGAGTTATGGGTTTAAATACCTAGATGCTATAATCATGATGATGAACTTGTTAAGAAGAGGAAATGTACTTGGTGAGCTGAGGGATTAAGATCCCAACACTTTGTGAAAATAGTATGGCTACATGCCATGACTCCACAATGACAATGCCAGGTATTAGATATATGATCTAAGCCTGAAGATAGATAATGTTCTGGTAATGATGATGTAGTGAATAAATGTTATACATGTTCTTCATATTCCTTAATGGATAGGTGACATGTTTCTCTTTTAAGTTATAGATGCAATGCTTTTGAATAAGAATAATGTTCTAATTTGTTAGACATTAAAATATATACTGCCAAATAAATATGATTCCTCTATTCATATTTATCTTCTTAAGCTGCAATAATAATGGTTCTGCCAGAGAGTTATATCTATCGCTGTGGCAATTTACAATTGTCTCACCCCCATGGGAATCACATTTTTAGGTGGACACAGACGAGGAGGCAGGAATCCTTCAGTAGGTGAAGGACAACATCAGCAGCAACAGGGACAATAGTGAAGTCTCAGGTGGAGACACTAGTTGTTATGCCTTGTATAGATGTAGATAGAGTCCTATGTGTCGTCTCTGTACTCTCAGGTCCACGTAGTAGTAGTTAGTGCTTTCAAGATTTTAGCTCAGTGCCTCGAGATTTATACTGCCTGTGTTTAGCTTGACAGAACAGTTAATGCTTGTAACTCTCAGAAAGAGATGATACATAATATGTACCTTCGAACAAGAATGTAAATGTGTTACTTTGGTTCTATGTGAGAAAGTTTTCCTTTGATTGATTTCTTGATAAAAAGGTTTTAATTTTTAGTGATTTTTGGTAATCCACTATTTAGTGAACGCTTCCACATTAGTTAATTATGTTTTTATGAGTTGTATGCCACAATAACCTATACACATAGAAACCTATTCACATATACAAGCCATATATGTACAAGCATGGTATACTGCCAAAACTCATGTCGATATACACATTCTACAAAACACCCCCAAGGACCTGAGAGTAAAATGATGAAACATATGACTCTACCACAAAACACTAGCATCATATCCAACCTTAAACAACTACTGCTCCTCTTATTGCTCAACCTCAACTACACGATCTCTACCTCGCCATTTACAACCACCTAAAAGATGTGGAAACCCATTGAGTGAGACAAATGCCCCAGAGAGAAATATAACTCTCCACCAACATCTATTAGAAGCATTGATAAACTAAGTAAGAAGATAGCAATATCATCAGGGTGAGTAGATTCATCTAAATGATATAAGCAAAACAATTAACATAGGTTAAGAATGTTTGGTATATTCAACTGAGAAATATAACATCTTGTATTTTTGTAAGGAATATGAAGAACATGTATAACACTTGATTTTTCTTACTGCATTATAATTCAAGAAATTAGTCCAATAGACAAGGCATGGGGTCTACCAATGTGAGTCATATTTTTGACCGTAAGCAAATATACTACACAACTATATTATGTCTTTTGTTTTCCCTGAGAATTTCAGTCGTACCACCCAAATCCAACTGGCCATTTCTATCTCAAAATCAATGCCATACTAGATTAATGGAAGAACTGAACTCCATAATATTCTCCTATACTACTCGGTCAGTTTGAGTCTGCACCTCAGTGACATATAGTCAAACTGCAAAACAACAACTTATAGTTAAAGCTATAGTCATGTAGACAACAACTCATAGTCAAAGTTGCAGTCCTATAAACACCTAGCCCTACTTGGTACATGTCACGATACTAGAAACAAGGGTATATAACCTAAACACTGAGGTACAACTACAACTATCCTCTATCACATCACATCATCATCGAGACCTGACCACAACCGTTCTCAAACACTGGGGTCAAGATATCAAGGACACGTAATCACTTGCACGTCACATACTCAACAATATGCGGTCCTAATTTTCCTGTGGGGTACCTATTTCACCATCCAACAAAGTTCTGACTCTAGAATGGATCTATGGCACCTACATTATTAGGGGTTCACTTGATTAATTAAGCCAATTGGGTGTCTTTTAGCATCAATCAAGTTACAACGTACAAACCCTAAACAAACTCTACAAAGATAAGGGTGTGTTACAACTCCAGAAGATATAAACCATATGAGGTATAAACCTGGAACATCATCACTTGATATCATTTCCATTCAAGGCCACCAACATTATCACATCACTAGGGGATATCAATCCCTCATTTTATCACCATAGGATATCTCCTCACACTAGGCATTGATCCTCTTCCAGGCATAAAACCCAATTAACATAATCACTTATGTCATCATGGCTCATAAAGGTTCATACACATCACCCTATGCCGCATCAATCACACCATATAATTCACTAGCTATGTTATTCATTCCACCTTCAAGGTTAGGGTTACACAAGTAGGAGAGAGAAAACATAATCGAAAGCTATTCATTTATGCAAGATTAACAAGTACATCATACACTTGAGAATTAGGGTTAGGGTTTCTCATATAGACGATTAGGGTTTCAATACAATAACCACAATGAAACCCTAGATACATCATCTCCCATTATCTTAGAACACATTAGGGTTTGGAATCATAGCTATGATTATTCAATCAATCACTTCATATCACTAAGTTTCAACCAATCATATGTGTAACGACCAACATGGTTAACATATGTGTAACAAATATCAAGGATATCTCATGTGTAGAAACTGTTAGCGTAGGTTAAGGTAGAGACTATAAGCAAGGTACCACCCATCTGTAATGACCTGCTACACATCACTATACATGTCTTAACCAAAATCAAACCACGACTCATGTTGCGACCAAAACCAACACAAAGAGTAGCGGCCAACCAAAGCCAAAATAAGCGTTGCAACCAACATAGAACAAGTGTGGCAACCCGCTACACAAAGATCATGTGTTTCAACCAAAGCAAAAGATCAAGCATAGCGAACATCAACCAGATCAAGGTGTATTGACTGAAACAATCTCAAAGGTGTAGTGACCAATAAGGGCACAAGGTGTAACGACAAAGGGTGATTAGGGTTATCCATGTAGCACCAACAACATCCATAAACATGTAGCAACCATGAGATTCAAGATAAGTATAGAGACTATCAAGGTCAAGCTACAACCAACAACACATGACCAACTCCAAAATAGAACTAAGACTTGATCAAAACAAAAATGAACATCAAGAAACCATGTGTCATTAGAGGGGTAAAACTCCATGTGAGATTTGACTCAAAAACTCTAAAAACAAATGTCACCAAATTACATAAGGGAAACATTATAGGAGGAAGACCAATCGTCAAACTTATGTGATATAAAATGGAAACCTCCAACATCACTTAATATGGTGACAACACTCATATATCATATACATGTAAAAATTATCAATTCCTCCATCACTTACAAATTGAGTGCATTAAAATTAGGGTTTAGGAAAGAGAGTAATCCATAAGAGAATACTACAAAATCATAATTCCAAGATCATGATAACATCATCTAGCATCTTTAATTCACATTTCAGAGATTAGAACAACAACATGAAAGCATGATTAGGGTGCAATAATAGAAGATGGGAAAGTTATATAACCCGCCTTATGAAGAAGATCAAGCTCCAAGACGACGATATCCAAGAGATAAGAGGAACTCCAACTTGGATCAACTCCTCGGTCACAAGGTCACCTCAAGAAGGAGAAACATATCAAGGTAAAAGGATAGCTCAAGATAAAGAAAACTCAAAACCTAGTCTGAACAAGAGAGAATAAAGAGGAGATCTTCTTCTCAGATAGGTACCACCATGGTCAATCCATAATATCTGAACTTAGTGAAGAGAAGATCCTCAAATAATATCCAAAATGGTTGCACCATAGTCACATGGCCAAGAAGGGAAGAGGTAGAGGTAGAGTTTCAAAGGAAAACGTGCTCAAAGGTGTGGAAACACTTACCAAGAAGGAATATCACCAAGAATCACCTCCAAGAAGATTGCTCAAGATCATCACATGCAAAGATGATCGACCACCAAAGCACCAAGATTAGAACTCTCTAACTCTAACAAGCTCCAAAGTCAACACAAGAAAGAAGGAGGAAGAAGGGAGAGATAAAAGGATTGCTTGCATGTGGAGGAGAGAGCTTATATACTCAAGGTTATGAGGGAGGTAATGATAAGATGTGTCAAGAAGTATGAGCACTACTAGGACACTTTTCCCACAAAGGATCAGCCATGCATGCACACATGCAAGAGTAACATTAAAAAAAAAGTGGTGTAGAAACCACTTGGTTCCCAAACACAACATGGTTGAAGAACAACACATGGTAGTGGTCACAACACACCTTAAAACCCTAGTATCGACCACAACAAAAGCAAATCAAGAGTGTTGCAGTCACAACATTTCAACAAGGCAAAAATCCTATTGACCAAACCAAAGGTCAAAGCACCAAGGTCGAAGAAAACCAACCAATCATGATGTAGCAGTTGAAGCACTTCCAAAACACATAATCAAGGTCACAACACTAGTTATAAGCAAAACATGTCACATGTTATTAAGCCATATTAAGAGATTAGATTAAGGTTCAAGCATCGTTTTAAGAAAAACAAGCACATTCAAGCAGTAAGCTAGGTCAGGGGCCTTATAGTCATCTTAGATTGACTCTAATTCAATCAAGGGATAGTACAAAATCCTTTATGTTTAATTCCTAGTCCTTGTGTACATGTGTTATTAATTTATTAGGTCTTTTGTTGAAGTCATAGTTTGATCAAAGAAAGCTTGATTGAAACATAAATTTGGCCACTACAACTTGTCCAATGCACAATTGGTCTATCAAACTAGTTTCTAAAATGGCCCAATGAATATATAGATGAAGGACACAGATAGTCACTTTCCTAGTATAACCCCAAACAATTGCTATGTGTGGGGATCATATTCAATATCTTCAAACACATAACTTAGCCATAGGTCATTTATGATATCTATATTGTTAGTAAAAACAAAACATGATTAAAACCCATGCAACTTATATTATTAAAACACTCAATAACACCACTTAAAGAAAAGAAATTGAAGTAACATCACAAGATATTATCAATAATGTTTGGCATATATATCAACTTTACATAGTTATATAAACATTACACTAATTATAGTGAACCCTATCACATCTGTTTATAAAAGAAATAAATGATATGATTGGACATAGATCTTATGTCTTGTATAACTGGTGCTACATATGAAAAGTAGACATGTCACAATTTCAAGTCAGGTATTACATTTTACAAAAACTTCTCACCTAGGACTTGAAAACATGGACAACTATAACACTACCTCACTCAAACACACAAGCATTGCCTATCTATATGTGATGTCAAGCATCAATGGACACCACACAAACATCACCTACCTTCAAATGATAGATGTATACCACTAGACCAGTCCTCACCACATATACCAGGTAATCTTAGGTGTTCAATGAAATATTGTAGAAAGCCAGGAGGTGAGGCCCCAAGTCCCAGTGATCTGCTTTAACAACTAAAGACAATTATTATTTAATAGGGTAATAAGTAGTTAATATGGACATGAAATATTTTATAATGAACAAGTAGTACATCAAAGTCATAATTTTACCATGGTTATACATGTTCCATCATGGACACTTGAGTAGGTTTAACTTATGCAATAAGTGACAAGATATAATAAGCATATCCCTATTCTTCTACAAATAAGCCAAAAAAATATTATACATAACTGAGATACATGTTTTATTATGCCCTGGGTAGTTTGAGGCATACCAATCACACCATTAGAAAACCACTACAAAGCATCTCTAGCTATTTTTACAAGATCTAAGGATATTCAAACTCCATTAGATATCCCAAAAAATCATTGGCTCAAAGCAAGGGAAACAAGAGGTAGAGTGCTTAAAGGTTTGATCTACCATAGAAATTTCTTGAAGTTGAATCCCCATATCACAGGTCTGTCTTAGATACATAGGCCATGGAACTACATACACGATATTGACCCACCAAAGATGATACACGACTAAAATCATTCCGCATCTCATATCATATAACATTGGATTTTAGATTGTAACTGAGTACTAATAAGAATTGAAGACATTAGGGTATACCAACCCTCATCTTCCCCATAATATATGTCTTTGGGTATATTTCCAAAATTCTCATATTGTTACAAGATTACTCATTACACTATTTTCCTCAACAACCCAATGAATATATCTTAAAACCTAGGTCATTATGATATATTAGGGATTCACTTGATTAATTAGATCAATTATTTGTTTTAGGAGTACATCAATTCTGTTACATAAAATAAAAAACAACGTAAGTAAAAGATTCAATCCTTTACAGATCCACCTTCAATGCAATATAATACATCTCATACATACAAGTCCATGCACCAAGATTCAAGCTCTAAGAGGTACTAATATTGCAAAAACAAATTGTACCAATGTCTTATCCTCTCAAGGATATCATATTAAGCAAATACAAGTCTTTAAGTTCACTCGTGAACATAATAGTAGTATGTGACCTACTCATATTTGTTGGGAAAGTGGTAGAGTAGGTAGTAAAAATGAATACTTTTTCCATATTTCCTAACTAATGGATCACATCAACAACAGTGTATTAAGAAAAAGGGTGCAAGATGACCTTGTCTTAGAGTAAGTCCAGTGACTATCCTTGCACACATATGTGCTTCCTTCTCTAACAGGGTCAAATGGTAGTCAATGTATTCCTCTTGGTGTTGCACTCACAGGAGGCAGTCGACAACATCCTCCTAGCATACCAACAAAAGCTTCCACACCTATATGTTGTCCAGGCAGAGCACTGGTAACTCAATGTCACACTTTCTGAGCCGACAGGAAGGAGTTTCCCCTTCGTTTGACTTGGGCATTCATGTTACCACAATTGTGAGAAGTCAAGTTCATCACTATTTTCTTGAGAGCCTTGGCCATCCCCTTCATAAAGAGGTGACTAGTCAGGATTTCACAAACCCTGCGAAGATGAAGGGTCATATTTCATTGTTGGGGAGAAACCACACACAACCATTCGATTGATTGGACAATCCATTCAATCAATTGTATTATGGTTAGAAGCACAATAACTCTAGTTTTATTAAAATATTAAAGTGTGTACTTTAGAGCAATATTAAAGTGTTTAACTTATTCAAACTTGATGATTTGACTAAGTCAGTTGATTGGACACTCTAATCGATTGACTAGATACTCTGACTTGGTTGATTGGCTGAACATTCCAATTGGTTTAGTTGTTGGTTCCATTGTCTAGAGTCATCTCAATCCAGTCAATTAACTAGGTACTCCAGCTGGTCGATTGACACACTAGTCTTTCAATTAGACACTCTAGTCGGTCGAATGCCAACCAGTAATATTCATTTTGATTATCTAAACACTTTAGTAACCAAATCTAATCTTATCCATGATTAAAATTCTCTTCCAAGTGCATCCTATGTGTGTGACCCTATAGGTCCCAAATTATGGAAAAATAATGTCCATAACCAGATAATGACATCAGAAATAATGAGCGGTATTTGGAAACACATCATTGCTACCAAATTAATTGGAAAGTTGGAGTCAACTTCAGCATGGCATCCGTGATCAGTGTAACCATGATAGTATAGTTGCTTTGTCTCAGATAGCCAGATTGAATGTGAGGCATGGAATTGTCATCATCTTTATATTCAATTTATGTTTCTTGAACTAGAGTATACTGTTGAGATTCATGTGAGCTCAATATAACATATTTACTCACATGAGCATGGTATTGTGTTTCTCAATCTTTCTTACCAAGTGGCCAGGATATCAACTCCGATAGGAGGGAGAAGTCCTATCTACATCACTCACAGTCAATCTCCATGTGTCACAATGTACTTGAGTACCATCTTGTAGCAAACTTTGTTCAAGGTCACATTATGTGGTGTCAAAGTTCATTGAATGACATGTGATAAGTGTAGTGACTTCAGGTCTAGGAACCACAATCACCACTATCACTTTGAGAGATGATTTTGACTACCATTAGATGGTTCCATGTATCTCTCAAGGTTGGTCTATTTGAGACACTATTCTGTAACAAGTACCAATGTATTTGACTTGATATCCAATATCATGACTAATGATACTCTGTCATTAGTCAACACACATTCTAGTATTATGTATTATTATTGTTAATTTTGTTTCCACAATAATATCCAACTAGGGACTCAACAAGAATGTATATACTCTTATCATACATTTGATTTCATTCTTTAGGCCGTCATCCTAAAAACATATGTCATCGAGTAACATCATTCTATAGACATATATCATGTTATATAATCATCTCATAATTGAACAAACATAAAAGATATAATTGCCTCTATTATTTATCAAATGAAGTATGTGATATCACATTACAATTATCATAAGACTAGATCTTTGGGCATACATACCAACAATATTCTCATGAGAAGTAAAAACAAAAATAACACTTAGAAGATACTAGTGCGTACTAGTTTCAAGTTTTAAGCATAAGTAAAGCTAAATTCTAATACAAATAGATTGTTTCTACATAGCAATTTAACTCCACATTTTTTTGCTGTATAATAATATTATAAAGACAACACCTTTAAGATTATTTATCAAATTGCTCATATCTAGTATGCATACTTTATTATCAATAATATATGTGCAAAGGTATATAAATGAATGAACATGCAAGTACATATTTCCTTTGTTTTACCTTAGTTAAGTATAAAAGATTCCATGTTTTAGCATATAAGAGAGTCCAAAATGAGATTAGGGTTTGTATCTAACATGCATGTACTAAATGGATCATAGTTTATATCAATATCCATATAAATAATGAAAATAGGTCCACTCAAAGATGGTGATGGAAAAACCCAAGGTTTATTTTCGAGCTCCAACAAGATAAAAATATTAAATGAGCTACAATCTTCATAAGATCCAAAGTTTCTTCCTTTTAAGCTTACAGTGGCTACATATTTGTAATGTAGGAGTAACTAGATAAGGGAAAATGATGAAACATGGTGTAAGACTACCATGGTCAAAACCCTAGAAAGAAACCACCAAAATAAGGCTCGAGGAAGGAGAAGAGGAATGATCATCATGGTATCAAGTAGAGAAGGAGCATCACTTACATGGATCTAGATTCACAAGGTGTGAGGAGATATGTCAACCTTCAAAAATAAATATAAGAAGAGAAAATAGGAGATCCATCAAAGATTTGAAATGGAAGAAATATCATCATATGTCAAGCGATGATGACTATGTTTGGTTCTCGATCATCAAGGGAGACACAAGCAACTCAGGTGAAGTAGAGAGACAAAGTGGGGTATTTATAGCCACAAATGAAAGAGAAGAGGATAGAGAAGGGAACAATCAAATCTACAATGCCATCAATATTCCCCCTATGGAACCATCGACCCAAAAAATCATCAGACGATGACCCAGATCGCCCATCAATGGATAGTAGAAGAATATTATACAATAGGGGGTGAGTCGAAATCTCATCCACCTTTATCATAAGTTCACATACACAAAGATTCATTAGTCTATAGGCATTCTGCCAATGTACTCATTGGTTGGCTAAGGCATGGGATCCATCAGTGATGGCCATCCAAAATGGCATGTCATTTCCCATCAGTTCCCAACCAATGATAAGGAATCATCTACTTACTAGAATGACATTGATAGATGGTGCATAGAAATTTATTTGATGATGATTAGAAAGAACTACATAAGTATCTGCACAATTGATTCTCCAATTGAGTAGGATCAAAATGTTAATAATGATTAAGTGCCTCCATCGTCTCTCAACCAATGGGATGGTTGGGTGGTAGATAAAGAAACCAAGGATCACCAAGACAATACCAAATAAGAGAGAGAACAAAACATTCTATGTGCGAATTATAAGAAGGGCCACCAAACTTGAAGAATTTGCACATATAAACACAAGATAATATCATTAACCAACTAATTACATATCTACTATAAGCAAGTAACTAAAGCATCCAAGAACATAATCACGTCAACAAATCATGTTTTAAAGAATTAAGCTAGGCTAGGGGACTTACAACCATTAACCTCTAATAGGGGTCTTGCCTCCAAAATCCTATAAAAGAAATTCATATACTTCCTATACAAATTTTGATCAATATTTGAAATGTCTTCCTCTACAGCACGATGATTCCACAACACCTTCACTAACACTATTTCTATTCTTTTTAACTTCTAAACATGCTTGTCCAAGATCAATACTAGACACTCAACATAAGATAAATAATCATTCAGGTGAACTTCAACTAGATGCATAGTCTTCTCTTTTTTTGGATGGCACTTCCTCATCATGGAATCAGGGAACACTTGTGCAACATGTGCCTCACAAGTGGTAGATCCAAATTGTATGCTACCTTCCTAACATGATATTTGATAGAGTAAGGCCCAATGACTCTAGGATTTGACTTGCCCCTTTTTTCTAAATCTCAAAACACCCTTCCAAGGTGGAACCTTGGGGTATACCTTGTCCCCAATATGAAAATTCAACATGCCATGCTGAATATCTGCATATGATTTCTAAATTTCTTATTCATCATTTAGCTACTTTTTGATCCTCTATGTAGTATGTTGGACCAACTTAGGCCCTAGAAATTGATACTCACATAAAATATACCATAATGAGGTGATCTATAAAAACTCTGATGTAAGACTTTGTATGGTGCCATATCTAAACTTCTATGGTAACTATTTCTCCAGGTGAGATTGGTTCAGGTGAGATCAATGTCCAAACTCCCAATAAATTGGAGTACACAAGATCTTAGTATACCTTCTAGAGTCTATATGTTCCTTTTTTGTACTGACCATCTATCTGTCAATTAAAGTTTGTAGTGAACTTCAGTTGTGTGCCCACGGTTGTATGCATACAATCCCAAAATTAGCATGTAATCAGAAATCCTCTATCATATACTATTGTTGCAGGGACTTCATGAATATGTACTATGTCATCTATGTATATTTGTGTCAACTTTTTGTAGTGTAGGTATTCTTGATAGTAAAAATTGAGCTACTTTTGTCAACTGGTCAACAATGACATGGAATCATGACCCTTACTTTTCCTAGGAATACCAACCATGAAAAACATGGTTATATGATGCCACTAATATTAGGAATCATGGAGGAGACAACATAAATAGAAGTAATAAAATTATGTATCCATGTTCCCATGAGAAGACCTCTTCAACCACAATATATCATGAAGGAGGGATATGAAGTATACCTTATCATGGAGTAAATATGTCAACACTACTAGAAAAGAATGTAGACATGAATAAGATGTCAATGATAGTCTCTCGACATAGTCACAAAAGAGTATGCCTGTTTATATCATCCACACAGATTATGGGAACTTCACATTGCACTAATATTGGTGGTGGGAAGAACAATCCTTCATGTTGGCAACATGCTAGCATATCACCATTGCTCCTTCTCTCTCTGCTTGTGGGTTAGGGGTGTAAATGGTGCGGGTACGGTGCAGGTCTGGCCATACCCATACCCATATCCATCTAATTTAGCGGGTCCAGTTTTGGTTCTAGACCCGTATAATACAAAACCTGGACCCGCACCATACTCGTACCCGCAATAATAGCGGGTATGCAGTGCGGGTATGCGAGTAAGTAGTTCTATAAAACATCATATTGTGTATGTAAGAGAAATGACTATGTTATATATATTTAACACAACAAGGTATTATTATCATATAGTATATTAACATGTAATAGTTATATTAGACAATGCTATATTCTATACAATAAAATTAATTGAGTAATTGTTTACATATTTGTAGTCATGATCATAACATTTAATTTATGTAGAAAGTAATGTAGATTAGTAGACATTTTGATTTTAAGTTTACATATTATGTTCTTTATTGTAACTGGAATAGTTAATTCTTAGTTATATGACTAGTCTCAACCTTAGAGTAGGATATAATCTCAATAATTATATTAATTAGACTAGTAAAGTATAATATATATAACATATTATTTTAGTAGTTAATTATGTATAGAGGGTACACAGGTCTAGCAGATCTGGATCCAAGCATACCCATTATTGGACCCGCTTATACGCGGGTCCAAGGGTATACGGGTCCAAGGGTATGCGGGTATAAAAATTAGACCCGTGACGGGTTTTTTAAGGGTTCAGATTTGTGGGTCCGCGGGTCTACCCGTACCCATTTACATCCCTATTGTGGGTAATGATGAATAGAGTTCATGTGTAAAATATGTGTCAAGAAACCCTAGTCGTCATGCCCCTTTATATTAGGACATGTGTGGAAGTAGGGTTTTGAATGACCATATAAAATTAAAAGGCAACATGCCACATTTTATTGCCTACTTGAGGAAAGCTAGTTGCTAATTAAATAGTCTAGTAAGGTGTCTGGGATGTAATAAAACTTTTCAAAACAAGTCATTTGACTTACAAATCTAGTCTTGTTGGTTGACTACACTATTTAGTTGACTGATTGGGCTGATCTTATCTAGTTGGTTCGATGGGCTGTCTAGTCAACTGATTGGGCTGATTTTAGCTCAGTCAACCAAGTGAACTTTCAATGGATAGACTAGTCTATATAGTTGGGTGATTGTATTTTCCAATTGGCAGACTGAGCTTCCAGTCAGTCTATCATCAATCTAATTAACTACCCAAACCTTTTAGAAACTAAATAGCCTTGTGTTCATGATTACGCTCCTCTTTTGTGTGCATCCTATGTATTTGTGGGACCCTATAGGCTCCACCTTATGTTGATAGTGATGCCTATAATCATATTTTATATTCACAAGCATTGATTGGTATCTAGCAGGACTTCGTTTCCACCAAAGTAACTTAGTATGTTGGAGAACAACTTCAACCTAGTATTTGACCAGTGTCACAATGATCTATAATCCCTTTCTCTATGATACCCATATTGAATCTAAGGCACATAAATATCATCCTCTTAATGTTCGATCATGGTTCCTTGATATAGAGTAGCTTACTAAGGTAATATGAGCCCAACATCAAATATTGACTCATATGAGTATGGTCATGCATTTCATAGTCTCATTCATCAAGTGACAATGATATCACTTTAATCAAGGGTACAAATTCCATCTACATCACTCACAATAATCCACAAGTAGAGTTCACCCAAGCGCCACCTAGATGGGAGTCCTTATCTAAGGTCACATTGAGTAGTGATAAAATACATTGAACGAAATATGATCATTGTAGTGAATTTAGGTCTGAGGAGCACACTCATCACTATCACATTAATATATGATTCAATTACCATTTTTGGCTTCCATTATCATACTCAAGTTGGGTATGTCCGGTATACTAGTTCATAACAGGTACCTATGTGTTTGAATTGATATCAAATATCATCACTAATGATATGTAGTCACCACTTAACACACATACTAGTCTTAATATATTATTTTTTGTCCTAAATTCCCATATAATATTTGACTAGGGACATAGACAAGAATGAACACTCTTATCATGCATATGATATCATGTTCAAGTCCCCAATATAAAATCAGATTTCATTAAGTCATATATTTCTAGGAAATTGTCATACTTATTTGTTATGTCATATTTAAGCAAACATAATAATCGAATATGCCTTTACTAACAATCAAATAAATTACAAAGTGTTCCATTACAATCATCGTATGACTGGCGCTCAGGGAATACTACCAACAACTTCCACTCTGGTATAGGTAAAGGTTATAATATCCCTTAGGGCCTTTGATGTTGCCTTGACTTGTTGGAAAATTGGACACTTCACAATATACTCTTCTACATCTCACTTAAATCCTGACCAATAGTGTATATCCTTGAGATTATGGGCATTTTTGTACTACAAGGATGCATTACATACATAGAAGAGTGCGCTTCCACAAAAACCATCTTTCTTGACCCATCAACATCTGGAAATATCATCATGTTATGATAACAAACTATCCTATCCTATGACTCAACCAACATGTCATACTTCCTATTGTAGGTCTCTAACATAATATTTTGAATTGCAATATCAACCCACTGTGTAGTGTTGATCTATTGTATGAATTTCAATTATCCCTTGATCTTAGGTAACAATATATCAAGCATGTAAACTTTCATCTCTACATTCATTTGACATATAGATGCTACCATCTGTCTTGTCTCAACATAAAGAATATAATTCTAATGGATATATTGATGGCAGGTAGTACTTTTTGCTTAGTGTGTCATCCACCATAGTTGTCTTCCCTGTGTGATAGTTTACTATAAAATTTTAGTCCTTTTGCATCTCAATCAACCTCCTTAATCTCATACTCCACTTGTGTTTTGAGAAGAGGTATCGAAGATTCATGTGCGTGAAGATTTGACATTTTACCCTTAAAAGATATTTGCTCCAAACTTTCAATGACAATACCATTACATCTAGTTCAAGAGGATACTCCCAGTAGTTGGTCTTACTATTTCTTAAGCTCATGAGAAGCAAAATGATTGCATGCTTGTTCTGCATCAACGCGCATCCAAGCCCATTCTTTGAAACTTTCTAGAAGACTATGTAAACTTTCTCGAGATTTGGAAACACTAACAATGGAGCTAATGTGAACTTATTTTTCAAAACCTTGAAACTTTATCGACATTCCTTTGTCTAAAAAACACTTACATCATGGTTAGTCTAGTTATCAGTAAGGCTATCACACATAAGTCTGTAATAGATTGTCTATAGTATCTAGCTAAACGAAGAAGACTTCACACCTCAATTGGTGTCTTAGGTTGTTCCCGCATCAACACTAACTCAATATTCTTGGTATCGATAGAAATACCATTCTTTGATATGAAATGACCAAGAAAATACAGTTTGATCTACTAAAACTCTAAACTTCTAAAGTAGCATATAAGATGTTTTAAAAAATCCAACGCCAAATAAATATGTTGCACATGTTTCTCTTGATCCTTAGAGTAGATCAAGATGTTGTATATAACAACCACAACAAATTGACCCAAATATTGTTTGAACACTCTATTCATCAAATTCATGATTGTTGTTGGTGCATTATTATCCCAAAAGGCATAACCACAAACTTGTAGTGCACATATCTAGTTCTAAAAACTATTCTAGGAATAGCCTCAATTTTAATCCTCAGTTGATAGTATCTTGACAATACAAATATCTTTAAAAACAATATAATGCCTTCCAAACAATCAAATAAAACATCAATCCTCACCAATGGATATTTTTTTGTACTATAACCTTATTCTACAACCTCATAGAGGAATCCTTCTTCTTAACATACAAAATTTGAGAAACCAAAGAGGATGTACTCGACTATATGAAAACCTTCTCCAAAAAATTCTAAAGCTCTTTCTTAAACTCCTTCATCTCTATAAGTGCCATCCTATATGGTGTTTGTGAAATGAGTTGTGGTATAGGGATCATATGATCTCAAATTCAATATCTTCACATGAGAAGAACACCATGAAACTTATCAAGAAATACATTTTCAAACTTGCACACCAGTAGTACATCCTGGATACAAGATCTCATCACCTTAGTGTCACCATGTGTGCCAAAAAATCCTTACAACTTTATCTCATCATTATTCTCAAGTGATTATGACATAAGATATGTAGGGAAGCTCTTCTAGTCTCCTTGGAAAGTCCAAGAGACATTTACATATTTAAACTTTGCAACTGTGGATTCACAATCAAACACCACCTTATACTTCTATAGCATATTTATCCCAAGGATCAAACCGAATCCATCCATGCCATTGGTATGAAGTCCACTTGAATGATGAATTTAAAGGAAACAAGAGTGTCATTATGGACACACATCCCAACAAAACTATAGAATTGACTAAATGGGTTTCAAGAAAAAGTTGATCAAATCAGTTATTGTTGTGCAAATTACAGTGTACAATTACCTTTGTTGTGATAAGAAACGGTGTCTCACCCATTTCAACCAAAATAGATACATATGTAGATGCAAATAAGTCAAAATGAATAAATCTAATATGCAATATTACAAACTATGGGCCAACGACTCCTTCAGGCTATCTCATGTCATAGAATCAAGTGATTGTTTGTGATCTTCCTCATTATTGGCTTCTTCGTGTGGATCTTGACGAACCCACATAGGAAGAATATCCACGTCCTTTGAAATTTCCACAACCATTAAAGGGATGTGAGCCTAGATGACTATATCCTTCTAGTTAAGAAACATCCTCATTCAACTATTGCCAGAATATCCCTATGTGTCCAGGTTGGATTACAATGGAAGCACTTATTCTGAGGGGATGTATGATGCCCACGAGACCATGTAACTGACATTGACTCTAAACTATAGGTCCCATATGGAGTAAGGCATCAACCTCTTCCCTTACCTAGAGGCCATTTTAACTAAGATTGTGCCCTTGGCTCTGATGACTACTGGTACTAACTTTGAGTTTACAATCTAAAAAAACTACCAATTTGAAACTCCTAAATACTATCCAGATCCATGTGAATCTTCCTATCAGTATCATGATCATGTATGCCACGCCCTTCATATCGTTCTCCCAACCTCTACAAAGCTAGAAAACTTCTTATTACTGCAAGGTTGACGCTAACATGTCTAGATCTGCATTAAACCCCTTTTCACACCATCCAGTCTTCTCTTTGTTTGTCGACACCATATGAGGTAAAAATACAAAAAATTCCACAAATCATGACTCATACTCATTCATAATCATCATTCTTGGCCTCAACTACTCAAACTATATAATATCCTTTTCCAAGTATGACATCAGCAAAAGTAAATTCCTCAAATCCCTCCTAAACCCTAGTTAAGTGATCAACTCAACCAGTTGTTTCTTCTACTCAATGGCTCTATTCAACATTACCATTCAACATGTAAATAAAGTGATTTTTATTATTCTCATTTTCCATGCCCCACAACGTAAAGGCATTTTCCAGTTCCATCAACCACAAATATACAACTACATGTTCTATAATAACTGAGTACTTCAAGCCTCCAACACATCCCATACTCTTAAATCTCTTACTTGAAGCCGAGTTTTGACATTTGAGGATGGTAAATTAGCAGGTGGAGTTACTACCTTGTTATTAAGCTGAGTTAATCTTGACATCATCTATCCAAACATGGAGTCAAAGGTTGAATGAACATGTACCAATTATGCTATCTTGCTTTGTTGTGGCCCAATCTTAGGTACACTTGTCTTGGGTACTCGTTGCCTCTTCAAACCTCATGGCCCAACAAAGCTACTCTCTGCATGTTCTTCACATTGTCTAGCCATATCCCGGTAACCATAACCAATGGTAAGATATGGTACACATGTAAGAATATACAAAATGACTTAATCCTATCTCTATGTAAAGCTAGAGAAACTAGTGTCGATGTCCCACAACCACATGATCAAGATTCCTAAAAAAACAAACCTCGATTATAAACCAATCAACTAAAATTGTCAAAATAGTCAATAACACAATAGTGAAGAAATAAATAAAAAGCAACATCACAAGATACTATCAACAAGGCCCAGAGTGTATATTAACTTTCCACTTTTAGATACTCAATCCATTGGTTATGGTTATCCCTATCATGTCTATTTACAAAAGGATTGAGATGATGTTCTTGGAAATTTATCTTATAAATTGTATAATTGGTGCTATATATATAAAGAACACATGTCAACATCTCAAGCCAGGTATTACAACTATACAAAAAAATCCTAGCTAGGACCTGAGTAGATGGATAAATTTAACACTATGTTACTTGAACACACAAATGTTTCCTATCTCTGGGTGATGTCAAGCAGTGAATGATTCTAAGTGACACAAAAACATCATATATCTATAGTAACTAGAATACACTAGAAGAACAGTCCTAACAACGACTACCAGGGAATTTTAGTTGGTCACCTAAAAAGATGTAGAAAAAATGTGGTGAAACTCAAAGTCACAAATATATGAGATAAAAAACCAAAAATATTTATTACTTACAACAAGATTGTGAATAATTTAATAGGTTACGAGATTTTCTAATACATGATCAAGTAGTATATTAAAGGAATTACTTTACCATGGATATATATGTGCCAACATAGATAACTTAGTAGAGTATAAATCAAATGTAACATATGTAGGATGAGACTACATATAATATCACATCCATTTTCTTCTATAAATAAACCAAAACAAATTTCTCTGTACGATGGAGTTATGTATTTTATTATTCTCTAGCAAGTTTGAGATAAACCACTTAAACCACTAACTAGACATTGTGAAGCCTCTCTACCAATCTATAAAAGATCTAAGGATATGTAGAATACATTATATGTCTTGACACATCTTTGGGTCAAAGTGAGGGGGGAAAGGTAAAGTGCTAAAAGGATGGATCTATCATGGATTTTGTTAAATAGTGGAACCACATATCATACGTACATCTTGGGTACGCAGTCCATGGCACCAAAAACATGGTATCAACTCATTCAAGTTGAGAAATGACTATAATCATTATCCATCACAAACCATACAACATCAGTCCTTGAAGCGCAAATGAGTCTGAATGAGATTTGAAGATATTAAGGTATACTTGCCCCAACCATTCCCAAATATTCACTAGTATATGGATCCAGACATCTCACAATTTTTAAATCATTGCATGATCAAATATTCTACTAGTTCCACTAAAGATTTAGGGAAATATATCTATGGGCTTAGGGTACTACAAAATTAGGGTGTCACTTGATTAATTAGATCTGTTATTTTATTTATGACTACACCAATCAATTACATACAATCAACTACAAAACAACTAAAATTTGAACGGATATCTTACAACTCTAGAAGATATAGAACATATTATGATACAAACCCATTGATAAAAATAGGATGGTTCATGGTAACACCATTAGACCGTACAAGGCCATGCATCAAGATCTAAGTTTCATGAGGCTCTAATATCACTTAAATGAATGCAACGAGGTCTAATCCTCTCAAGGATAACATGTGAATCTATGACACAGGTTTAAATTCACTGGAGAATATCATAATCATTTCCTATATACTCATCTTCTCATGAGAAGTAACAAAACAACACTTAAAAATATTAGAAACATTATAGTTTCTAGGTTTAAGTATAAGGAAAGCTAACTTCCAATATCAATATGTTATTTTCAAAACATTATTCAAGGGATGGTATTTATTACTAAAACCTTGTTCTTCTATTTTTTGTCTATGCATAACCAGATAGAGCCATCCTTCTTCTTTACAAAAAATTATAGAATATTAAGGGGACATTCTAGAGTGTATGGAGTCCTTCTCCAAAAATTCCTGAAGCTCTTTCTTCAACTCCTTCATATCTATAGGTTCCATTCTAAGATGTTTGAGTTATGGCATGGGTGATAGGGATCATATTGATCTCCATGTCACTCTCTTGAGCTGGTGGGAAACCAAGAAACTCATCAAGAAAGACATTCTGAAACTCATAAACCACTAGTACTTCCTAGATACTAGGACTCCTCACCTTAGTATCTATCACGTGTTCTAAAAAATCCTTACAAAATTGTCTCATCAAATTCTTTGCTATTGTTGTTGTCACAAGATATGTAGGGAGGATTTTGTGGTCACCTTGGAAAGTCCAAGAGATATTCTTGTTCCTTAACTTTACAACCTTGGATTTACAATGCAACACCACCTTGAACTCTCTAGTGTATCTATCTGAAGGATCACATTGAATCCATCATGTCAAGTGGCATGAATTCCACTTGAATGATGAGTCTAGAGAAAAAATGAGTTCCATGATGGACACACCCCAACCAAAAAGCAAAATTAATAAATGAGTTTCAATAAAAAAGATGATAAAATTAGTTACAGACATGCAAATTATGGTGTACAATCACCTCTCTGGTGATTAAAGATTATGTCTCACCTAGGTCAACCAATATAGATACATATGTAAATGCCACTAAGTTATAATATAAAAAATCCATCTGACATGATACAACCCATGGGTCAGTGACTCCTTGAGGCTCTATAATGGCATGGAATAAAGTTATTGCTTGTAATATTCCTTGTTCTTGGCTTATTCCCGAGGATCTTGACGACAACACATGTAAAGATTAGCCACATCCTATACTACCACAAAAATTGTACAACTATGATCCTAGATGGCCCCATCCTTCTTGTTGAGACACCTCCTAGTTCAATTGTTGGTAGAATATCTCTTTGTGTCCAGGTTGGATATAGACTGACCTTGAACTATAGGCCCCATATGGAAGAAGGCCTCAACCGCAACCCTTAGTCAGAAATTGTTTTGATGTTGGTTGTGCCCTTGGATCTGATGTAGAGGTCTTCTATTGTGACTAATCATACTAGTTTCTTCCCTTGTGGTCTATAAAATATCTACCTTTTGAATAGACAAAAAACTATCCAAATGTGCGTGTAGACTTAAAACATCTATCCTAATCATGTAAGCCACACAATGTCCTTCATATCCTTCTCACAACCTCTACACAGTAGAAAAATTCTTGCACAACTCCAAGGTTGATGCCAACATGGCATCTAAACACTCAACCCCTTCTCACATTTTCTGCTCTTCTCTTTCTCTATCAACATCATATGAGTCTAGAATCTCAATAGTTACATCAATCATGCCTCATATTCATGTACCATCATCATTATCAGCCTTAACTAGTCAAACTATGTAATCTTCTCATCCAAGTAGGACATTAAGGAAGTAAGTTCCTTAAATCCCTCCTTGACTCTAGTTAAGTGATTACCTCACCTAGCTGTTTCTTCTATTCAGCAATTTCCATCATTACCCTTCAACAAAGTCATTGTGTGATTTACCTTGTCCTTATATGGTATGTCCAACAACATAAATGCCTTTTCCATCTCTTAAAACCACAAATATAAAATGATAGATCTATAGTTCCTGAGTACCCCCAAGGCTTCAACATATCACATAATGTCCAAATTTCTTGCTTGAACCTAAAATTTTGACATTTGCGGATAATACCTTAGAATTTCAGAGTTTGTACCTTCTCAGCAAGCTGAGTGAATTCTGACATCATGTGGCTAAACATGGCCTAAAAGGCTAGGTTGATAGCTGTTGTTAGACTCGATTGTGTTGTGATAGGTTGTTTTGATCCATCTCAGGTACTCTCATCTTGGGTACTCACTACCTCATTCACCTCCTAGATCGACAGAGCTACTCTGTACATGTTCTTCATGTTGTCGAGTGATATATACATAAGTATAACTAATGGTTAGATATGGTGGACATGTAAGAACAAACAAAAAAAGCTACTTTAATGTCTCTATAAGCTCAATAAAACTAGGCTTGATACCCCACCACCACATGATCCAGATTCCCTGAAAATAAAACTCAGTAGAAAACCAAGAAACTAACATTATCAAAATACTCTATAAAATAACATGAAATAAAAATAAAAAACAACACCAAAAGATACTATCAATAAGGCTTGAAATGTATATTAAATTTCCACATTTATATACACATTCCAATGATTATGATGACCCATATCAAGTCTATTTACAAAATATTAAGATGTTGTGCTTGGATAGATAACTTATAACCAATATACCCGGTGCTACATATACAAAGAACGCATGTCAAAACCTCAATCTGGGTATTACAACTTCAGGAAAACTTCCTAAATTAGACCTAGAAGATGACTCTTCATACTACCTCAAATGCACAAATGTGACCTATCTCTAGGTGATGTCAACATCAAGGGATCCCAAGTGAGACATAAACATCACATACCTCCAAGAATATTTCAAGTGTGGATGACCTACTTAGGTTTTCTAGGATCATATGTGTAAACCTTAATTTTATGATTATTATCCAAGTCATCATTAAAATTCTTGATCATCATCGTGATACTTAGCATAATTGGAACTCAAAGATTAGATTGATGGGTCGAATTTATATCAAGGATTTTGCCAGGTAAAGATCAATATCTAGATTACTCATTATTCATAAAGGTTATAATTAAGATTGAATAAAGTAAATAGATCTAGATCACTAATGATTCATTTTTAAGAGTAGATGAGTCAACTAGATTAGATATAGGTTACAAGATAATCATCAGAATCCAAATCTTGGATTTCCAAAGATTAAACATCATTGTTTTTAAATGATTCACTGGATTTTTTTTATCATGATTGACTATTTGTTCATAATTTTTGGAGCTAGGATGTATTAGATATGATTTTTGCAAGATTCATCCATTTATTTGATTTTTGAGTAGATAGGAAGTTAAAATACCTTATATTGGAAAAAAGGATGGCTGTCGGATGCACCAGGAATGGTCAAGATGGAGCCACATAGGTGGGGTGGCTCTCTTGGTTTAGGATTCAGTTCAGGTCTTTGATCGGCCGATTCAATTCCTTGATTGAGCGGTTCATTTGGTACAATGTCATGTGGACCGGGCGGTCTGGGGCTCTATTTCTCCTTCGCACAATCTTCCTCATGATCCCAGAAATGGGGCGGCGGGGCTCACCAGAGTGGAGAAGCTCTGAGAGAAGGAGGGGGTGAGAGAGAGTGTGAGCAGGCCGGATGAGTTTGCCTTGGCCTCACGGACTTGATGGGGGCAGATAAAGGGGAGAGGAGGTGAGGGACAAAGATGCCCAAAGGGGGTAGTGCGACAGTGCCACCCAAGAAGCAGGAGATCAGAGAGGGATTTGGAGTTTTTTTAGCTATTTGGGGCATGTTTACATGACTAAGGCAGAGGATTGCCTGATGTGGGCCTTTGGGGGGTGTTTTTATTGCACTAGGCTAGGGTTAGCACTAGATAGGACCTGGGTTGAGGCCATGGCCGCTGAGCTGAGAAGGGAGAACAAAGGATGATTGTTGGTGGCACAAAAGTGCACAAAACGTATTCAAAAGTGGGTATGATTGAGTGTGAAAATATGAGCCATGGAGTTTTGTTTTCTTTGATTTTCAAAACACGGTCTTAATTGACTGATTGACCATTTCAGTTCTATTGTCTCCTCCCTGCAATCAGCGGGAAGTAGATGACAATGAACTAGCTGTTTGATTGGGCCTTGGTCTATGGGAGGGTGGATCCAAGGGCTAGGACTCACCCCGATCCCTTGCCATGGATCAGTGCCATGGAAAAGCCAAATAAAAGAGTAAATAAAGAGCAAATAGAGGATTTTCCACACATTAACTTCAAAAATTCGTAGACAGCTGTAGGAATGTCCAAATGAGATGAAATTTGGACCATAGGTTCAAAATAATGTGGAGAATATGTAGAAAATGTTGAGGACTAAAATATGAAGTTTGATTGACCAATTTAATTCATTGGGTAAAGTAACAAATTAATAAAATTTGTGGGTTTATAATGTGTATAAGTTCACATTGATCATCATATTTTGGATTTGTGGATCAATATTGATTATGAAGACAAGAAAAATAATTTGGGACCATGAGTGAGTATAATGAGGGAAAAAGGGTAATTAATTCATTATAATGCTAAAAATCCAGTTTTTCACATCCTTCCCTTCTTAAAAAGGAATTTTGTCCCCAAAATTCAAAAACATCCTAAAAAATTGGAATCATTCAACCTAAGTCATATCCTCAAATACTGGGGTATCCTCAACTCTAAAATCAAAATCATGTCCTCTAAGTTCTAGTATTCCAGCAATCATAATTTAGATTCCATGTCCCATATCATAACCAACGTGGTACTAGTATCATTTCATCATCGAGCAATTGAGTATCAAGGTCAATGCATGTATTATTCAAAGTCATCATATGATTCACATATATAAAAGGCATCTTATTGGTCACAAATTTGGAGAGATCAAACAAATGGAATTCTTGAATCAAGTATACAAGGTGACTTTCAATCCCAATATCTCAGGATCATAGCTTCTACATTGGCCTAGGTGGGGTTATACATCCATGATTTGAGATTTCATATTTCAACAATTTTGAGACAACATCATACTTTCAATATCATGATTTTTGAGCTCAATATCAATGGGAGGTCCCACCCTAGTCCTAATGAGAGATAAACCCTAAGTCATAAATCGAGAGGGTCAAAATAGTCATCATTTCAAAAATTTCAAGATTTGGGATTTTGAAGTCATTAATCATATATCTGGGATGATCTCAAGTTCCAAATAGTGTGATCATAGAATTTGTATCGTTGTTGAGCTTTGATAATCGTGAGTCACATTATTATATATCAGTATCAAGAGTCAAGATTTTTGGACATCAAAAGTCATAGGTCTAAAATTTGATTAGACCTAGGTCTATCTAGGAAGTCAACCACAAGCTATAGTCAACATTGTCATATGTCAAGGTCATTATTAAATCAAGGTTTAGGATTGAGTATCAACCATGGGTTTAACCTATTAGGCTTAGGTCAACCAATCAAAATCGGGTGAAAGGGTATACCTTTCCAGACTCTAAATAATAAAAAAGGTGAAACTTTAGAGGTAGTCAAAATAGGGATGTGACCTAGGTTAGGGGGGTCATGAGTCAACTACGACCCTAATCTATCACATTACCGAAATTAGTCATTATCTATTGAGCTTATTCAAATAGGGGGAGTATCAATGATTAAATCATATTCCATAAGGTCATGAGATCAAAATTCAAGACAATAGGGCAATAATGTCAAGATTTGCATTCCTTTCCTTTCATGATCAAGGTAGTGATATAATTTGGAATTTTGTGCATGATTTAAGTCCATGCTCATCATAACAGAATTGAGTTTACAAAAGGCATCAATAACTAATAGGGAGACTACTTTTTTTTTGCATCATAGTCTTACCACATGATTTTGAGAGTCATAATACTTAATACTTGATGGCGTAGTCATGATGTGTATCAAAAATAGGGTAAAAGGTTGTTTATCTGGGTTTTAGGTTTAGTCAACAATAGGGCATCATGGATTTAATGAATAGGGACTTATCAATAATAAGGTATAAATCTTTCTTATTTCACCAAATTAAGATTTACCTCAAACATAAAAAACATGTAGTCGAGTTTTGGTTAAATCGAGTTTGCATGATATCAGTGGTCATACATGAGTATTCAAGTTTCATTGATCAAAATTGAGTTTTCAAATTAACGTTAGATCATGGTATCAACTTTCAAAATTTAGTGATATTCATTTTTCCCATGCACAAGCTACCCAAAATTGAGACATCATGTGGTAAAAGGTCACAAGAAAGGACCACATGAGAAGATGAGAAGACTACCTAATCTTCATCTACATGGGTGGCTTGGGTAGTCCTTAAAGAAGATATGAGCTGCTAGAAGGCTCTCAAGGGTTGCAAAAGAGAACCTTTAGGTCCTGTTCTGGATCAATTAAGGCCAGGTAGAGCGAGGGATCTCAGCCACTGTGAAGATAGATAGGAGAAATTATGCCAGGACCCCGAGCCTATACACCTCAATTTTCACCATTATGGACTTTAGTGTTTCTTGGGTGTAAGAGATTGAGAAATTATTTACTTAAAGTATATGGGAGTGTGTAAGCTCTGATACCAACTACCAAAGAACCATTCTTACCCCAATTCCAATCTCACTGCCTAGACAGTGGTAAAGGGATGAAAGCACCCATCCCTGAGTGGATCGAAAGGATCTAACACACTGGTATATACAATAAGAAATAATAACTAAAAAATAGGATATTTAAAGAATAACTAACCCAATATGGAGATATATCCAATTTATCTTTGTCATGTAGAGTATGTAGAGTGTGGAACCGATCGTAATCAGTGTTCCATTTGTATTGCCTAAAATCAAGAAAATCGAGACACAATCATACAATTGCATGGTACACTATCAAAATCAAGTAAAATAGTTTATAAGAAAATTAGTGTACTTGGCACGACTTATATTTCAAAAGTATAACGAGCAATTTGCAAAAACAAATATTATTCAACAAGTTTTTCAAATGATTTGTTTTTTATTTTGAGTTCCCATTATGTTGTAATTTGAGAAGCATGCTTTTATATTTGTGTGACTCGATTGCCCCAACGTGATGGGGAAGGTCACTAGGCTCCTTATCCTCATATGAGGTAGGAGGCCAATGTACAAGTCCACCTCCAAATGAGGGGTTGCATGCACTCAATATCAAAATTATCAATATCATCATCATCATCATCAGTATACAGGAAGTCATAATGGGCATGCCATTTATGTTTTCCAGTTTGTCTCAAAATATAATATAAGAAATACAGAATCCTAATCAATAGGGAACAATATCTCAACCAAGTATATCGCCAAGTACACAATCAAGAGATACATAAAAAAGTAACTTCATTAAAACTAAAGAGGAGGTATAATAGCATACATTTCACGAAATATTTTGAGTACATATCAATATCTACCATAATTGGAATTCAAAAATGAGATTGATGGGTTGAATATATATCAATGGTTTTGCCAGGTAAAGATCAATATCTAGATTACTCATTATTCATAAAGGTTATAATCAAGATTGAATAAAGTAAATATATCTATATCACTAATGATTCATTTTTAAGAGTAGATGAGCAACTAGATTAGATCTAGGTTACAAGATAATCATCAGAGTCCAAATCTGGGGTTTCTAAAGATTAAACATCATTGTTGAATCATTAGACAAATTAAATAAGAAAAGGAACAATATCTAGGGATATCAATGAGAATATTTTAGAATTAGGCTTAAAAATCATTTTTAAATGATTCATTGGATTTTTCTGATCAATATTGACTATTTGTTCATAATTTTTTGAGCTAGGATGTATTAGATACAATTTTTGCAAGATTCATCCATTTATTTGATTTTTGAGTAGACAGGAAGTTAAAATACCTTATATTAGAAAAATGATAGCCGTCAGATGCACCAGAAACGGTCGAGATGCAGCCATGCTGGAGGGGTGGCTCACTTGGTTTAGGATGCAATTCAGGCATTTGATTGGCTGATTCGAGTCCTTGATTGAGCAGTTCATATGGTCCAATGTCATGTGGACCGGGTGGTCTAGGGCTCTATTTCTCCTTCACATAGTCTTCCTCGTGAGCCCATAAATGGGGCAGTAGGGCTCTCCAGAGTGGAGAAGCTCTGAGAGAAGGAGGGGGTGAGAGAGAGTGTGAGCAGGCCGAGCGAGTTTACGTTGGCCTTGCAGACTTGATAGGGGGCATATAAAGGGGAGAGGAGGCGAGGAACAAAAATGCCCAAAGGGGGCAGTGCGGCGGCGCCGCCCAAGAAGGAAGAGATCGGGGAGGGATTTGGGGGCCTTTTAGCTGCATGAGGCACATTTACATGGCTAAGGCGGAGGATTTCCTGATGCAGGCCTTTGGGGGGTGTTTTTATAGCACTAGGCTAGGGTTAGCACTAGATAGGACCTGGGTCGAGGCCATGGCCACCGGGATGAGAAGGGAGAGAAAGGATGATTGTTGGTGGAACAACAATGCACAAAATGTAGTCAAAATGGCATGATTGAGTGTGAAAATATGAGCCGAGGAGTTTTGTTCACTTTGATTTTCAAAACACGGTCTTAATTGACCGATTGACCATTTTGGTTCTATTATCTCCTCCCCGCAATTAGCGGGAGGTAGATGACAATGAACCGGCCATTCTATTGGGTCTTGGTGTGTGGGAGGGTGGATCCAAGGGCTGGGACTCACCCCGATCCCTTTCCATGGATCAGTGACATGTAAAAGCCAAATAAAAGAGTAAATAAAGAGCAAATAGAGGATTTTCCACACATTAACTTAAAAATTTGTAGACAGCTGTAGGAATGTCCAAATGAGATGAAATTTGGTTCATAGGTTCAAAATAATGTGAAGAATATGTAGAAAATGTTTGAGGACTTAAATATGAAGTTTGATTGACCAATTTACTTCATTGGTCAAAGTAACAAATTAATCAAATTTGTGGGTTTATAATGTGTATAAGTTCACATTGATCATCATATTTTGGATTTGTGTATCAATATTGATTATGAAGATAGTAAAAACAATTTGGGACCATGAGTGAGTATAATGAGGGAAAAATGGTAATTACTTCATTATAATGCTAACAATCCACTTTGTCACACAAGACATCTCATAATTTACAAATTGTCACAAGATCACCCATTTCACTATTTCCCATAGCAATTTAGGGAAATAGATCAACAAACTCAGGGCACTACAAAATTAGGGTGTCACTTGACTGATCATATTAATTATTTGTTTTATGATTGCATCAATCAATTACATAAAATCAACAATAAAGTAACTCAAAGATTAATTTATCCCTTACAAATCCAAAAGATATGGAACATATTATAATACAAATCCATATATCAAAATAGGGTCATACATTGTAATACACTTATGTCATACAAGGCCATAGATCAAGATCCATGTGCACGAGGCTCTAATATCACTTAAACGAGTGTACCAAGGTCTAATCCTTTTCAAGGATAACATATTAAGCTTTTACATGGAGTTAAGATCACTAGTGAGCATCATAATAATTTATTATTTTCTCATCATGTAAAGAGAAGTAACAAAACAATACTTTTTCAAGGTTTAAGCATAATGAAAGCGAACTTCTAGTACAAATTGGTTACTAATATGTAGCATTCTGACTCTGTTTTTCTAATAGGATAAGAATATTCTAAATATACCACCTTTAAGATAATTTATCAACATACATTAGGTCTAAGTACATGGATATTGAACATACTTTATCATCAAGAAAAGGTGTGAAAGGTATACAGATAAACATGCAAGAATTTTCCTTGGTTTCGTATACAAGATTCCATCTTTTAGAATATAAAAGTGTGTACCAAAATGAGATCTGGATCTACATGTATCATTTAGGTACTACAACCGTCATATCTTATATCACTTGACTTATAAGCTGTATAAATGAGTCCACTCACATATGGTGATAGAAAGCCTAGAACTTTATTCTACTATCTTTAACAAGCTACAAACCTAAAATGATCCAATCCAAAATATTCAAGATTTCATCCATAAAGGCTTGCAATAGATCCAACTCTATGATCTAAAAGCAACTAGAGTAGGCAAAGGAGACAAACATGCGTAAGACTACCTAGGACAAGACCTAGAAAAGAAAGTACTAAGAAATAGGCTTAGGAAAGAATAATACATAGGATCATAAATGTATCAAGAGGAAAAGGAGCCTCACTTACATGGATATATATCCATAAGATGTAAGGAGAGATGACAAACTTCACAAAAGAAGAGAAGAAGATAAAATAGTAGATTTGGGGGAGCTCTCTATCAATCAACATAAATGCCAATCACTAGAGAGACCCCCAAAAGCTAAACCTAGATTAAGAACGGAAAAACCATATTTTCAACAAAAACAATTATAACAATATAAAAAACATAATTATGTTTTCCATTATGTAAAAACTCAAAAACAGAATTCCCCACCAAAGGATCCACATGTTCAATTATCATAAATCCAAACCAACTACATTCATACCATATCAGATCTTATTAGTCATATGTTATTCAGTTTACATCTGATTCAATGTACATGAAGAAATAGATTTGATATAAAACCCATATTGAGAAAAAGAGACTACATGGGCATCATGTACAAACATGTTATGTTTACATATTTTGTATCATGACCTCTTTGTTGAATGTCTTTATACCAAAAAAACATGTTAAGCAACCTCCTGAGACTCAAATAAAGCCCTAATTAGTCAAAGTTTTCTACTCATCCAAATAAAATAAATCAACATATTGTTAAGTATATTGAACTTAAAATACTTGCACACATTTATAATTTTAATAGATTGTTCTAGAATTTATTACAAGCATCTTATGAAAATAATCCAATAAACCATAAAGGTTGCATTTAGTCAAATCCCAAATGCTTAGCCATGTTTTATATAACATGTCTATTAAAAGATCAAAAAATGATAATTGAATTCAAAACAACATTTCTATCACAAGGATAACAAACTCAACAATGAAATTATAATCAAACAATATTATCTCTATTGTTGTAAGAACCCACTATCTGGACTAGGAACACATATTGCCATATTGAAGATGAAGTCCATAGGATACACGTATGCCAACATGAACTATTCAAATAAAAAACAATGCCAAATACTAATGAGAGTAGATATCAAAACTACCTTAGACTAGGTGCAATGTTTATGATCTGACTCCATACTAGACAGATAAGAATAATACACTAAATTATATTAATTAGAATAATACTTTATTTTAGCATATAAGAAACATATTCAAGAACAATATTTTGTTTGATAACAATTTAATTCATAGATAATTGTTTACAAATAGAAAAAGTCTATAAACATGCAACATACATGAAAATCTCCATCATGATAGCGTACATCATAAATATGTAGCCCACATACTGAAAAGAATCTAAAGAGAAAACATGATGAAACTGGAGAGTAATGTTCTGAGGGGAGGCACCCCTAAAGAATAAGCCTCAAAATATAGTAAAACTATTGCTAGATGAGGATAACTGGATTTTGAAAAGTAAGTATCGTACTCAAAAGCCCGAGTAATACACAAGGATATCCTCCAGGGAGTATCTCCCTTCTGTGTTGCGGTCCCCAAAGATAGTCATTTGGTCCTCTTCATCTTCCATCACTTGTGTTGATGTGGACGTCAGCCATGTAATGCAAGATAATATGTATGGAGTGTTCAATCTCTTGCTAAATTTGTTGTAGTGTGTAGGTGGCATAGTTGTATTTTCTAAAGTTTCTTTCATTCCATGTGTTCCAAAGGATGGAAATGATAATGTTTTGTATGGAATGGTTTGGGTTTGTGGGTTGGAAATGTATCATCTAGTTTGGTGTATTAATGTAATCTATGATGGAGTTTGGTGAGAAGTACTTGTGCAAAAAATGTGTCATGTAAGAGCATGTGCATCAAATATGGCTAGTGGCTTCTTCTATTGCATGAAAAATATATCATCTAGTAGGTCCCTAAAATCACCGATTGGTGAGATTATAGTCGGTGAGGATCTTATTCTTAGAGATGATTTAGAAGATGATCTTATATTTTTGTAGCCATTTCATCTTCCAAATGGTAGCCAACTCTGATATATGTCCTCTATAAGCAAGGTCATAGTAGGCTTTCTTGGGTGTATATATGGGCCCCCATTCCATGTGATTCTATTTTTTGTTTGAATTCTAGATTATGAATGATGTCATGCATCGTATATGGGATGAGGTTTTTCATGAGATGTGTTTTAAGGGAATTTTTCTAGTTGCTAGTTAGAAGTTTAAGAGCTCTGACTTTTATGGTGTTTCTTAATGGTTTTGGTAATAGAATTTACTAATAAGGTTTTGGGTGGAATTGTTGTGGTACCAATGGTCAAACCAAAAATTTGTGTTTATTTATGCATGGGATGGAGATTTGAACCTATTGCCAATGATATCTAGGTTTTTGTTGATATATCTACAAAGTAGGGAGGATTTATACTTTATTGTTTTGTGCCAAGGATTGATATGTTTGTAGTATTTGTGGAGGATGAGTGGTTTCCATATTTTGTTTATGTTGGAGGTGAGGACTTAAATATTTGTGTGATTGGACATTTGGCATGTACCATAATGTTGATGATGCCCCATCCCCCATAATCAATCATAGCATTGATTGTGTCCCAGATGACCAAATGCATTTTTTTCCTTATGGTTTTCATTGAAATGACTCCATAAGGACCTCTTTTTGAGAGAGTTTATTTGTTTCAAAGATTTGATTGGTAAGGGAATGTAGCTGAGGTAATGAGTGGTGATGATGACACTGTTTAGGAGGGTGATCCGACCAGCTAGGTTGAGAAAGTTTTTGATCCAAGAAGTAAGTTTGTATCTGATTTTATCTATGATGGGGACCCATAGACAGTGTGGCATGGGGTGTGGGGAGATGGGTAGACCTAGTCACATGACCAAAAAGTTTTCAATCTTACATATGAGAAGAGTTTTGTACCTATTGATGGTATCTGTGGATGTGTTGATACCAATGATGGATGATTTGTTTAGACTGATTCTAAGACCCTAAATGTAGCAGAAGATACAAATAATGTGGATAGTGTTGATGATGGTATCATCTTCCAATTTCACTAGAATTATTGTATCATTTTGAAATTGCTTGATATTTTCCAAAAATTCTGAGGGTAAAAATATAACTCCTTTTGAGGTGCCCAGTTTAAACATTTTGGTAAGGATTGATTTTATCATTATAAAGAGATAAGGGGATAGGGGGTCACCTTGTCTGAGACCATTTATGTTGTGTAAATGACCAAACAGTGTGTCATTGATGATAATAGATAATTTTTTTGTGGAGATACACGCATGGATCTAGCTAATGCATTTGTTTTGGAATTCATAACATGTCATAGTATTGAGAAGGCTATTCCAATTCACATAATCAAATGCTTTCTTGAAATCAAGTTTGATGGCTATCACTGGGGTTTTGTTTTTGTAGAAGATGTGAAGGGTTTCATTGACCATGATGAAGGCATCGTGGATGCTATGGTGTTTAAGGAAAGCATTTTGGTTATATTCTATAACTTCTTCAAGCTAGGGTTTGATATGGTTGCTGAGAATTTTTTTATAAGATTTTGTAAGATGTGTTGATGAGACTGATGGGTGGAAATTGTGTGATCAAATCTGGATGGTCTACTTTTTTAATGAGGGCTATGCTGGTGTAATTGAGAACTTTGAGATGTTTGTGGACATTAGTATTAATTTGAAGGGAGTGGAGAAGACACATGAAATCCCCTTCAATATGGTCCCTGAGTGTGAGGTAGAATTTTGTGTTGAGGCCATCAGGTCCCAGTGATTATTTCTTTCTGGGAATTGACTGCATCTTTCAGTTCTTTTATGGTGAAGTCTCTGATAGTGTTACAGGGGAATGTAATGGTTTTATTACAGATGTACTTCTAGTTTATAGAGTTCAAGATGATAGGCTTGTAGTAAGTGTTGAAGATGTTATGAAAGTGTTTCACTATGTGCTTAATAATCATGTGTTTATTTGAGGTGATGGTGCCATTTATGTTTAATCTGGGTATGCTATTTTTATGGGCATTGTTTTTGTAGCATTTGTGGAAAATTTTTGTGTTTTTTACCCCTTCCGTTAGCCACTTGATTTTTGCTCTTTGCTTCCAAAAAATATCAATGTAGCATTAGATGTGTTCCATCTCTACTTTGATGGTAAGTGTGAGAGCAGGATTGGATTTTGGGTCACTATCTACAAAAAGATGTTGTTGTTCTAGATAGGCCTGTTTATGCATGGTATTTCCATATTTATGTGTTTTCCAGATCTTTAGGAAAATCCTAATCCGCTTAGTGTTATTGTGGATGTGGTAGCCATGTTCAGGAGTGGTAGATTGAGAGGTCTTCCAATTTTGTTTGCAAATATCCAGGTAGCTAGGGTCTTGTAACCAGGAGTTTTCAATTATGAATGGTTTGTGGCTCTATTTGATAGGTTTGATGATGGGGAAGTGATCAGAGATAGGACTATGTGCAATTGAGACAAACGAGTGTGGGTAGAGATCTTCCCATGAAGGAGTACATATGAAATGGTCAATCCTAGCCCATGATTGATTTATGTTCCAGGTATAGTTTGTGTTTGAGGGAAGGATATCAATCATATTATATTTGATGAGGAAATTGCTGAAAATATTATCTGATGGTAGCATGTGGCATGTCTGGTGAGGACAATTGAGTGATGAGGTTGAAATCTCCACCCAGGAGCCATGGTTTGTGTGCAAACCTCCTAAAGAGTTTTTCGATGTCCTTGATGAAGGGGTTTTTGTTTGATCTAGGTTCACCATAAACTCCCGTTAAGAACCATTCTAGAGTGTTGAATGTGTTTGTGACGTGAAGGGTGATTGAGTAATCATGATAATCAACATGTATGATGGTGAATAGATTTATATCAATGCCTATAGTGATACCTCCTTTGAAACCTACCTGTTGAATTTGATATCAAGAGTTGTTGTGTTTCCCCCCTATAGTTTTTAAGGAGAAGGAGGTAAGGGGTGTTTTTGTTTCCTGTATGGTGATGGAGTTAATATTGTTTTTATAAATGTGTCATTTGATTTGTTTTATTCTCTTTAGATTAGAAGCACCACAGACATTCCAAGATGAGATTTTCATCAGTGTGAGAGTAGTAAAGATAGGTAGTTGTGTGTAGATACAAATTAGTATGTGATGTGAAGGTTCTATGGAGTGGTGTGTAGGTGTTATAAATATGTTTGTGATTCTCCAATGCATGAACTTTTCTATGTCATCTACAACTATGTGAGCTACTTACTCATTATCGGATGTAATACCTAGTTTGTCAGCAAATGATGGAAAAGATTGTATATCTGGTCATGATGCAATATCTTCTATATTATCAATAGGTTTTTCATGATCATATGTTGTTGCAAACCTAGATAAAGATTGATAAGTATTTTATGTAAAAATGTTATGTAGGGCAGGAGGTGTACCTAGTTCTATAATGGTGAAGTAGTTCTTCTTAGTTAACCCTTATGGTGTTTTTGTAAGCATGTTGATAGCTGAGACCAAGATAGGCACCTTCCCCTTGCTCTTATATTTTGGATTCTGAGAAGATCTAACATCTTTAATCATAGCAGATTTAAGTTTCTGAATAGTGTCAGAATCAATGTTGGTGGTATTATCTTGATTGTTGTGGAATGGGAATGGTTTAAAAGAGTCAAGGAAGGCATTGTTGTTATTGTTCACTGATGGCGAAGATGTTCTTGGTCTTTTGTTTTGTGTGGTTTGGTTTGTCTCCAATTGTGAGAGGGTAGTAGTGTTCTTTCTTTCCTAAGCCATATTTCTCTCATTTGGTTTTTAGGTGGTAGCAAAGCTTTTTTGGAGTTAGCCGAGCAGAATTAGCATGGGGGTGGATGGAAATGTCTGAGAAGGTGGTAGTAACTATTATAGGGTTTTCTGTAGTGAGTTTGATTTTATAGATCTTCTCACATTGCCTGATTTTGATAGAGGTTGGCAAATAAATGACTTGTTTGATAGAGAAAAGGCAGTAGGCCTTGTTGAATTGGGTAGGAAGGAGAGTGTGATAGCTGACAAATTGGAGAGTAGATCTAATGGAATGTGCAATGTCTTAGATGACTTCCACTTCCCATAAGTGTGGGGGGAGGATGGAAATGTCAACCCACCATGAACCACGTGAGCAAGCAAGGGATGACCCTTGTTTAGGGGTCCATTTGGTGATGTTGGCTTGCACAAAGCTATATCCACATGGAATGGTCATGACTTGTCTGAAGAGGTGGTCAAGTTTGGTACCTTTAGGCACAAAGTATAAAAGTTGTGATGGTGATAGCATTTTTGGTTTGAGGATTGTGTGTCTTGGAAGAAGGAGTGCAATAGCTCAATTAAGATTTAGGATGTTGACAATATTTTTATCTATGTTGTTGGTTATGAAGACCAAGATGTTGTGACTGGTAAACACTTTCAACATCCACATGTAGTTCGCTGGTAAGTCGATGGAGAATTCCCTCTCCAGGTGAATAGTAGGTTCCAAATTGAAGGGTGTGGAGTGTTGGGTAGTGAGGTTGGGGATTGTGTTCTAGGTGTAAGGTGGAGATGAGATAGGTCAAGGATCCTTCTTATATATAGGAGGCGAAAAGGAAGTTCTGAGTGGGTGGAAGTTGTGTTGCATCGATGAGGAGGGGTCGTGCGCTGGGGGAGAAGTTGAAACGTCTTAATAAGGGATGTTTAGGAAGGCAAAATAGTTAAAAGTGGCAGTCAAAATCTTATTGGGTTTAGGATACTTTGTGGATTTGATAATGCTAGTTGAATGATGAGATCTATCAGTAATCACATGTTGTTCATGACAAGTGTGTTTTCTCATGCAAAGAGGGCCACAACGTCCTTAGGAGGGACATCATTTGAATGGGTAGTTATAGGAGAGATGGTCAACCTAATTGTAGATGAAGCATCAATGAAGGGATCTACATTGGAACTTAGAATGTTTTTTGTTGTTACATCTGAGGCGATGCAAGGATTGAAAATGGGGTCTGTGTTAATAGGTGACAAAGGTCCTTATATTTGGACCGAACTCTCTCCTAAAAGATTCTATATCTAAATCCATCACATATACCTTATGAAGGGGGGTTGAATCATAATCCTGATCTATGTTCAAATAGTCCAAGTTGTGTAGAGAGGAATGTTTGGGTCTAGGTTGTGGTTGGAGAGAAACTGGACCTAGTGATATAGTAGTAGTATACCTTCAGGCTATGCAGTTGTAAGCCAACGCTGAAGTTGTAGTGTCCTCCTCTGATGATGATGTCAATGAGACTACTGATGAAGTAACCTCAATCAGATTTCCTAATGTCCCTTGTTTTGGTTGGTGCATATCATGGATAAAGAGTTGATTAAAAAGTATGTATCACTTGAATCTAAGTCTCTTGACATCTTGAATAGTGAGTTAAGCTCTAGTAGAGTTTCATCATAGAATTATGTCATCCAAGCAAGGATGGTGCGATCAACTATAGGATGAAGAAATATGGTCCACTCCCTCCTAGGTTTGAGATCTATGATTATCTCTGCCCATCCTTATACTATGTGAATGTTGGATTTGTTGTCATTAATGATGACTATCTCATACTCCTTGTGCCCCATATTTACAATGTTTTTTTCCTAAAAGTATGTCAAACTGATGGTATCTCCATTCTTTGGAGAGCTTGACGGAAATTACATTATCTGGTTCATCGAGGGGATAGTTCATGATTGGGAATCTGGAGGCCATGTTTAGGTTATTGGTAGTATGGATTGTGTGTTTTTGTGTTTGATTTTTATTATAGCAAAAATTGTTTTTATAGACTCTACTGATGCGTAGTGGTGTGTATTCGTAGTGTGATAACTTTTTACTTAGGGTAGTGCTGATATGTCATCTTGTTCTCATGGTGGGGAATAGTTATGCAGCATGGGTTAGGATTGAAGAGACGAAAGTTGCCGCCTTCATGTACTCTATAAGCCTTAAATCGTTCCTACTAAGTGGTTTGATGGTGAGCCACCACAATAAATGTTACATAGAGAATGGTCTCCTATAGATGATGAATGCAAGTTGAATCGAAGCTGTCAGGTGAGTTTAATCTATTAATAGGATGTTGCAATCTATGTGAAGTTGTTTCAACGGTTGAAATGGAACAAAGTTGTATGTTTGTTGTTGTGATAAAAGGAGACAAGTACTGAATTATCTCTACATTGGGATGCGGTATGGTGACAAAGTGGTTGTTGGAGATGTAGGGCGATCAGAAGTGGTGGGATGTGTTCTTCGATGTAGTTGGATGAAGATGACGTGTCTATGGTTTGCCATTGCGAAAGCAAGACGTTGGTGATTCTAGAGAGAAGTTGGAGCATTCTCTCACTAAAAGACACTACATACAGTACATGTGAGGAATGCCAATTGAGTAAGATGTAGTACGGTGGGTGTTTAAAGAACAATATATTTTTCAACTAGTAGTAAAAAGAATATAACAAGCATTCAACTCATATATGTACATGGCTTGTCATCTTTTATTCATTTTCCCTATAGTAATTGTCTCATACCACACAAAGTAGTAATTGCCACACTTGATTTTCATGTCAATGGCTTACCATCATTATCTTAGGGTTTGGTCAGACATCATAAGATAGCTACAAGCATGGAACATGATATTGACTTTGAGTCAGCTTTGACATGTGTGGAAGTGGAGGTTTGTGGATATATTGGGGGAACTTCAAGGATTTTTACAATTAAACTTTGATGCATATTTGACAAAAATTAAGCTAAAAATAGTGATTTCATGATGAAAATTGGTATATTTCATAAAATTTAGCTTAAGAACAAAATATATGTTTATATATAGCTATCCATTTAGGATTACATATGTAGAAAACATAGTTACAAGCAAATGTACAAGACGTAGTCTTCGTGCCAACTTCAACAAGCATGGAATTTTAGCATGTTTGCATAGTAACATCAAACATTGACAGATGTAGGCATATGTAACATCAAGGATTGATCTCTAGATGTCGAGGGTGTTTAGTATCATGGTTACAATAACACTTTGGTCCACCATAGGGTTAACTCAAGAGGATAAGGTAACACTTTCAACTTCCTAAAACTAGGTCCTCAACTAAAGTACCTAGCATAGGAATAAATAAAATATAATATCACATATCATATATTTCTCGTGTTTCACAATTTCATTTCTTCTTTTTGGTCGGTATTCATAGTTTCATTTCATTAGAGTTTAATCATTATGGACATGGACTTTCACAACTAAGGATTTAGAACCAGAATTACACCATGTGAATCAATCCTAAATCCTTGTAGTTTAACCTTAAAGGTCTAGTTCTACATGACAAACTCCTGCTCATAATCCTTTGGGAACTATTAGGAGATTTATTTCATTTTGCTAGTATGGACCTCGACAAAAATTCATGGGGTACATGGCACCTAACTAGATGTATTCATCATTTCACCAGAACTTAATCCTCTTAATCATATTAAAGGGAAATCAATTCATCATTTAGCATGTGTCTATTCTAGTGCAACTAGAATGACATTAATCATACAAGTGTTAATAAGTAAGACAATCATTATATCAAGAAGCAAAAAAATATATAATTTACATCATATATGTTTCCATCCTGTGCTCACATCATGTCATATGATCAATCATCAATGGCATATCATCCTCATATATAATCCTATAATCAAATATTCACCCTAATCATGGTTTTCAATTGCAAATGAATACATGTAATTTCAATCCAAACACAATTCTTATCGTTTCATTTCATGTGTTACATTTCAATATACATTCATAAAGACATTAGGTATCACAATGATATCAACATATAAACATCTTTATATTAATCTTCATACTCATATTGATGTTTACTTTACTCCATATAAATTTCCTTTGATATAAATAAATATTATTGCATAAATATTTATGACACTCTTACCTGTCATTTATTACTATTTACCATGACCTAGTTATGGTTTCCAATTAATGTATATTATTTCATTTAGAAACCATCATAACAAGTCATTCTCAAAAGATAAGTATTCTAGCACAAAATTACAATATGAAGACACGTTGTTATGAACTTCAGTAAAAATATTGGTTTCCTCTCTTCTAATAGGTCAAGCTATATTCAATCATGTGTGTTCATTAACCCTTCATTAAAGAATATTCGTTATTTTTACTACCTAATTCATAACAGTTGGGTTAGATTTAGGTTCTTATCTTGACCTAGTTAACTTCTTGGTTTTCCTTTCAATAAAAATTAATTACTCTTAACATCTTTCATTTCTTGTTAACAACTATAACTAAATTACATCATTCTCTATTCAGTTAATATGCAATGTTCCTTTATCATTCAAGTCCTTCATAATTTTATACATGTGAATTTACTTAGATTTATGTTAATGTCAATATAAATTACAAACAAACTAAACATTTTATCATACTCATTTAGTTAGTATTAGTCCATCACTTATCCCAATTTAGTTAACCCCTTTTCATTTCCATTTATTTTCATTTATATAGTCACACCATGTCATTTACTTTACAATATCATTTTAGTAGTTAAAATCAATTATTATATTCCTAATAAGACACTCAATTTAGGAAGTAAATTGTATTAGGGTTACTTCTTCTTACTGCAAATTTCTAGTGATATTCTCAATTTATTACTATGTGAATTATAGAAAAAGACTTGCATTCATGTGGGATAAACTTACATTCCTTGAATTATACTATGTTAGATGCATTAGACTTTGATCATCTTATTAAAAACTTTTCTCTATATTTGAAGTAATTATACCAACAATTGAGCATCTCTTCACATTAACAAATTTTGTACAAGTTCAATCTTTATGTCTCATAGTCCTCTCCATAATTAACTTTTAGTGTTTTGAATAAGTCTACTAAGTTTCATATATGAATGAACTTTATAATTCACTAAATTCATTAGGTTTTATAGGGTCTAAATGATTTCATTAAGGCTAATGACAACACATAACAAACCAAGTTTCCATTTCCTCACAAATTCATCCATTAAGTTTGCATGGTTTTGTTGGTTATTTTAAGTCAATCCCTCTAAATAAACCCTATACATGAATATCTCTTCTTAAAACCCTAGATTGATCCTCATGCACAACCATATATAATTTCAAAAAATATCTAGAAAAACAAAGTGAAGGAACTCATACTGATTCAGTCAAATAACATTCTATACATGTCCACTCGATTTCCAAGCATATCATATATTAAGTTACATTTAGGAAATATTAGAATAAAAAATATAGTTCCTTTACCATCAACATTTTCATGTATATTGAATTTAAAGATCATTAACTAAAAAAAATGTAAGTCATTAGGGATGAGTCTAAATCATCAACATGCAACTCTCTAAGAGTCTCCCAGTTGATTACCTAACCACATAACAATACAAGTAATGGTTTGAATGATCTTTAGTTTGATAGGATAAAAATTTTAACATAAATATTTGAATCAGACGTATCCACTCACAATAGGTGTTAAAACACCACAACAATGTAGCTGAAGGATTTACCTCCTTGGAACCAAATCAAAATTTGAACAACGAGTCCTTTTATTCCTTGTTTCAACTTAAGAACACTACAAATATAGACTAGAGAAAAAGAAAGAGAAAAGAGGGTGATTTTTGATATGATTTTGATCCATATCAAAGGAAATAAAAATTTTTATTCACCACAAAATATTATCTAGGGTTGATTAACTTTCATGAATTGACAATATTTTGGAAGCTAAAACTCCAATCAAGATTTTTGCATTATTTTTTCTAAAAAATCTTAATTCCCCCCCTCTAGAATTTCATTTTTTGGGATGAATGACAAACTATGGGAGCTACAGGGGTGTTTGGTTACTCATATAGATCAAATGAAGTGCTAAGAACAATTTGAAATAAGTCCTATATTACTTTTTTTTTAATTTCAGTAGAGTGTTTCATGTCATAAAAAGCAATTTGTATTGCAAATAAAACCTCAAAAAATGGGAAAATTTATTATTATTTCTGAAATAAATCTTTATAGATATAATTAAAACATGTATCATTTTAATTTACTAAAACATAAATAAAAAACAAGTACCACACTGTGATATTGTAGTCTACAACATGGTTGGGTAAATTGTAAGTTGACCAACCAATAGATCCAACGAATATATGAAACTTCAAAATTTTAGATTAGAACTTGCATTTGATTTATCCGAACTATATTTAAATCTCAAACACCTAGGTTTATAAGAAATATTGCAAATTAATTAATACACAACTATACTTATGACATCCATTTTAGTTCACATACTATCCAAACCCTAACTTCACTCTGCTAGATTTTTCACTTATAAAATGATAATTATTCAAACCAAAGCATGCTTATATTGTAACATCTAGTTCAACATATCATAACTAAACTACCATTATTAATGAAGGTTAAACAACGACCAATATAGTAAAACATGTAATCATTCAAGTAGACCCTAATTAGATGACTAAGCTGAATCTGGGTCATTGCAGATTATGTGGTCCTTTTAGGTTTTTGTCCCAAAATCCAAGAGAAAATGTGGAATAAGATCATATCATATAACCAAAAATATCTCTTAGTATCTTATTAGATTATTTACATATTATCATTCTTGTATTTACATCATTATCATATATATTATATCTTTTACATTGAAACATTGAATTTAGTGGTATTAGATGCAGTTACTTTCATGGCACAATTCACGTCACTTTTGAAATCTTTTAAATTTTGGTTTTGTATCTCATGGATCAAGATTATAACTCTTTCTTTACCATAAAGATTATTATTTTGGTAAGGCATCATTCTCATCTAAGATTTTTCTTACAATTTCATATTCATTCACTAATTGAACTTCATTACACATTATCTTTATAATCATGTAGCTTCATTCATCATTTTCATATAAATTTTCCATATTATCTTGGGCTTTAATTTTTATTAACTCAAGTTCTTCTATTTACTTTTCTATTTTTTATGATATACATGACTTTTAAAACCTTGGGAGAACAAACTATCATCAATGAATAATAAATAAGAGAAAAGAAAAGTATGTATAAGATCGAAGTCTGAGATAAAAAAAAATAAGAAATCCCACAAAGCAAGTGAGATCATATAGGCTCAACAATAGAGTTTATGTACACTTCTAAGATAGATCTTCATATGAGAAAAAGCAATAATTTGTGCCATCATACTCCTCAAGAAAATAGCTCTGACGTAAATCTCTAGTCAAAGGAAGACTAGCTAGGCCAAAAGACCAAAGATAATAAGCAAAGAGAAGCCAGAGTCAATCATGAATAATAATGATCGTACCTTTAACAATTTCCATGGGGAACCAGAAAGAGTATACTTTGATTCATGCACCCTTTCATTATGTTTAAGCAAAACTTAGTCAATAACAAAAAGACCATAAAGGTGACTTTTCTTGGTATGGAAACTACAAGGATGATCCTTATTTAAAGGTGTAAAAGGAACATCTGAGATAACCCTATAATTGAAAGAAGAACCCAAAATAATATACAAGTAAAGGAAATTAAACATAATATGAGTACCATCATCACAACTGGAAAGAAACAACAAGCATTTAGGAGGTGTAGATAACCCCCTTTTTCTTGCATATGAAGTAGTAGGAAGTTTGTCATGGCCAAATTTCCATGCATTAGTTGGATATCTTCCTGGAGTTCTAAAATATCAGACCAAAGAAAATAATTCATCAATAAGTTTGGTTAGATCTAACACCCCTCCAGACAAGGTGCAAATTGAAATTTCTTCCCCCCTATATAAGAATAGCATATTTTCCACCACTAGGAATAATAATGTTTTTGGAAAAATATTTAATATGTTGGTATAGTTTTTATTCTTTAAAGAAATTTTTACCATTGATATTAGCATTACTTAGATTAGGTCTAAGAGGAAAACTAGTCTTAATGATTTCCTTTATCATAATGCAATCACTTACAAATTGGAATTATGGAATCTAGGGACCAAGCCAAATATAGATCAGCCCCATCTCCAGTAAAGAAATCAAACAACTTCTTATAATCATCCAAATTCTTGAGTGTTTGAGTAAAATACCAAGAGTGTTGAGATGGCAGGTGAAGTTGCCAAATATAAAACATATTAAGATACCAACTTTGCATTCCTTTTTCAAAAACTTGGATATCTAACTTCTATCCACACCTGGACTCTATTCTAACTAATCCTTCTTGCACTTTATTTCTTAATTTCACAATATGCCACTTTACTATTTGTCCTTTTCAATTGTACCTAAAACGTTGACAAACAAAATGCCGATCAACATAAATGAATATGATGGTATGTGGGGGAAACAATAATCGTGCAATTAACTGTAAAAACATATTGCAGTCAATTATGATTTAACAAACAACTTTACATTTTAAACATAACTGCTCAATCCATACATACTCTAGCCTCTGTGCTGTCCCTGTAGTGGACCTGGATGCTACCTTCCTTATGGTAGATCCCCAATAAACCCCTCATGATCCTACCTAACAGTTGAATCAATTTCTAGGGTTGAGTCGCATGGCACTAGCCATAGGTAGCCCACTCGTTAACTCATGGTGTGCTAAAGAGTCACATGGCACTACACGTGGGTAGCCCAATTCCTAACTCATGATAACCTGATGTCCTACTTAACAAGTAGGCCATGTACCGGATTACCCTTTTCATCATTAGAAAAGCCACAGAGGAGGACCATGATCTGAACTAGTCATGTATACATATTTATGGTGATAATCATAGTCACTTTATAGTTGCATGAAACAAAAGTCATCCAAGCAGTTATTTTTAGGCAACTAATAAAACATCCGGGAATCACCGTGAAACTAAAGTGATTAACCATAAGCGTAATCACATACCTATTTTGTAGATCTTTGAGATAGAATCAACCAATCAATGCAAGAAATCCAATAGGCAAGCAAGCACACAAAGAGATCCCAAAATATGCATATAATTTCCTATCATTGATCATGCCATCAAGATCTATTAAACCTAGCTCGCTTCCTAGGGTTTCTAGTCCACTTTTAGGGTTTCCATTGAAATTAGGATTTTTCTTGTACTTTCTTCATTACAAACTGTAGTTAGGAAAAAAAGCTCTTAAACCCTAATGATTCTAACCTATTTCGTTTAACAGGCTTAGGATCATCTTCCAACAACATAGTATCACATATATCAAATTGAAAGTGATATTTTCCTCTTTTTCCCTAAATTATGGTTTCTAAGTACTTAATCATTCTTATTTGGTGTAAAACCCTAAATCATGCAAGAAACATCTAGATCAGGTTCAAGTTCGTTATTCACTTTTCAATAGGTTGTAATTACTGAATTTCATTAATTAAGTAACATGAACTTACCCAATATGCTCAAGTAGGGTTTCTTAATCTAATACATAAACACTTTTCATTAGATTAACACACCTTTGCAAATAGGAACAAATTCAGGTTCTCAAACCAATTTTAATGTGTTCCTCATATTTTTCTAAGCAACTTTCATATATAAACTTTTCTCATCAAAATTTTCTATTAATTACTATGAATTTTCGAAGTATTTACCTTTTGGACCAATGGTTGGGCACCACGTGTCCATTGTATTTCTTTTCCAACAAATACCTTCACAAACCACAGAGGCAAGGAGGTCTTTTCCTCCTATTTCATCCCCTTCCTCGCACAAGAGCACATGTGTTCGACCTGCGTTGCCTGGCAGTCAACCGCAGGGTTGACTTTACCCCTATGACGGTCCAGGCTTCTCGCAAGAGATCTATACCCTCCGTCTACCATCTACAGACTGGCTGCAGTCCCTCCCACCTCTTTTGGTGGTCGAGGTCGGTCGCACCACTAGCCTGCCCCTATACCAGAATAGATCTCCTCACCACGACCTGGTCATGGTGCCCGACGAAGTTCTTCTCGCAATAGCTTGCTCAGATCTGGACAGCCCTTCATCGCGAACTCGATGGTGTAATCAGGGTTGGCACACTCTGCTTGTGGCCCCCCTCTTATATAGAGTCAACAACCTATGCTCTCCTGCGTATTAGGGGAATCCCGCACACGCTATACCAGGTCCCAAAACTTGGTATGGTTGGGATCCTTAGGACTTCCCGAACCTAATGAACCTATCTGCAGGTTCTCTCATGCCCAGAGTCGTGAGAAAATCAGAGACAGTAATTCTCTAGTTTCCCAATCCATTTGGAACTAGATGATGAGCATCCATTATCGCATCTAAGATAAACGGCCACCGGGCCTCATTTATAAATCAAAATCAAAATGTGAATCTAAAGTTATCCTTTACACTTTAGGAAAATTACAAAATTGATCTCTCTCAAACCGTTTATCCTTTTAATCCCTAATTTTAGAGGAAAGTCCTTGATGACTTTAGCTACTTCTGTACCAAGTTTGGGACTCAAAATCGAAAGTATGAGAGACTTTTCTTCATATGCAAGTTATCTATTAAATAAGGCATATTTTAAGCATATTTTCTCTTTCATAATCTTTTATTTTCTTTATTTTGCCTCCTTTTAGTATTAGTAACCTTATGGATACGAAAATCCACCCATGATGACTCAATCATACATCTTTCCACTTATTTCCCATATTTTATCATTATCTCCATTTTCCTTCTTAATAAAGAAATATTTAATTGATCTTTTCTCTTTCTTGTTGCATTATCTTTGCAACTTGGACTCCTTGGGACCCAAGGAACTCAAGAGGAATGAAATCCACCTTTGGAGAATATTCCTTTGCCTTCTAGAGGTTTCTACCTCTTTTTTTTTCTCCATTTCTTAATTATTCATTTACTAATTGAATTTCCTTTTTCCTTTCTTTTTCTTTTTTTTTAATTGGGCTCAATGGCCAACTAAGCCCATTAACATACAATCAAGGCCATTGTAAAACGAAATCCATTCAAACAAATCACACCGTTATTTATTCATATATCTTTATTACGAGAAATTGCATTTATCACGAAAAGAACCCAAAATTGGGGTTGTAACAATACTAAATCTAGTGCATCTTCATAAGAAGATACTAGGGGTACCTGGATCTTGTTAGTGAAAGATGCATGTATGAGGTTGTCAACCTTATCACCCCTCCTAACACAATACATCATCATCAAGCTGAACAAGACTTCAAAGTTTAGGAAGAAAAGAAGAAAGCTAGAGGAAAATCTAGAAAGGTCTCTATTATTACTTCAGACCAGACATATCACGATTCATTGTCAATCAAGTTTGAAAAATTGAAACTACATGACAATGCTAAAATTGGAGAAAAACTCACCCTAAGAACTATGAGATAAGATGCCAATGGTTGATGGTTTTGTCACTGTCTACTAGAGAGTTAGGAGCCTAAACAACAAGGTTCCTAAAGTCCAAGAGGATGCAATGAGGCAATGACCTTACATTGATATCATGAATGAAACCAAAGTTAGAGAAGGGAATATCCATAAACTTATCAAATATACCTTTAGCTCTTTCATATGGATATCTAATTAAAATAGCTATATTTCATTAGGATTTGCTGTTATGTTGAATGAAGATAACATTTGTATTACACATGTTGAGGAACTGGATTAGTCTGTACATGTTAAATTAGTTTTAGTGACAATGCTATCTTACTTATTGTAGTCTATGGTCACAATATGAATTTTATTAGAGTCAGATTTAGGGAAGATATTGAATTTATTCAAAGTAATATGCAACTACCCTAGATTATTATGGCAAACTTCAATGTTGTTAGAAGGAATGAAAAGAAAATTGGTTATGTTTTAGCTCAACCTAAGTGGATCTTTCTTCTTGTGTGATAACCCACAGGTAGGTGATAACTTTTTTAGATCAAAGATTGATAGAGTCTTATATAAAAATCTCTTCTGGGATTCATTTGATGAATTCTATGGGGGTCTAACGCCAAATATTACTAGTGACCATAAAATTATGACTATGGTTATTGGAAAAAAGTGATAGGTTTTAACTCCATTCTTATTTGTGAATGTTTTGGATGATATAGATATTTTAAAGACATTGTGTTACCTTCTTGGAGTTGTGATTCCCCCGATTTTCCCATGTCCACTATTGATAAAAATCCTTAAAATTTTTTGGAGTGATTTGTCTTCTTGGAACAGAAAACTTTGTAGGAAATCTTTATCAAAATTCTCGTACTCTTGAGGAAAAGTCTTTTGGCATGCAATTATTTTTAACAATGACTCTAATAATATTGATATCCAATATGAAACTAACTATCTACTCAAGCTGATGTGCATGCTTCTATTCATGAAGAGTCCCATCTGAAGAAGAAATCCAGAATACATTAGCTCAAGGAAGGTGATTCAAACACCATGTTCTTCTACTAGTCTGTTAAGGTATAAAGGCTAAAAAAAATTACTAAGGATATGACGATTCATGGGATTATTATAATCACTTAAATTATAATACATGCTATGGTTCTTATTATTATTGTATCCTTTTCAATAATAACTTCTAGATTAAAGTTGACCTTCATGATTGGATAATTTTTTGTTAAAGTATTTGAGTAACAAAAAGTTATTTAGATAAGTTTGTGACTACAAAAGAGACTAAATATATCATTATACATTGAATGTTGAAACATGTTCTGGGCCAGATAGATTTAGAGGTAAATTCTTCATATTTAGCTAGGATATTATGAAGGACGATGTTATTGTATATGTCCTTGTATTATTTAATATAGGTAACCTTTTCAAGGAAACTAACATGAGTTTCATCACTCTTATTCCAAAAGGAGATGACACTAATTTAACTCAAAATCGAAGAATCGTTTGTTTGTGTAGTGTTAGATATAAAGGCATCTCAAAGATCTTAACAAATATATTGAAGGGTATTGTTCCTATACTATTAGCCATAATTATAGTGACTTCGTCAAAGGAAGAAGCATTTAAGATTCTATTTCTCTCTCAAGTGAACTCATCCACAATTTTAATAAGAAAGGCAAAAATGAAAAACAATTAGTATCAAGGTTGACCTTATCAAGGCTTATGATACTATGAATTGGGATGTTCTCTTTATTATTCTTAATCATATGAATTCCCTAATTCTAGATTATCAAGTTGAAAAAAAATTATACAATTTTCTATGAAGTTATCTTCAATGGTAAGACAACTCACTTCTTTAAGACTTCTGATGGGATTCATCAAGGTGATCCTCTGACACCATATTTATTTGTTTTAGTCTGCAATCTTTTTCCTAACTAGTCGGTAAAGAGGTAGAAGTTGGGTTAATTCAACCTTTGCAAGCTTCTAGGAATCTAAATATCTTCCATTTGACTTTCTTCTTGAACTCAAGGTCTTTATAGATGCTAGTAAAGCAATGTTCATCATCTAAAATATATCTTTGATTGTCTAATGAATATTGTGGGTCTAAAATTCAGTCAAGAGAAAAGTTCTATTTTATACAGTTTGGGGGCTATTAAGGAGCTTATTATTGAAATCCTTGGCATTCAACATGGGTATCTACCTAAAAGGTACTTGACAATCCCTCTGTTTATCTGGAAATCATCTAAAACTCGTTGCTTTGTCTTATCAACAAACTCAAAATTAGATCGGATATTTGCAAAGCTAAGCAACCGTCTTTTGTAGGTATGTTGGAATTAGTTCACCATATTCTCTTGAATATTCATCTCTATTGGTAATCTATCTTCCCACTTCCTTGTTCCATAAGTGAAAATTTTGAAAGGATTACCAAGAACTTCTCAAACTAAAGGAAAGAGTAAATTTTCCTTAGTAAAGTGGGATAAGATCACTAAGGCCAAGATTGAGTGTGAGTTGGGTATCAAGGTGGTTAGGGTTATTTGCAAAGATGCAATCAAATTAAATTCTTGGATAATTGCTTCTAAAAAAGATATATTTTGGGTGAAGTAGATATGTAACACTCGGGCCCATTGCCCAAGGCTCTAGTAGAGTTTCAGGAATGACGACTAACCCCATAGACCACCACTAGTCTTAACTACGTACTGTGTCCTCACTCACGTGCAAGCTGGGGTCAACTTCCCGACTGGTCACCCATCCTAGTACTACTCCAAGCTGAGCAAACTTAACTATGGAGTTCTTTAGTGATTGGCTCCCAGAAAAGGAGGTGCACCTTGGTGATATGGGTAGTCCAATCATTCCTTTTAAGATCATTTTATCCAAGGCCTCAAATCCTGGGATGTTACAATCTCCCCCACTTAGGATCTTGATGTCCTCGTCAAGGCTCAACTATAAGGCCTCCAAACTTGTTACTAAACCTCCTCAGGGTCTAAGGAACTCTTCTTTCTATCCTTAGAAGGTAAGCACCTATATCATCTGCACATAGGTACCAGCAGCCTCATCCTTCTTCTAGGGTTTGGTTCCTCTAAAGGCAACCAAGAACCACAAGGACTATGCACGAGGCAACCACAACAATCCACTTAGGTCATAACATACTCAACTTCTCAGGGTTCCTCATATCCCAAAGTCTAAGCTTCCATCCTTCTTGCTCGGATTTTGCTCTCCTTCTCTAGAGATAACCCTACAAACAACCTTACCACTAGAGGTTCTCTCTCTAAGAAGGTAGATGAAGCTCTTATACAAACACCTACATGGGTGAAACCCATGATCGATCAAACCTATGTTTGCTCAAGATTATCCATAGCTCTTTATGCTTATCTCATAATCTATCCATCATGCCCTTCAGGCTTGGGTTTTTAACCTACTACCAGTACTATTAACGTACTCTGGGTGCATACTATGCCATGCTCATATAAGCCCATAGGGTTTCTATAGGTTCTTCACTAACCTCATTAATGAAAGAGTTATCCTTCACTCTAACTTACACAACCCTTCTGAGGTTGGGTCGCCCAAAAGGCACTAGGTCAGACAAGGTCACCTGGTTCGAACTATCATAGGTATCTAAAACCCAAAAGCATGTCAACCCACACACATTGTCAACCATGACATCCATCTCATCATGCCATCTCTCTCTCTAACCACCACTTAAGGTTAGGGTTATCATCATCCTCATAAGATGTGCCAGGTCTCTACCTTTAATGGAGGTTTCTTCCTCCAAGACCAACCCTCTCCTCATCCTCCTGACAAGAAGGTCTGACCTCAAGTCTCTCCTGAGGGCATGACAACACATTTCATACAACCTAAGCATGCAACTAATCTTTAGTTTACGCTTAAACTATTAAGTTTATGTCCATGACATCTTGTTTACATTCTTTTTCATTAATTTGGCGGAGGATTCCTTAACCTTATCATACATACCCTGTCCTTAAGAGGGTGAGGAAGAGAAAGAAAACCCTAAACCTTAGAATCTTAATTGAATTAGGGTTGAGAAGGGACAAAAATAGATGAGAGAGTCCTAAAGGTATCTTATTTTGAGTCATATCCTAAGATATTGGACAGGCAATCACACAGATCCGGGAGTCCTCATATTCCGACTAGCGATGCGGAGGAAAATATTTCCATCCCCCGTACGTGATCCTTTTCTAGACACCTCTGTCTTTTAGAAAATCCTCTAATAACTCCCTCGAGTTCTACAGAGTTTATAAAATTTAATAATTACTAAAGATTTTTTTTTGGATAAGGTAAAATATTACTAAGCACCAAAAAGAGTATAGGAGTATAAACACTCCGTATACTATACACGGTCACTTAAGACCCCACATCAGGATGACCTCAGGTTTAACCCTTGCTAGGGTACTCGGGTTCGCTTTACATTACAAGTTAAGATTCTGTATAAAAACATCAAACCATTGTACTCCGTCTTTCTCTTTTTTCCCATGCTTCCTACTATTCCTCTCATACCATATATGATAAATGAGACATGTCAAAATGAGGCCCGCAAACCGTCTCATATGGCTATCATATTTTGTCAGATCCAATATCCACATCATACTATCATAAATATTCGTAGGTCGATTACCACCCCAATTAAGTTTAAGGGATCACCTGGTTCATAAATACTTGGTGTATCCGCAACCAAAGAAAATATGATGATGTGATTCATCCTCCAGAAGACACAGCAGATAGGTCGAACTCAACACATTACCCCATCTACTAATTCTGTCCAAAGTAACCAGTCTACCAAGAATGGATTTGTACGAGCAAAAACTCCACTTCGGGCAGTGATTTTTACTCCACAGAAGCTGGTCCCAGAGAACTTGAGGCTGGTTCTGGTTTACCCTCCACGGTTCCCCCACCACAACCACTATCCAGTTCCCATTCGTCCACCTATAATCCTGCTTGCAATTGTTCCAAGCAGAGCACATTCTCCTCCAAATTCTAGAACAGTTATTCTACTGCTCCACTCTGTTTTCAAGACTACCGCCATACCTTCCTCTCATCCATCTACTCCAAGGAGACTCGGTTTTCATCAAAAACTCAAACACTCTTCTGGCCGTGGCCTCTTCCTGTATGTCACACGGATCAATTAGCCCCAACCCACCCTCATGCCGATGTTGAGCGACCTCCAACCATGCAATCGAATGTTGCCCACCACTCCACAGAAAGCTAGCCATAACCGCACGACACTTCTCAAGGATGAAGTACAGAAAATCCACAAGCATTCACCAGTACCTGATCATACTGGTAAGCACTAACTTAATGAGAACAACTCTTCCCGCCATGGATACCTTCAGACCACTCCATTTCTCCACCTGCAAGCGTAAATCATCCAAGCAGCTTTGAAAATCAGCACTCCTACCAACACCACCCGAGATGGGTACTCCAAGGTACATAGTAGGAAAGCACCCAAAATCCATCTGGATAGCCTCCTTCAATCTCCCCCTTATGGTATCACAAGACTTGGACAGGAAACACTTGGATTTGATATCACTAATGTGTAAACAAGTCAGATCCGCAAAATTATTTAAAATGGTTCTAATACCCCTGACGACTTTGATATGGGCAGCAACAAAGAACATAAGATCATCCGCAAAAATCATATGGCTCAAGACTTTGGTTCTAATTACTAAAGATTAGATGAGGAACCACTGCTCTAATACCAAATGTAACGCCCGGGCCCACTGCTTAAGGCTCTAGTAGAGTTTCAAGAATGACGACTGGCCCCACAGACCACCACTAGCCTTAACTGCATGCTTTGTCCTCACTCACGTGCAAGCCAGGGTCAACTTCCCGATTGGTCACCCATCCTAGTACTACTCCAAGCTGAGAACGCTTAACTATGGAGTTCTTTAGTGATGGGCTCCCGGAAAAGGAGGTGCATTTTGGTGATATGGGTAGTCCAATCATTCCTTTTAAGATCATTTTATCCAAGGCCTCAAATCCTGGGATGTTATAGGTATCATCGAATGTGTCACTAGTCTCATGAAATTCTTCTCCCAAGTCTCCTTCATGATGTTTAGTGATCTTACTATCTTCCTCCAAATTTGTGTTGATTTGGGTATTATTTCATTGTGAGGAATGGTCTCATTGACATTATCAAGAACCCTACTTGAGTTACTAGAGTTAGTCTTCTTCATAACCCAAGCCTTTCTTCTCATTGCTCTTTTTTCCAAAACCATCATGACCAAAGGAACTTCAATCAAACATCTAGTAGAATTCCATTCATATTCAAGATGAATGGTATGAGCCTCCCCAGACCCCATTTTCACTGGCTACTTTTATATGCTTCCAAAAATTAGACTATTTGGACATCAAAACTTGCATCTGTTCTAATTTCAACATTTTGAATGCATGAGTAAATCTACCTATCTTGAGTGGTTTCCTAGGAAAGAACCAATTTTAGAAAATAGTTTACTATCCCATAATTCCAAAGGCATGTCATGGATGAGAATTCATGCATGCATGTACTCCACTTGAACCTATTTAGAGAGTCACATGACTTCCATTTCATCAGAACCATTGGTTTTCCTTTGACGGACCAAACTCCTCCATCTAGTGCAGCTTCTAGATCTGAACATTCAAATAAATGTATCAAGAAGAAACCTCATCCATGACCCAATATTTTAATGCTTCCCTTAAAACTCCAGATTTGAGACAAGAATAGCTCAAGAGTTTGCAAGTGTGGTGAAACCTATCATCTACAAGACTAGCACTCTAGTGTGTTGCATTCTCTACTACTTCCTCTTACAAGTAGATGATTGTGTTACCTCAAACATTAATGGAGACTTGCCCAATGAGTTATCACCATTTTTGTATTTGTAGAGAATAACGCAAGATCTTTATGGCTTTTGAGGTTTTTACACATGGAGTTTTAGCTTCTGAATGAATGGGTGGCCCTTCATAACTCAAGGATGAGCTACCGATAGTGGAAGAGGAAGACATCGTTGTTACACTCTCTAAAGTCTTAGGGCAATGTTGTTAGTCTTTCTCCTACCATTTTTCTATTTTACATATTTAATTATATACTCCTTTCTGTTTCTCCATGTTAATGATTTTTATTTCCATCTTATATATCATTATACTCAATATGTCTTCAACTAGATGCTTTGTCAAGGAAGCTACAAGAACAATTGGCAGATTAATACTGGCTTATCCTAATACTTAGATAGTTGACCAGAGTAGTCAAATATTGGATCCAATTAGTATGTCAATCATTCATAACATGTTCAACATCCATGTTATATTGTAGCCCTTGATCCAACTATCCATGCAAACTCAGCTAAGGGGCCATTTTGTAAGGATACAATCTAATAGATGAAGTTGATTTTCACGATGGTTTCCAACTCTGAACATTTGGCTAATTGTAAGCATAGTAAAAAATAAAACTACATAGGAACTCTGTTTTATATAAACTTATGGACAATGAACTATGTCAAAAGATATCATCATTTATTTTCAGGCCATGTCATTGTGTTGCTATTACAAAGCTATCTATACTTTTATTTTAGCACATGCAACTTTGAATAAATACAAAAAACATAAGACATGTTTCTATGAACCACGTCTTCAAAGTACAACCTACCGTATAGCTACAAAGTAACTAACTAGATCCATTTTACACCAAACAAAAACAAATTAATTTAAGATTCTATTGATTGAATTTGATTTCCTATTTTATAATTCATCGTGAAAGTTGATTTTACTTCCAATAATGAGCCCTAACCTAAGCTTTGATACCACATTGTAGGCACCTCTCTTTTGGAAAGCATGAATGCCAACCGTTAGAGAGAAACCCTAAACCTAAACACAGATTAAGAAACAAAACATTGTACTCTCAAAAAACATGATTGAAACAATATATAAGAAATATAGGCAAATGTTTCCTTCGTACTACACATAAGCAAAATCCTCCATCAATGGATCCAATGTTCCGTTATCATAAATTCCATTCAAATCAACAAAAACAAAATTAGATCTTATTACTTATATGGTATATAGTTTACATTAGATTTCATGTATATAAAGAAACAAATTTAACAAACCACCCATCTCAATAAAGAGAGACTACATGCAAATTCTATAATAAATTATTTTGTTTACATATTCATTTTCATGAATTGTCCATTAAATGTCATTATAACTAAAAGTATGTGAAACAACCTCATGAGACACATATTGATCCCCATTGAGTGAAATTTTCCCACTCATTCAAGTAACATTCATCAACATCGGGTTTAGTAAGCTGAACAAAAAATAAACTTACAAACATTGATAAGTCTAACATATAAATCTATCATTTAGTTAATCAAACTTACTCAAATAATTTAATGAATCACAAAAGATTTCAATTTGGCAAGTACCAACGCATTAGCCATGTTTAGGAGCATATCTACTAAAAGATATGTATTTGTTAATTAATTTCTAATATATAATCTTATTACAAGAGTGACAAAGTTAATGTATGAACATTTATTTTCCAAAAATATTTACTCCATCTCTCTAACACCCCACCTCCCAAACACAGAACACATCCTTCAGTCCTAAAATTGAAGTCCACACGAGACATGTCTACCAAACAAAACTATTCAAATTAAAAATAAAGCCAAATACTAATGGGAGTAGATATCAAATCCACCCAGACTACATGTCAAAGTTTATGATCATATTCCATACTAAGAAGATAAGAATAATACAACACATTATTGTAAATAGATGAATGCTTAATTTCCACAAATAAGAAACATATTCAAGAACAATAGATTTATCAACTAGCAGTAAAGGAATATAACAAGTATTCATCTCATATTCTACATGGCTTGTCATTTTATTATCATTTAACACGAAAATGCATGGCTCATACCTTACAAATTATAAGTCTCCAAATTTTATTCTTGTGTCAACTACATGTCATCATAATCTTAAGCTTTAAACGGTCACCCTAATAGATAAAAATGTCAACCGATCTGCTATAGATTTTCTACGCGGAGCAAAAATTCCAATGGATCCCACGAGTTTTAAGACAAAGAAAAAAGTAAATGCAAAACACTAAATAAATAAAGCCCAGAGTCAACACCCGATTATATTCATAAAATAAGTAAAAAGGGATGTATTTAAATCAATAGGAAAACAAAAAAATCTTGATTTGACTCCACCAAAGAGCAGATAAGAAAAGTACATATAATTTAGAGATACGAATGGGGAAGGTGTTAGCATCCCTATCTCCCACTATAGCGGTATTACAACCTTTTTAGTCATCTTAGATTATAAAAGCTGATCAAGGTTATTATTAGAGGGGGAAAATAAAAAAACACAAAAATCATTTTTGTGTTGGCAAACTTCTTCGACTGTAGATGGACGTAGATTTCCCATCATAGCCCTAAAGGTCCTAGTTTTTAGTGTGTCATGGCCCCAATTTCCTCAAGACATCCCATGGTGGACATCCATCAATGTGTAGGAATAGAGAGAGGTGAGAGTGATACAGTAGAGTAAGATCTTAGATCTCATTATAGTGTGCAGATATGAATAGTTATGATTATAACAAATAAGAGGAAGAAGTAGTTATTTATATGGATGTAATAGAGAAAAAAATAACTGTTGTTGGGTTCAGCCTATCATCATGAGTAGTTAAGTTGGTGTCAAATGAAGGATCCTCTTATCATATGCTGAAAATAAAAGGGAGAGGTAGTCATCTCTCATGATTTAGTGAGATGAAAAGGATAAAAATATGGTGGGTGCGTGGGTCTATTTATAGGTGGATTTTAGGCTTTGGAGTTCTAGTCAAAACATTCTACAAAGGTGGTGGTTGTCATCAACCTACTGGTTGATGTGGCTGGAGGATGGCACCAACCTGCCACATATTAGTCATTAGATGGTTAGGATCTGCCTGGTGACAGGGGTAGTTGTCAAGCACATTTTTTATTTTCTCAGTTGTTTCAAAACATTCCAGATAAAAAATCATAAAAATGACATATTTTTAGTAGGATAATCAGAAAGAGATAATTTAGGATTAGCCCTCAAAAAAGGAAATCAATTTTTTGTGCAAAATAGATATTTTATTTTTGAGAATTCAATGGGGAAATGTATGAAAAATGCTTATAAAAATGGAAATGATGAGAAAATTGCACTTACATCCTGACAATATATTTTCTTTGTAGAAATCCCTGAATAGGGTAAATGCGGAAGGGTGTATGAAATAGGCATAAAAATGTAGAAATATGGGAAATATTAAGGCTAAATGGGTAAAATGTTGAAGATATAATGAACTATGTCATTACCAGAGAATTAACATTTAAGTATTATTTTCTACGGGTGAGTAAAAATAGGGTGTCAATATTTTTCCCACCTCAAGACAAGGTTCAAGATAAGAGAGAGAATTGCATGTTTGAGCCAAGTCTAACCCCATTTTTTGTCGCAAAAGGTCAAAAAGGTTGGACCAAAAAATATGTTCAGACAAACCTTGTGGACGGTTGAAAGCTTAAGTGATGTCATTTCCTTCTAAGGCTGAGTTTGTGAGGAAAAGATTGGGAATAAATGATTTCTCTAAAGCAAAGGCAGCCTTTCAGTTAAGTAGTTTCCAAAATATGACCAATTATTCATTTTTTTAGTTTTGATGAGCCTTAAGAGGTTTTTATTCTGCAAAGGTGACTCTCATCATTGCTTCTGTTCATAAACTAGTGCATGTATGACTCTTCCACTAACTCATCCCTTCGTGAGAAAAGGTGCATGTAATTTGTGGTTTGTACAAGATATTAAGATCAAGAGTTTGTAATAATTGAGAGTTGGTGCAATTTATTGATTGTGAAGATCTTGAACAGTAGTCATTAATGCTTGCATTTGCACAAAAAAATTCATTAGGAAGAAATCCCTAGAGTATAACCTTTAAAATAGCAATCAAGTTATCCACAAACAACAAGTTAATTATAGTAGATAAAAGTGTCTATCCTATGAGACAACATGATCTAGAACTGTATATGAACCTATTGCTAAGAGTAATATTCAAAATCTATTTTTAAGAGATATTATAACTAAAATAGGAAATAAAGGTTGCAGAAGTGAAACTTTTTTTATTCAATAAATAAAAAATATTGAGGGTTTGGGGGTTTATCCCATAGACCACAGATTTACTTTAATCAATTCAACTCCTTAATTTTATTAATTAGATATAAACTTACAAACATTGATAAGTCTAACATATAAATCAAGTTATCCACAAACAACAAGTTAATTATAGTAGATAAAAGTGTCTATCCCATGAGACAACATGATCTAGAACTGTATATGAACCTATTTCTAAGAGTAATATTCAAAATCTATTTTTTAAGAGATATTATAACTAAAATAGGAAATAAAGGTTGCAGAAGTGAAACTTTTTTTATTCAATAAATAAAAAATATTGAGGGTTTTTTATCCCATAGACCACATATTTACTTTAATCAATTCAACTCCTTAATTTTATTAATTAGATTAGGACCAAGCATATTTTCATCCTTGCAAAACACAACTCACGTAAGGGTCAAACATCTAATCAACAAGAGATCTCAATGTATGTGGATCATTGTTGAACCATCCAATAAAACTCCATCAGGGATCTTGTCAAGAGTTTTATGAATTTCCTCCAATGTTTCAACCAATGAATCTGGAATCTCATTACCATGGATTATAACTAGCAAGTAAAATAGATAGATCAATCACAAAACTCTATCAAGGATCTCATGAGGAGTTCTCTGGGTTTTTTAGTGTTTTATTTTAGGATCTATGATCTTATCAACAATGATTGTGACAATAGTGTTATAATTGATTGATCGATAGAAAAAGCATAAAAATCAGGAGAAACACATTTAACCAATAGTAACCTTGGACTAATAAACAATTAATATAGATATGGTTTATGGGGATACTCCCCACTCCCTAATATGAAGGTTTTATTTGCTCATGGTAGAAACAAGAACAAAAGTACTGATAGTGATAGAAAAAGTCATGTTTACATAATCAAGGAACAATAAAGTAGTCTATGTGAGGATGATGGTGGCAAATTTTCTCCTTTCCTTTTTCTGTGCACCTGGGGTGGGCTCTAAGATGGTCGAGTATGATATCCTTTTACTTGTCCTCTCCCCTCCTTTATGGGGGGATTTGGCCTTGAAACCCTAAAAATATGTCCTAGTGGCAGCTGCAAACACTGGGTTCATGGTGCCAATTAGTCGAATGGAGCCCCAATTGGTTGATTGTGGTGAGTTGACACTCAGGCCTGTAGGCAGGTCATTCAATAGGGTTGGGTTCCAATCAATTTATTGGGTGAGTTGATGCTCAAACTTTTATGCATACTAGTTGATTAGTTGAAAACCAATTGGTCCAGTGGATGTCCAGCTGGTCAATTGGGTGGCTAGTTGGTCAATTAGAGTCCAATTGGTCGAATGGGAGGCATTTTTGTTGACTGGGTGGACAATCGACCAGTTGGGAGGTTATAATATTTTTTTCTTATAGGTGATGAAATTCCCTTTCCAAAGCATATCTGCACATTAAATTCAGAGTTTGTATGAAAAAGATAGAGTCATTTTGATGTGGGATATATATGAGGCACCACAGGAAGTTGTGCAAACATTTTCTAAGAGTATTTTTGGGAGTTCTTGATCTTTGGAGGATACAATTAAGCTATTCTCCTATAATAATGTAGTAAATATAATTAAAACTCCAATGTAAGAGAGACAAGAAAACTAAGGCAACTACATCTTAAAACTAGGGGATACCAACAAAATGTTCCTATGGAATGACCTAAAAGATGCAATAAAAATGGATAAATATGCATTTATTAAATCACTGAGAACTTGAACGTTTCTCATCCTCGAGCAACATAGAATCACAAATAATTACCAAATAATACTAACATCATGTCCTCCTCCCTTGCCTAGCATTACTTGAATCATTACCACCTTCCATGGCCAAGCGACCCTAATTTACTGAAATCACAAAACACAATTTTCTAATTCCCTATCCGAAGTTGTTTCGTGACTTGTTTCCATTTTAGAAGTTGCAAAGGAACAAATGTCATATCCCATCTATTTTTTGTACTTGCACATATTCTTACAAGTTCTACACAAGAATAGGATATATTAATTGAGTGTATTGGGGTATGTAGATTCCCTTGGGTAGAAAATTGGAGTGGAAGATGATATCTCCTTTATTCAACTTGAGATCTTTTTATTTTTGTTGCAATCACACTGATTGCAGTTTTGTGTTTCCACATTGGCATCTTTTTTGTTGTTGGTATGCCACTAATACATATGAGGGGTATGAAAGAAGCGGTAGATGGGGAACATGTGTGCCACCTTGAAATTGGAGTTTGGCACTACTTTTGGCTTTGTTTACTTTTGAAAATGGGGGTTTAAAAAAGTGATGGAATAAATATAGAATGGTATCGACTTGGGCATCTCATATTTTAAACTTAGTACCTTGGGGCATCATGATATCAGCTCAAAACTTTTTTTCACCATACAACAATCAAGAAATTTTAAAAGCTATTTACACAAGTTAGCTAGGGATACATTGCATTTGATTCCTCTCTGTTATGGTATGTCATTATTTCCAAGGTGTAGTGCTACTTAAGGTCATAGGTGAAAGGATGATATCTAGTTATCGTAGGTTTGTTACAGAAGTATTTACATCATTCAAGGGGTTTGTTGGATTAAAAAATGCACAACTAGCCAATTAGATAAATGCCAAAATATATATAAGAAAGGAGAAAAATTTTAAATATTGAAAATTTCAATAATATATTGCATTACTAAGAGTACTAAAAATAAGGGAAGATAAAGTGTGTGGAATAGATATGTACAACCCATAGAGTTGGTCGAATAGATATGTACCACCCACTTCCACCTTGAACAATTTTTCTCCTCTCGAGAAAATCCTGAATTTGAAATGGAGGAACAATGCTACATGATTCATCTAAGCAGTCCCCTCAATTCATAGATGGTCCAGCCAAAAGGAATATAGACAATAGATGCAACCTTAGATGGGAAAGTGGCATAGTATGCCCAGTTATTGGCTGGCCTTAAAAAACTTAATGATATTTTCTTAGCATTTGGAGGAAAAAAATAACCCTCAGATTTATTCTAGTAAGATACATAGATATTCTTCCATAGGTAGAGAGATTGGAACACATGCAAGTGGATCTGCAAGAGAAGGCGCACCATAGGAATGGTTCATATATGTGGTTTTGAGGAGTGGTTCATCCAAGAAAACTAGTGGTGGACTAGCATTTTTTAGTCAAAGGTAGTAGGTGAAGAGTCTGCCACATTTAGCACTAGTTGTCTAGGATCCAATGGAGGATCCAGCTTTGTCTTCTCCTTGTCACATGGATCTGCAAGTTGGAGGAGTGACACTAATAGTAGAGGAATGATCAAATTAATTCAACATCATAATCATTTTATATGATTACATGTCATCCAAGAAAGCATGCAATCAATATTGTGATAAATGGGGGTGGTGGGGTTCATCGTTGACTCAGAATGTTTCTCAAGTTTCTCCATAAAAAATGTACCCAAGTCATGAGTGGGTTTAGGAGGATCTATAATAGGAATATTGTTAATATAGTTAAATAGTGGGGGTATGTGATCTTTTTCCATAGGTGGTGGCTCCCATATAGACTATTGTATGTGGAATAAAAATTGGCAGTGGCAGCATGTAAGGCTCTTGATGAGGAAGCCTTCCTCCATAAGAATCCACCAATTCATTATGGAAGGGTGGTGGTTCATTAACCAAAATCGGCTCAACCAAGGTTGGTTGGACATTGATAATGCTTAGATCAATGTACACAATAGAAGTGGTGTGTGGAGCTTGAGATTTCATGATCATACACGGACAACTCTCTTTTTGTGACTTTTCAAACTATAGTAATAAAGTCCCTAGTGGAGATATCAGAATATAAGTGTACACATAATACAAGTGTACACATCACATGATGGTTGGAGCTCATTAGTATGTGATATTTGTACTATATCTGACATATATGACATGAGGATCGTATCATCATCATCATCAAAAAGAAAAAATCATCCTTGGTCGATCCAGATTCCTCAGGGTGCTTTCTGATTGACCCGCAAGGGACACAACTGACTGGGAGAGTTATACCTTTATCTCAGCTACCATCATCTCTAGGGTATTAAGTTGCTCCTCTACAGAGTCTAGGGCCTCTTACTGAGGTGATTATTGATTTTCACAATACAGTTCTTCTCCATATCCCCCCATAACATTGTTGGTCATAATTCCCCTCAGAATAGTGTTCTACACAACATGGCTGTTCATAGTATCCCCCGTAATATTGTTGGTTGTAGTTTGCATTATAACTACTTTGAAGGATCTTAGTATTATGAAAGATGTAGATCTCTTGTGTGGCTCCTTTAACTTGCAGGGTCACATCAGGGTGACTCCCATATATTGTGGTAGATGCATCCACACTCTCACATTATATGCTTTGTTGCGGTGACCACTCCATTCTAGAATGAATTATTGAAAAATTCCAAATTATTATTTTTAGAACATAGTAAGTAGTACAGAAAGAACCTAAGATGGAAAGAAAAAATTTAATCTAAAACTAAAATCATGGAAAAAACTAAAATAACAAAAACAAATCAAGAAATTATAAAACAAAACTAACAACTACAAAACCAACTAAATATTTCAAAAACAAACTAGAAGAAATAAGCCTAATTATTCAAATTAATTGGGTTTATAAGAAAATGCGTTGTCCCTAATAACGGTGCCAAAATTTAATGTTTGTCATTTCCACAACAAATTCACTAGGAAGAAGTCCCTAGAGTTTAACATTTAAAATGGCAATCAACTTATCAACAAATGAACATGTTAATTGTAGTACATAAAATTGTCATTCCCATTAGACAACATGATTAAGAACTGTATTTAAACCTATTTCTAAGAGTATTATTTAAAATTTGATTTTGAAGAGAGATTATAACTAAACTATTTCGATTCAATAATAAAAAGATAATGAGATTCTAGAAGTTCACCACCATAGATCATGTATTTACTTTAATCAGTTCAACTCCTTAATTTAATTATATAGATCAAGACCAAGAAGATTTTTGTCCTTGCATAACGCAAATCACACAAGGGTCAAACTTCTAAAAAATCCAAGATCTAGGTGTTTGTGGATCATTGTTCAACCATCCAATAAAACTCCAATAGGGATCTCATCATGAGTTTATTAGTTTCCTTCAGTGTTCCAACTCATGGATCCAACATCTCACCACCATGGATTATATCTAACAAGTAAAATAGATAGATCAATCATGAAACTCCATCAGGGATCTTGTAGGGACTTTTATGGGTTTGTTTAGTTTTTTATCTTAGGATCTATGATCTCATCACCCAAGATTGTGAAAACATTGATATAACTGATCGATCGATAGAACTGGAACAAAAGTTAGGAGAAACACATCTAAGAAATAGTAATCATGGAGTAAAAAGAAGAAGCTAGATACGAGCTATGGGAATATCCCCATGCCCCAATATGAAGGTTTTATTTTCTCATAGTACAAACAAGCACAAAAGTACTGATATGGATAGAAAGACTCATGTTTCCAAAATATAGCACCAATAAAGAAGCCTCAGTGAGGATAATAATGACTCCTTTTCTCCATTCCTTTCTCTATGCACCCAAAGAAGGCTCTAAAACAAATGAGTATGAGATCCTTTATGATTAGGATCCCCCTCATTTTATAAGGGAGATGTGTCCCTGAAACCCCAAAAACGTGTCATGGTGGCAGTTGCAAAATGTGGGTCCAACACACCACCTGGTCGGTTAGAGGCCCAGTTAGTTGATTTGGATGAGTTAATGATTATGTTTGTAGGTTGGTTATTCGATCATTTGGGTTCCAATTAGTCGATTGGGTGAGTTGATGCTCAAGTTTCATGTAGGCCAATCGATCAGTTGGAGTCCAATTGGTCATTTTGGTGGCCAGTCAGTCGATTAGAGTCCAATTGATTGTATGGGTGGCCATTCAACTAGTTGGAAGGTCCAAAATATGTTTTTCTTGTAGGTAATGAAATTTCCTTTCCAAATCATATCTAAACACTAAATTTGGTATTTTTATGCAAACAATATGGCCTTTCTTGTGTGAGATATATAAATCAGACACTGCTGGAAGTTGTACAAACATCTTCTCAAAGTATTTATTTTTGGGGGATACAATCAAGTTGTTTCCTGATTGAGCACATTTGATAAAAAAAACTCTAATTTAAGAGAGAAAACCAAAAATAAGACACTATCTCAAAACTAGGGGATAAGAATAAAATGTTCTTAAGGCATGACTTAAAAGATGCAATGATAACAGATGAATATGCATTCATCAGTCATTGTCTCTCTTCTCTTTCTATACATTTTAGTTTTAGTTTGTTTTTATTTTTATTTTTTTGTAAATGAAGGAGTGCACCAAATTAGGGTTAGGACCATGAACCTTAAAAGGTAACATCGAGTGAGTTCTTATCTACAACAGGTCTATCACTGCTCAAGATTTGAAGAATGGGGTGTCAGACAAGCTCTCAGTTAAGGTGACCTTCATGGCCAATTCTTGTGCTAGTTAATTGTCTGCTCCCTAGAGCACATGTAATCTTGTAGAATTAGTTCATCAAAAAAGTGATAAAATGAGTTGATATAGGGAATCATGTGGTCCTACAACGTTAAGGTAGTATTTGCAATGTATTCCTCTACTAGTCCATCATATGTCCTCCAAATTTTTGACTGAGGATTATCCCTAACCCTTTAGTTATCACTTGGTTTGATCAACCATTTTATGGACTACATATCAATTGAGAAAGGGTCATCGAATATGTAAATGATAACACATGTCATCATCTCAAATTTCCTACCATATGTAAGAATTGGGAATCTTGATATGTTCAAGACAATGTTGGTGTAGTCCTAGGTCAAGTTCTTGGATCTTGAAATATTAGGAAATATTAGCACAAGATTGGTTGGTCATGATCTGAGAACATAGATTGATCTCGACATGAAGTGATGATTAGTTCAATTTTGGATCATGATCTAGGAGCATATATGGTGTATCAGATAGATATCTAGATTTAAAGTGTTTCCAATTTTCAAAAGTCCTCAAGATAGATAAAATTGGGTACTACACAAGCTTCCAAATTTATAGTAGCCTTCATAGTCAGTGATTGTATATGTTAGTTTTCTAATCCTCATTGCATCATCTAGCCATTCAAAGAATTTTAGGTTACTTTCTAGGATCTTCACAAGCATCATCTTGGTTGTCACATTTCTTCAAACTTGCTCGAAAAATATGTGATTTCACACCAGACAAATATCTCGAGTTAAGTTTGTTTGTATGCATGTCTAGAGAGCCAATGATATGATGACTGTAATGGGATATTATACAAAATATTTGATAATAATAAAGGCAATCTTCCGATTCATTTGGTTTCATTCAGTTATGATATAATGAGAAACATAATGAGAGCCTAAATAATATCATTACTCAATGAGGTATGTCTTAAAGTGTGTGACTTGAACAGTGAGATCATAAAGATGATAAGAGTATATACATTCTTTTTATGTCCCAAGTCATATGTTATTGTGGAAGATGATAGACATCAATAACACATAAGATTAGAGTGTGTATTGGTTGATGATAGAATCTCATCAGTCATAATATATGATATCAAACCAAGCACATAGATACTTGTTAGAGAGTAGTGTATCAGATAGACCCACCTTGAGAGTGATACATGGAAACCATAAATGGTGGTCATAGTCATGTCCTGTAGTGAAGGTGGTGATTATGGTTCTTAGACCTAAAATCACTACACTCATCACATGTAGTTCAGTGTGTTTTGACATCATCCACCGTTATCATGAATAAGTGTTGTCATAAAGCTGATGATCAGATGCACTATGACACATTGGGATGACATTGAGTGACATATATGGGATTTGTCCCTCCTACAGGAGTTTGATATCATGTCCACTTCATAAGCGAAACTGAGAAAAGCATGCACATGCACGTGTGAATTTATATATTATATTGAGGTCACATGTATCTCATATAGTCTTCTCTAGTTCAAGGAACACGGATTGAACATTGAAAGGATGATGATTCCATGCCTCGAGTTTGTTCCATACATTAGAGATAAAGGAATTAAAAAATAACTGTAACATATGATACAGATTGTAGGTTTAAGTACTTACCAAATCTTATCCTTGACCTATGTGCTAGCCATCCCTGACGAGTAATCTACTTCCAAAGTTGTCTAAACTCTATTTCAATTTTTGAACTCATAATTCAAATAAATCAAATACCATCAATCAGGTAAACTACATAGACAAGTATCAAATATGTGATGTTATTTCTAATTACAATATAATACAAACAAAATCAAGCCTCACATTGAAATCCACAAAATTCCCCTTCCCTCTAACCCACCCATTCACCTCATACACATTTATGCTTCTTTTATCTCATAATATATCTATGCCTACCTAATACCACATGTTGTCCCTAGTTCTTATTGCTAGCCCTAATTCTTTTGCTCGTATATTCATTCACCATATCCAATCTATCAACTTTCAAGTGTCTCTATTTAGGCTTTTTAATCACCATTAACTGATGACTTCATGAAACGAGCATGGTCTGGAGGAAACATACTAGCTTCCTAATCTTGACTACATTGAGACTTACTCAAGCCGTGACCACCACATATGTTTTTGATCTGCATGTTATGCATCTAAAAGGTCTTTTCTAAGCAAATATATTCCTTTTTCTTTCAATGTACAAGTGCCTACCAACTACACGATTGGTATTGGTGTTTTTTATTGACAAAGTTATGATGTTGTAATAGTTTTATCCACCATGATTTGATCAAGGTATATGATGTACTTATTTGTTATATTTTTGTGTGCAACTGTCCTTCCCTGGTATTTCAGAAAGACAACAGTGGTTATGGTCATAAACATATTAAAGAAATACATTTTCAATTACAAAAATTATGCATTTGTCTTGGACATTCAATGAATTCCCTATAGTTGTGATTCAAATGGATTTTCTATAGTTGTGATTCTATAAGTAATTAGATTTTATGTCTTATAACCACATATGTATCTAAAGAGTGTTCATGCAAATGTCCTTTCAGTAATGATTCTTACTAAGTGCCTTGAGAAATGTTGTTCATGGTGTTAAATAGAAAACTTTTGATGCAAACAAGAGGATGGTTGAATATTTTGTGTTTATTTGTCAAGTGACAATTATATATAAAAGACATCACATAATTTTAAGAATTGTGCTCATACTAAAAGTATGCATCTTGAGACTTTGAAAATACTACCTCATATCGGATAAATTCTTCTTCATAGAGAATCTTGTTACCCATTTACCTTAGATCTCAATGTAATTTAACGGTGTCTAAGGAAGGGGACACCACACAAGGATGAAGTCTTCTATGTTACTTTTTTTTCATATAGAGGAATGAATTTTTTTTTATGGATTTGGGTATTTTGATAAAAGGATGTATCTTATACATTGGACATTTGATTTAATAGGTCATGGGCTTCTACATCATGTCTTTGAATTAGAAGTACATGGGCCTCTATATTAGAGGGTCGTGTTTCTCTATATTAGCATCACCTGGGTCTCTACATCACAGAACATGGGCTCAAATTTTGATCCACATCTAGAGTTATAGTTCAGGGACTTTCAACCTTTTTGCTCAAGGATTGGCCTCAGTAACATTATTGGTCACCAAGCCTCTACTCAGGAGACAATGCTCAGGGATTGGCCCTGAACAACTAGTATCCTCAAGGATTGTTAGGCATTGCTCAGGGATTTTACCCTATCCCTTAAGTTGTTTTGTTTTAGTGGCAAATTGCATTTTCAAGATAGGGCTTGCGAAAGTGAGGTGCCTACTCAAGGTAGGGATTTCTGAAGGGTGCATATCTCAGTGTAGGGCTTAAATGAGAAGATGTGCCTATTTATGATAGGGATTTGAAGTAGAATGCCTACTCATGTAGGGATAAAAAATGTGACTTCCTACTCATGTTAGGGATTTGAAGAGGATTTCCTACATAGGGTAGGGTGCCAAAAATGAGTCCCTATTCTGGATAGGGCTTTTGAAATCATGGTTCCTACCCACAGTACAACTTCAAAATGCATGGTGTCTGCTCAGGTTAGAGCTTTGGAAATAAATTTTCATACTCATGGTAGGGATTCTTTTATAAAGGTGAGATGAATCCTATGAGAATAAATATTTGAGGATGTTAGGTTCCCACTCAGGGCGGGTATAAAATTGTAGGGCTTCTACTCAAGGTAGGGATTGAGAATGGAAGGGTTCCTACTTGGGGATGTCTTAAAATGAGTAGAGCTTATTCAGGATGGGGCATTGAAATTTATGATCACCCACTCTAAGTAGTGATTTAATGTGGATTGGTAAAGTTTAAAGTGATGATCTAGGACCTAAACAAAGGTTGTCACCAGAAAAAGAGAGGAGTCAATTCAGGACAAGACTTGTGATCTAGTTTAAGGTTTTATTCCTTGGCCCAAAAGATATTTGTAATATAAAGCACATTATTGGTTCAGTTTAGGTCATGGACCATGACCAAAAGAAGGTTTTGAAATGTGATCAAGGGTTTGGAGTATTTTTCGTCATTAACCAAGACATAATAGGAATTTGTATCATTATGGGGTTGGTTCAACTTTAGGTCATGATACAGGGCCCTAACAAGATTTTGAAGAGACCATCTGCAAAAGTGGTCATGATTGATGATGCCTAAAAGAGTGTAGGACTTTTAAATCGAGGAAAAAGTTCAAGCAAGTGTGCTTCCACCAATTATATGGTTGATGAACTAGGGTCAAGATTTATCTATGAAGTCTGATGTATGTTTTATAGACTTTTTAACTCCTCTGTTTCAACTATTATGGAGGCAAGGAATTTCATTGTGAAAGAACTTTTGAGGGTGACGGTCTGGAATCAAGGTCCAAAACATCATTCTGTGTTTTGAGATATGGCATTGTTTCTACATTTCTAACACGTCTTTGGTGGTCCTGTGCAAACTGATCGACACATCTTGCTTGGAAGGTAGAGGCTTGGAGATGCTCTGTGGTTGTCATCAGTATAGGTTGTATCATGGTAGCTCTGCTACAAAAGAAGTGTTTTGAAGTGACATTATGTCATTGTAGTTGATATGTCCTTCTACATGGTCTTTGGGCCAGATGTCCCTTGTTGATTATGTATCTATTGTGCAGAGATCATGCCATGTAAGGACATGTTAACTAATAAGAGGTAACCCAGTTCACGAGTTGTAGATTTGTCTTACGGTGTAGGCAAGGTTTTCAATACCTTGTGAGATTGTATGCCTTATCGCCTCTCTTTAAAGATGTATGCAAGTGAGTTTGGTGCTAGATTGAGTTAGACTTCGTCTCTATACTGAACACTTTATCTTGACTTTGTTTCTTGTGACCTTGTTCCAATGGTTCCCTAACAAACTCTATATTGGAGATATATAATCTGTATTGGAGGAGACCTTCTTGATGTTGAAATGATTTTTGATTCCGACCCATAGTCAGCCACAACCATTTGAGTTTTCCCATCATCTTTCATCTTTTTAGAGGAAAGGGATTATCATAATTTAAATGATCGTGGTAGATTTTTCTCCTATTGGTTTTCTTAAGGTTATGATTTCTTCTTTTGACATTAATGTGATCATGCTAGTTGCCAAGAAGTTGTTTTGAAGTTGATTTTTGATTCAATTTTTTATTTGAAATACCACAAGTTAAGGCGTATTGTGTTGTTATTCACCATGGTATATAGTATGATCTAGACATTTGGGGGGTTTCTTTTTGTTGTTTTTTCATTTTTTTGTTTTTTGCTTAGGCCCCTGATCAATATCCAAGTTCTGTAGATTGAGACCCCTTTGACAAGTTGGTTGTGACCCATGTTCATCAGTATGACTATCATGAGATGTGAGGGATGGTCATGTAGTCTTTGTATCTTATCTGATGGAAAATGATGACTACTCTTGTTATTACCTCAATTTTGCTTGTATTTAAATAAATGGAAATGAAATTATTCTATGAAAAGAGGACTAATTAGAAATTAGAGTCCTTTGTTTTAAAGAATGGATTTCTTTGCAAATTTTCCTTGAATGATGGATTCCATAAATTCTACTATCTTATTAAACCATATGATCTTGTTTGGGATAACGGATTTAGCTTCTTGGCCTTCCTTAAATGGGGGTTGTCGGGGAGTGGGGTTTCTACATTTGGTATCAGATCCTAGTTTTCCATATAATCTCTAATAATTATTAAACTTTACAAATTCTTTAGATCAAAAGGGTGTGACACCCTCTGCCACACAAAGCGAGATTACTCAAAATTGAAAGCGGAATTAACACTAGGAACAAGTGGATGACTGAAAAACACTAAAAATTAAAACTGATTCCATATAAGCACACAAGCTTAAAGGTTCACATGTATGTTCTTAATAGAATACTTATAAGTCATGTCATCAACTTGTTACACATCATGTGTGTTCGATATGTATATACATGTACATCTGCTAACTATGCATCAAAAGGTACTCATGTCAAAAACCTCATGACGATAACATAACTACAAACACATCAAAAAACACCCCAACACTTGAGTGTATAGGGACGACTCTAGGACTCTACACCAAAAGACAAGCAACACTTCCTACCTTCTCAGCTACTACTCTAGTTGTTGTTCTGCCTCAGTTGTATGATCACCACTTTGTTGTGCACGACCACCTAAAAAATGTGGAGAACCCATGGGGTGAAATCCAAATCTCAGTCGAAGATATAACTCTCCACCAATAATATTATTAACATAGATAAGGTAATTAAAGAACAAAAGTAAACAACATCTATGATAAGTAGATAATCATTTATAAATAGTATAAGAAATTGCATTTGGATTGTGGAACATATTATAAACATAAAAGGAATATGAAGAACATGAATATTTTCTACCAACTAGTAGGTACAAAAGCAAGACAAGGCTTCAACCAATGTTCTCATGTTTAATGCTAAGCAAATACACTAAATAGTTGATTACATATTTTATTGTGCCCTGAGGATTTGAGTCGTACAACCCAAATCTAACTGACCATTATTAAGTCAAATTAGTTCCATACAAGGTCTATGGAAGAGTCAGAATCTACAACCTCACCAAACCTCATAGTTAGTACATGAGTACACAGTAGAGACATACTAGTCAAACAATGGAAGTCCTATCCCACCTTGGTATAGGTCACATCGCTAGTGAAACTAAGCTACGGCCCATAGCCGCACTCCTACCAGGGTATGGCCCGTAACCAATCCTGTGGAAACTTCATAAACATCAAAGTTAATGAGCTATGGTCTGTAGTCGTACTCTTGCCAGGGTATGGCCCGTAGCCAATCCTATGAATGCATATACTCAATAGTATATGAATCCAAGCATTCACTAGGGAAATCCTGTTTGACCATCCAGCAAGTGCTAACACTGAGATGGATCTATGGCACAGGGAAAAACTACATGATGAAGTTCCACTTGATTAGTTAAGTCAATCAAGTGTCTTTTAGCATCAATCAAGTTACAACTTATACGGTCATAAAAAACTCTACAAAGATAAGGGCATGGTACACTCCAAAAGGTATAAATGTATAAGGTGTGAGCTTATCACACTATCACCAAATAACACATGTAATACTGCCATTGTCAACATCATAAATACCAAATCCACATGCTATGGGATATCAATCCCTCAACTCATCATTGGGAAAAGTCATCTTATATTAGACAATAAAACACTGCCAAGTCATAGGACCCATTCACATCATTCCTGCATCACAAGTGCCTCAACATGCCTCATGAAGACGCAGTCAACTTGTTTCATATCATAGTCACCATAGCATACACTAGTTATGATTATTAAGATCATAACACCTTCATGGTTAGAAGTTTGTAAACAAGAGAGATAACATCATAATATTGTATCCATAATCGTGACCACTGCACATTATCAGAGTTAGGGTTCCTTCTTAGCCAATTAGGGTTTACAAGGCTACATCCAACCATCAAACTTAAATTCACCACCTCCCATCATCTTGGAGTATTTTTGGGTTATAAAACATCATTAGAGTTGATTAGATATCATCTAAATAACACTATGCATGACATATGCATCACACTGACAAGAATATCATTAAGTGTCCGTGTATACCTGTCAACCACCTACCATCATTGTGTGTTGACCACATAACAACTAGGTCTTGACCACCCAACCTGATCCATGTCATGACCGCAACACATATGGTGTCTCGACCACTCATATAAATAGGTTGTGACCTCTTCCCTCTGGACCATTACACACCCATGACATTTAGGGTTAGAGTTCTAACCTTCCACAAACATCTCAATTTCAAAGTGTCTCGACCTTAAGGTCGTCTCGACCGTAGCTAGAAACATGTCGCAACCCAAGACCACCTAGTCGTGACCTCCCATTTGGGTATCGGTCGACTAGGACCCAAACACAAGGGTGACCACCCAACCAAAATAGGGGTTAACTAGTCTAGTAGCACCAAGTGTCATGACCTAAAGTACAGTAGGTCCAACCCATTAACAAGAGGGACATCTCAACCTAAAACTAACCATGGTTTCGATCATCAAGGGGAAGATGTCTCGACCACCCTAAGGGATAACATCTTGGTCTCAAAACAAAACCAAAACCAAGGAGAAGGCTATGGTCACCACGAAGGAAGGTTCAAGAAAACGATCACCAAAAACCCTAAGTCACGGATCAAGAATCCACCAAGAAGGAACTTCATCCAAGGGAGAGAAAACCATGAGGCAAGGTACCCAAAATAGAACCTAACCTCCCTTTAACATCTTGGTACATTAACACCTTGCATGAGATTAAGATCAGGGTCAAAAGATAGGGAAGAACCTCCATAACATATGAACCACAAAAACGGTTGTATGTAGATTAGGGTTTTGGGTTTCTACCAAACCAAGTAAGATATCTTCACCAAACAAGTCCTGGAGACTATCATGATCTACTAGAATGATAAAGGATCAATTTAGAGAAATAAAATGCTAGAGAACATACATAAGAGAGTGTGATAATAGAGTAGGTTAACTGTTATATAACCCGCCTCAAGAAGATCACCATCAAGGATTCCAAGCTCCAAGATCAAGAGATCCAAGCACACGATCCAAGGGTTGAAGAAGCTCCACCAAAGGCACCACTCTCGGACACAAGAGCACCTCAAGAACAAGAAGGTACCGAGTTAAAAGATAGTCCAAGAAAAGAGAGCAAAAAGCTCTAGGCCAAACCAAAAAGGAACGAGAGAAAGAGAGAAGAAAACTTCCTCACACTTCAATCTACCTTGTAAAAACATGGTCTATGACCTTTGTGATGAAGAGTTTTCCTCCAAAATGACCACCATGGAGAAATCATGGTCTGGGTCTGAGAAAAGAGAAGGATATGGAGGTAGTAGATCAAAAGAAATGCCATCATAAAAGATAAACACTTACTAAGGTTGAAGATGAGCTATGGTCACTTACAAGCACCACATGCAAGAAGAAGTTGGTCACCAAGAGCTCTAAGGTTGGATCTCCTTGATCCACCAAGGTCCAATAACAAGAAAAAAAATTAATGAAGAAGATTGAGGGCAAAAAATGGTTACATGCATGGAGAGATAGGGGCTTATATAGGTGGAAGATGAGAGAGAAGGCAAGAGGTGAGGTGTCAACACTCTAACACACCAAAGGGAGACGTGTCCACTCAAAAAACCAACATACAACCACTTAAGCCCAACATGCAAGATAGATGATACACTCAAGGTTGGATATCGACCACCTAGGCCACCCAACCCTCATGTCGTGACCACAACACACCTAGGGAACCACCCATGGTCGCGACACACCACCAAGGACCACTAAGTCGCGACACAAGGTTACCACAAGCCCTAGGTCAAGACACTCTACACAAGAGCACATGTCTCGACCCAAGACCACTTAGGTCATGACCCTAACACCTATAGGGGGTGTCACAATTGTGAAACCCACCAAAACATACCCTAGGTCACGACCTAGGTCGAGACAACTCACTAGGTACACCTAGGTGAGACACTCATCACCTAGAAACCCTAATCACCACTAAGGATGCCAACTCTCAACCAAGGCACAAACAATGAACCCACCTCTTTCTCTCTTCTCAAGATGATGTAAAGAAAGAGAAGGAACACTCTAGAGGTGACAAATTGCACAACAACCCCCTACTTTGGGTAAATTTCAATTTGCGCCAAAACTAGCACATTAAGCTCAAAACAACATCCAAACAAGCTTAAACTTGAAACTTAAGCTCTCCTCAAGCTCTCATTTCATCTCAGAAGATTAGGGCAAGGTTCTAAACACATAATAAAGTCGAAGAAATAATGTTACCCCAAAACGCAGGTCAGGGGTCTTATAAAGGGAGTTATTAGAGAATTTTTCAAAGATGGAGGTGTCTAGAAAAGGATGACGATCCACAGACTGGCAAGATTTTCCTCCACCCCTATAGTCGGTTTATGAGGAATCCCAAAATCTGTATGATTGCCTATCTAAAATTTGAGGATTTGACTCAAAATAAGATAACTCTAGGATTTCTTATCTACTTTCATCCCTTCTTTACCCTCTTTCACTAAACAAACTTTAAGTGCTTAACTTTTTCTCTCTCTCCACCTCCTCCTGAGTTTTGGATATAAGACTATTAAGGATTAAGCCACCCTCCACAAAATAATAAAGTGGACATAATGATAAAGAGAAAAATTTTGATGGGTTTCTCCTCTATAAAGGTAAACACTAGATGGACTAGGATTGGTAAGGGAAAACAACCTTAATGGGTCACAGGAATCGCAAAACCTAAGGTGCAGGTTGTAAACCCTAACCTCAACCCAAAACTTTAAGTGGATAGAGAAAGGAGAGAACCCAATAAGTTAGATACACTAGTGTGTACATGCATGCAAGTACGTAGGTTAGGCATGCATGATATATGTGGAGGATTGGAGTATGCATGTGAAACATAGACAATAAGTGGTTGCATGACCCCTAGTGCAACTTTTGGTTTTGGTGACCCGACCTAGGGTGGGTCGTCCCTAAAAAGAAGAAAATATCTAAGAGAGAGATAACACCCTAAATTGAAAGGTTAGTGGCGACGAAAAAGTTTAAACTCCTCTAGGTGGGAACCCTAATGAATGTGTTCCCACTCAGATACAAGCAGGAGATAGACATACACCTATGTGGAAGTGAGCGACATCTAGAATGGAAACGAGTTTAGTTCTAAGCTAGAGGGGTAATGTCATTTGGATTGGATTATGAGATAGGCATGCTAGAGGAAATGAATGAGAAGCTTTGTGTTATGTAATGAGATAATATGGTTTATGATGGCCTCATTTGGATTTGAGAATTTCACTATAGTTTTGAAGTTGGACATAAGATTTGATAATACAAATATGAACGCTTCATCATATATGGTAGGCTAGGTGAGAATAAGAGGTGAATCTGTAGGATCCTCAACCTCGTATACAAAGAGGGATCTCTAGTATTAGGACTAGTTATACAGTTAACTCCAGAGAGAGTGAAACCCAGAAGGAGAAGGTTGGGAACCTAGACTTCAAGACATGAGGAATCATGAGAAATATTTGTATGATATGTCCTAAACTAGACTTCCCCTGAGGGAATGAGTTGAGTTATTGTAGGCATCATCTCTAGAAACTTGTTGTACAATAGATGTCCTTGAAAGGACCAAACCTTAGAGACAGAGAGAGAGGCTTCTTATATAGATGAAAATGATATGGGTACCTACCATCCAAATAAGGGAAAGAGAGTCCCAAGATCCTGGAGAGGTATGGAATGGTAACATGTTGTGAAGCCTCATACTCAGATTGGTAGTTCCTTGTGTAGGACTCTAAGGGTTGTTTACATAAAAGAGAAAATTGGGAAGAAAATGTCATATCATGTTTTGGTTCGGTACATGCTTGAGTGGCTAAGTCAGCAGTTTAGATGACCAATGCTAAGGAGGAAATCCTGAGGTTCTTAAACCAAAGAGGGGATGTGGTGGTATCCATTGCATATAACACTCACAAGGTTAAGTGAGTTCATAGAGGTTAAGCATGGAACCCCCCTCAAGTTTTAAATGAAAGGAAACCCCACTTAGACTGTGATATATGTTTGATGAGCCACTCATACAAGTTGGTCTAGCACTCACATGATGTCATATGTATGTATGAAACTGGTCCAACCTTGGGAGATGATGTATGGATATGACATAATGGAAAACTTAGAGATGGCTTAATAAGTTGTCTACTTTCTATCCACTTGAATGAGTGGAATAATAGGAAACATGCCTACATGTGATGATATAAACTTTGGATTCAAGTATGTTTTGTGAACTTTGGTGTTTTTCCAAGCATTAGTTTTATCGTGTCCTAGAAAAGGAACCTTCTTCAAAGAGTGAGTTGCAAAATTAGTTTAAGAACTGGGGTAACATTAAAGGTCATTTAAAAGAACTTGAGAGATTAAGTGAATGAAGCACAAAAGCACACAAATTGAATATGATTCTTTGGACCCATTTGAACCATCTCTATGAGACATGAAGAAAAGTCGATGTGGAAGTCATCGATAGAATGAACTAAGCCCAGATGGGTAGGTCACCTAAGACCAATAAAGGGGCATAAAGAAAGGTATGGGTACCCTCAGAGATGACAAAAATTCAGGCGAGAGAATCCTGAAAGGTACAATGTGCTACGATACTATTAGGGGAACCACAAGTAAAATGTGTGATGAAATAGAATAAATCTATGACATCACAATAGAACCTTAAGTCAATCCTAAGGTCAAGTAGGGATGAGATGGATGGGAGTAGGAGTTGATTATTCCTTGAATGCACAAGACCATGTGGTCTAGAGGTAATTGTTATGTTTTCCTGAGGCCCATGAGTGAGGAGATTGGACACCTTCAGGACTTCATAGGGCCCAAGGGGTAAATGTGAGAGGCATTCCCTAGATGCATAAGGGTAAGATCACCCCAAAAGCACTGACACCCTAGAGACCTTGAAGAAATGATAAAGGGTCGTAAGTAAGAGTTATGATAAGACTCAAAGGATATGAGAATTTTTTTCCCTATATGTGTACGTGGAATTAAGGGAATGGTGGTATTTATGGTTTGGAATCATGTGGTGAATGATTCAACCTAGATTTGAATAAAATGGTAATCTATAAATGCACTGTCTCTACTCTTGTAATGCGATGAATTATGTATTTGGACTGTATACAAATGCTTATTTCATCTTTGTATGAGTGTGAGAGATGAGACAGATGCATGTCATACTAGGAATAGTAGTGATATGAGGAATAAATACTTAAATTGTAATCTTTTAATAACTGATAATTGGAGGAAATACCACACCCTTATGAGCATATTTTGAATAAATGAGCAAAGTTAATCGCCAAATTAACATTTCAAATAAGGATATAATTATCCAGTAGAATTTGAATTCTATAGGATAAGATCAAAGTTGGTGATCAAAATAATAGATGCAAGAGTTGAGGTGCCAAATAAGGGTAAACCAAGCCTGACTTGCTGACAGATATTGTAATAGCTAGTTAGCCAACCCAGAGATTGACAAGATGAAAGGTTTGTTGCGGGAAACCTCAGACATATCTCTCAGTGGGAGTTAATGATGAAATCCATTACAACAGTTGTATTTAGGTTCCTGAAGATTCACCCTTGAAGATCGTATTTTCTAAGAAGCTCATGGTTCTAAGTAAATAGTACACCCTGGCACTACCAAGATGTTTAAAGACTTGTAGTGATACTTTTGGTGGCCTAGAATGAAAAGAGACATAGAGGTGTATGTCGCTAGTTGTCTCACATGCCAGATGGTGAAGGCTGAACACCAACGACCCGGTGGATTACTGCAATCAATTGAGATTCTTGAGTGGAAATGGAATAGTTCACCATGGACTTTTGTGGTGGGTCTCCCCGAGACAAAGAAAGGTCACGATGCAATATGTGTTGTGGTAGATCACCTTACCAAGTCAACACATTTCCTAGCCTTAAAGATCACTGCCAAGGTGACCGACCTAGCTGAACTATATATTAGAGAGATAGTTCAACTGCATGGTGTTTTGAGTTCAATTATTTTTTATTGTGATCCTAAGTTCACTTCCAAGTTGTGGAAGCAAGTGCATGAAAAACTCAATACTAAACTGAAATTTAGCACAACTTATCACCCCTAGACTGATGGACATTTAGAAAGGACGATCCATACTTTAGAGGATTTGTTGAGAGCATGTGTGCTCGATTGGGGTGGATTGTGGGAGCATTACCTATCCTTAGTTGAGTTTTTTTACAATAACAACTACCAAGCCAGTATCGATATGCCTCCATATGAATCTCTTATGAGAGGCTGTGTCGGCCACCACTTCACTAGGATGATGTTGGTGAGAGGACCTTGCTGAGCTTAGGGGAAATACAATTGTATGCTAATAAAGTCACTTTGATCAAGCAAATGCTAAGGAAATTTGAGGATCGATAGAAGTCATATGCTGATGTGAAGTAGACTGACTTGCACTTCATTTTGGGTGAACATGTGTTTCTAAAATTCGACCCCACTGAGCTATATCTAAGAGCAGAGGAAAGATGAGTCCCCGATACGTGGGTCCATTTGAGATTTTAGAATAGGTTTTTGAAGTTGCTTATCATTTAGTCTTACCCCCTCAATATAGTGTGATGCATGATGTTTTACATGTGTCCAATCTGAAGCGTCATGTGAAGGACCTGAGTCATGTGTTGAGCATTGAACCTATTGAACTCCAAGGGAGGCTGTCATACCTTGAGTCACCTGTGAGGGTACTGGATACCAAGGTGAAAGAGATTAGGAGTAAAAAGATGGAGATCATAAAGGTTCTTTAGAAGCACCATGGAGAGGATGAAACCCCATGGGAGCTGAAGACGGACATGGAAAAGTCTTGCCTTGATTTGTTTGCTTGATTAGTTGAATTTTGAGGGCAAAATTCCTATAAAAGGGGAAGGATGTTATAACCTCAAATTTACTTATATTTAAATAAATCAAAATGAAATTATTCTATGAAAAGAGCCTTTATTAGAAATTTGAGTTCTTTTTTTTTAAAATGTATTTCTTTTCAATTTTTTCTTGAATGATGGATTTCATAAATTCTATTGTTTTATTAAACCATACGATCATGTTTGGGATAATGACTTTAGCTTATTGTCCTTCCTTAAATGGGGGTTTCCAGGGAGTGGGGTCTCTACAACTCTCCTCACCTTACTTTCCATTTTGCAATACTAAAGTTTAAGGTGATTTGAGGCCCAAACATCTTTAAACTAGTTCAAAGTTTTCTAGAATATATTGGTACTTCCCACTCAATGATCGTATCCAAATGTGCCATTAGGATAAGATTCATTCAAGGTGGATTGGATTCTCCATTGGATCTTTGTTTCATTCTTGTATGACCTAAGTTGTTCCATGTAGTGGGTATTCAAGAATAAATTCCCTACTCAATTGGATTAATGTGCATGGTGTCAGATACATCCCTATCGTCTCTATTCTAGACATTGCTTAGTGTATGCAATGTGTCACAAAAATGTATCCACATTATCGGGTGTCCTTTGGACTTATTTGTTTGTTGTTTTGATCATTTTACATGTACATCTTGACCGTTGATGATCGAAACCTTAGAATGGGAGTTTTACAACTCCAATAGTCATGAATGTCATGCTTAATAAGAAATTTACCACAAGGATATGTCTAATTTTTGGTGCCCTTTGGGCTTAGCAACTAATCTATATTTGGTTAATTCTTTGATGTTTAGTAGATTAATGCTCAAATCCTTAGTATGGGATATTCAACTGATAATTAATGGGAGCTTCTTAAAGAAGGTTCCCCATGTGTGGTACCTAGGCTAGATCATCATAAGATGAGAAAATCTACAAGGTATACAAATATCCTTATCCTCCAGTCCACATGTCTTTGTCGGGCCCCGTTAGTAGGATTTTTATCACTATTTTACCTTAACGTTTATGTAGAGAATGCCCCTAATTTATTTTTCAAGTTTTCATGCCTCTATGGGTCTACTCCACTTGCCTTCTAGGTGCTCATAGAAGAGGACATTGATGATTTTAAAATATGGTGTCATCTTGCAATTATAGCTTTAGATGATTTTACTAATTAAGTGGTTTTTATGGGTGAGATTGGATGTGTGAACCATTGAGGCCTTGACATCATGAATGTGATCCTTCCATCCTAGGCCCTATGGTTCTAGTTTAACCCTTCCACTTTATGGTGCATAGGGGGATGCGCTCAGGCACTTAATTAGATTAAGTGGATTTTTAGATTTTGATGTTTTTTCTTTTAACTTTGAATCCTTTTTTTTGGAAGAATTATTTTGTTCATTGTGTAGTTTTTCTTTTAAATTTAAAACTTTTAAGATTCGAAATTTTGAAAATTAAAGAAAAAAGATATTTAGGTAGATCCTTCATGATCCCCAGATGTCATGGGACTCGTGATAGCCGTGTGTCTTAGTGATCCTTGGTAGGCATCTGGCTCGAATAGATGCTCAATCAACTTTGTGACTACATCGGCTGGAGTGTTCTGATTGTGCTCTAGCTCGTGTAGGGATTCAATCAATTCTGTGACTACACTTGGATCTTCAGTGATAGCCTCTAGAGTAACTTCTATAAGGTATCCACTTGGACCAAAAGATGTATAAATGGTCTTGATTGTCGTGCTTAAGGGATATACATGAGTGTATTTTGTGCTCATTATTCTTGGAGTTGTAGGTCTTTGGTAGGTGATATGGATCTTCCTTATGGCTAGAAACTTCAAAAGGTGCTCGATCAATGGAAGAATGCTATTGTAACATACTAGGTCTTGGACCCTACCCTAGAGCTTTGACCTTTTGAGCTTAACGAAACTATGTTAGAGTTAATAGATGTTCAAATATAACCCTAATGAGAAAATACATGTAATCTAATGTTTACACATTAGACTTAGGCCAATATTTGAACATAAAATGTGTTATAGGGAGTATATAATAATATACATGATAATCGTGCCAAATAATCACATATGATTCCTTTGGATGGTAATAAGAAGATAAAAAACTTAATTGGTTGAATAATGTGGATAATGGGCCATATGGAATATCTCATAAAAAGAAATATCATACGTGGAAATAAACTCTAAAATTGTAATCTACATATCAAAATTAGCCTACATGTCAAAATTTGATCTAATTTGGACAACCTTAAAATATTAGGGTAAGTTTAGGGGAGATAAAATGTGTCAAAGGAATAAGTGACAAATAAAGTGATATATGTCTATACAAGATTCAAATAATGGTAATTTCGTATTCAACACATCAAAGATAACTTCTGGGTGAAGTTTCACTAAAATTGGATAAACCTAATGTCATTAATGCATGGAGAAATAGAAAATAAGAATTGATTCATTCATGCATCAAAAGTCTTCAAAAGGAAAATATAATTGTGGAATCGAGATCTACATGCCTGATTTGGTCTATGTGTAAATTTTCACTTAATTTTGAATAGGATTGAATCCTTAATTGAAGAAAGAGAAAAGGAATAATAATGAAATGCCACTTTATTAAATGAAATTGATTTTGTCATGATTTTGAATCAAATTCCGCCTATAATTGACATGTCATGTGGTATTTGGATCTTTTGTGATGCGGTTCACTCTCCCCATCGTTGGATTTCCATTGGATGATAGCAGAGTCATCTCCTACCTCGAGTAGGATTCCGACATGGACGTGTATAGTAAACCAAATATTAACTTGCCATACCTCCCTCCCTACTCCATCTTTTTGCACGATTTTTCTTGTGTTGTGATCGGGAGAGGAATACGAACCCATCAACGCTAACTTTCCCTATCTTCTACCTTCCCAATCAAAAACCCCCCAAAACACATCCTCGACCCATGTTTCCTAGCCACTACTCCACCCTTTCACCACTATATATAGTACTAGCCAAATCATATTCAACCTATCCCATACCTTATTTCCACATCAATTGACTCACACACTTTGCGGTTTCACCAGACCTGCTCGAGTTTTGTCTCTAGTGACATGAATCTCTCGACAACCTCTCTGACAATGTAGGTGCAATTAACTAGCTGGTAAGTTTCCTTAATTCCTCCTCTTTCTTTTCGGGTAGGTTTCATCGCGTGTACCAGAGCATATCTTAGTTTTGGGTTTTGCTTTCAAACTCTATTTCTGACAAGGATCAATGGGGTTTGTGTGGTCTTCTCACTCGTTCTAGCTAGGTTCTCCCTTTTTTGCTTTCACCAAAGTCAGTGGTTGTTTCCCTCTGGTCGTAGGTCCTTTGATGCCTATTCTGGGTCTAACATCTCCTCTTCTAGCATGTCGATGACAGGGTAGTTACTTCTGGGTCAAGGCATCTCCGGCCATGGTCGAGGGGTCTTTGTGAGCAGTGAAACCAAGCGAACACACTCCTACTTTTTCCTTTGGGTTTGATGCTATTTCTTGATTTCGATGATCTATGGACCTGAAAAGTGAGCCAGGGGGTCCTCGTGAGTCTCTGGTCACATGGGTTCAAGTAGGGTTGAATCCCCTATGTGAGGTTCCTTGTATACCCCTTGTTTCCCTTTTTTAATTCATGTTTGGGTAGGGGTATTGTAGTAATCTCACTGGGCCCCTTCTCTTTGTTTTGTGCTTTTGGGTCGCTGATGTGGATGAGTGGCCAATCGAGTTGGCCAAATCTGGTTGGGACAACTCGGATGTGCGGCCCTCTCCCTATCTCTATCTTTTATTGCAACTGATTTGGAATTATCCTATTGACTGGTTTTGAAAAAATAATAACTAATTATATACTGGTCAGAAAAATACAAATAAAAAGTTGTAGGATTTAGAAAAATAATTCCTATGTAATGGTGTTGTTTTTATCACATAAATCCAATTTTTATTAAAAATTGAATTTTAATGGCATAATCTAAATAGACTATAATTTGTAAAATTCATAACTAAATATATAGAAGTCACAAAAATATAATAAAAATATGTTTTGGATCAAAATAATATAAAAAATGTGGCATAGTTTTCATAACCTAATTCACACATTAAGAAAAAGGTGGTTTTTAGGGTTGATTAATGAATATGGTATTGACTCATAATCTACTTATATGTTTAATAGGTTCTTTGGTGGCCTAGGCTTGGACCTAGATTGGACTTGGTTTGTTTAGACTCTAAAGTTGAGGTATGTTGTATCCTCTATTATTCTATGTTGAGAAATTCACCTATATTCTCTTTTTCTTGGTCCAATGGACATTAGCCTATACACGATATATTTTCTTTTTAAAATCATGGTTCATGTAAACTACCTTATTTGATATTGATCTTGTGATCATGGATATTCTTTTGGACTCTCTCTTATGCTTTGTTCATGCTGGACTTATTTGATGATATTTCTTTTACCACCATGATAGTGGATGTGTATATGGCATGTTATGTGATGGTAGTTGTATGGATGTTCTCATCCTTCTTGTTCTCTTATGCTCTTAATCTCTTGTATTCTTGCTTATCTTTTGTTACACATCATGTGATGACTACTAGTATAATGTTGCATGTGTTTTATGTGGATGTTAAATTCCCACTTATGAATGTAGATGTTAAATTCCTGCATGATTATTTATTTGGGAAGATGTTAAATTCCTGCTCAGACAGATGTTGACAGAGCCTATCACCCCATATTTAGAGCAGATGTATACACTTCCCGCTCACCCCACATTTATGGTAGATGTGTTACTTTCTACCTACATATTTATATTATCTAGTTATGTCACAGGTGAAACACATGGATGCTTTGAACTTATCTTTTGCTCTTATTTATCATGTTTTTGACTTCATTTCTTTTATGCCCTCTTGGGTAGTACCTTACTCTTCTATGGGAAGGCTTTTATATTTTGATGTCCTTATTTCATATTTTGCTCAATTTTATTTTAGTATGCACATACCATTTTTACTGATGTTTCCTTTTCTTCTCTTCTTTGTGGGGTATGCTTCCAACCCCAGGTAGAGCAAGCAGAACTTGGACTTAAACCTTTGTAGTTGAGCTTTTGGGAGACTTTGACGAGGTGGTTAAATGAACTTCAGTTGGATCCTTGTTTGGTTTACTAGATTTCCTTTTTGACACCCATGTGTGGTGAAGAGATGTATAATGTTATCAAGCTTTGTAAGTGTTAGAACTTTTATATTATGCTGCTATATTTTGGTACTATGATACATACATGTGGAATGTATTGGTATTCATCCCTTTGGTGAAAAATTTTCATGTGGTGTTTGGTTCAAGGTATGTTGCCTTTTTATTTCTAGTAGGGAGTGGTTCCCCTCCGGGATCCCACTCCTTACAATATGGTATCAGAGCCAGTGGTTGTCAGTTATCTAATTATTTCAATCTTGTCTCCCTTAGGAAATTTACCTTTATCTTAGGTTTCTTATACCTAGTACCCTTGCCTTGTGCATGCAAAATCTCATGGCAGGAGATAACTCAACTGTTGACAGCATGTCCACCTATGAGACACCCTAGAACCCTAGGTTTGGGATGCCCAGGATGGATCCACCTTTTACCACTCTAGTGACTCATGGATTTCCTCCAACCAGAAGTGGACCATCAATAGGATAGGAAACCCTAGCCTCTGTTGCTACTAATACATGAATAGTCATCACTCTTGAATAAGATTTGACCATGCTGAGACAACTTCTCTCCACAACCATGGCAGGGAAGTTAAACAACCCAATTGTGTCTGACAAACCTAAGGAGTACTCAATCATTGAGTTCATGAAGATGCAACCACCCTAATTCAAGGGTGAAGGAGAGCTAGAGATGGTGGATAAAGTTGATGATTGGGTGTTAGGTCTAAAAAGGACTTTTGATGGTATGACATGTCTGCCACATCAGAAGGTCAGATTTGGTGCCTATGTTCTTGATGGACCACCTAGACTTTGGTGGAATGGAATTGTCAGAACTCATGACATTTCAACCATGACTTGGGAGAAGTTTTTGGTGCTTTTTTGTGGAGAGTACATCTGCATTGTAGCTCTAAAGAATAAGGAATATGAGTTTTATAGTTTGAATCAAGATTCCCTATCTATTTCTGCATTTGTACAAAAGTTTCTGTTGTTGGAACATTATGTAGTTGGTTTGAGTGAAGCACGTAGGGATGACCTTTACCTTCAAGGACTCAACTACAATGTGGGTTGTGATCTTATTCCACAACTTCCCTTGACCTTTCAACAGATTGTGGATAAGGCCTTAGTTGTGGAATCATATCTGGGTTTCCAGTCCCACAAAGAAAACAATCATAAGAGGAAAAACCCCAAATGTGATTGTCATTCAGAATCCCATGTTGCAAGAATGAAGGTTAGACTACCGATATGTCATCACTATAATGAGCCAGGACATGCTTGTCCTGATTACCCCAAACGTCGTAATGGACAAGAACCAGTACAAGAACAAGCATCTCCTCAGAATCAGGTGAACAATAATGGAAACAATGGTAGAAGACATGTGGAAAGAAGATCTAGAAGAGTTTATGCTTTAGACACTGAAGAGGTTCATGAGGATGACCAAGGACAAGAACAAGTTGGTCCATAGTTCCATAGTTAGTATTTACAAGTTACATTTCATTTTTTCTTGATGCTTATGTAGTTGGATGTAATGAAGTGTAATGAAACGTTTTGTATCTAATGAGTAGTTTGACTTAATAAAAGGAATCCTTTAAGGGGTGGTGAATAGTTGTTTGCTTATGTATTTTTTAATTTTGAGGGTTAAATCCATTTAAGGGGTGGTGTGATGTAACATACTAGGTCTTGGACCCTACCCTAGAACTTTGACCTTTTGAGCTTAACCAAACTAGGTAAGAGTTAATATATGTTCAAATATAACCCTAACGAGCAAATACATGTAATCTAATGTTTACACATTAGACTTAGGCCGATATTGGAACATAAAATGTGTCATAGGGAGTATATAATAAGATACATGATGATTCGTGTCTAATAATCACATATGACTCCTTTGAATGGTAATAAGAAGATAAAAAACTTAATTGGTTGAATAATGTGGATAGTGGGCCATTAATGGGCCAAATGGCATATCTCATAAAAAGAAATCTCAAAAGTGGAAAAAAACTCCAAAATAATAATCTACATGTCAAAATTAGCCTACATGTAAAAATTCAATCTAATTTGGACAACCTTAAAATATTAGGGTAAGTTTAGGAGAGAGAAAATTTGTAAAAGGCATACGTGATTGATAAAGTGATATATGTCTTTATAAGATGGAAACAATGGTAATTTTGTATTCAACACGTCAAAGATAACTTGTGGGTTAAGTTTCACTAAAATTTGATAATCCTAATGTCATTAATGCATGGGGAAAAAGAAAATAAGAATTGATTAATTAATGCATCAAAAGTCTTCAAAAGGAAAATATAATTATGGAATCGGGATCTACATGCCTAATTTGGTCTATGTGCAAATTTGCACTTAATCTAGAATAGGATTGAACCCTTAATTGAAGAAAGAGAAAATAAATTAATAATAGAATGACACTTTATTTAATGAAATTGATTTTGTCATGATTTTGAATTGGATTCCACCTATAGTTGACATGTCATGTAGTTTTCAAATTTTTTGTGATGTGGTTTGCTCTCCCCACCATTGGATCTCCATTGGAAGGCAGCAGAGTCATTTCCTACCTCGAGTAGGAGCCCGACCTGACCGAGTACAGTAAACCAAATCTTAACTTGCCATATCTCCCTCCCTACTCCATCTTTTCACATGATTTTTCTTTAGTTGTGATTGGGATAGGAACTCGAACCCATCAACCCTAACTTTCCTTATCTTCTACCTTCCCAATCAAAAACCCCCAAAACATATGCTCGACCCATGTTTCCTAGCCACTGCTCCACCCTTTCCCCTCTATATATAGTACTACCCAAAGCATATTCAGCCTATCCCATACCTCTTGCCCGCATCAATTGACTTGCAAGCTTTGTGGTTTCATTGACCTACTCGAGTTTTGTTTCTGACGACTTGCATCTCTCCCGCAACCTCTTCGCCGCCGCAGGTGCAATTGACTACCTGGTAAGTTTCCTTATTCCTCCTCTTTCTTTTCGACTAGGTTTCATCTCGTACACTAGAGAATATATCAGTTTTAAGTTTTGCTTTCAAACTCTATTTCTGACAAGTGGTAGTGCTGTTTGTGTGATCTTCTAGCTCGTTCCGGCTGGGTTCTCCCTTCTTTGATTTCCCTAAAGTTGGTGATTTTTTTCCCTCTGTCCGCGGGTCCATTGGCACCTATTCCAGGTCAAGCATCTGCTCTATTAGCGAGTTGATCACGGGGGAGTTACTCTTGGGTCAGGGCATCTTTGACCATGGTCGAGGGGTCTTTGTGACCAACGAAACCACACAAACACACTCCTGCCCTTTCCTTTGGGTTTGATGTCGTTTCTTGCTTTTGGTGATCTTTGGACCTGGCAAGCAAGACACGGGGGTGTTCGTGAGTCTCTAGTCATGTGGGTTCAAGCAGGGTTGAATCCCCCATGTGAGGTTCCATGTATACCCCTTGTTTTCCTCTTTTAATTCTTTTTTTTGGTAGGGGCATTATAGTAATCTCACTTGGCCCCTTCTCTTTGCTTTGCACTTTTGGGTCGGTAATGTGGACGAGTGACTGGCCGAGTTGGCCAAATCTAGTTGGGCCAACTTGGATGCATGGCCCTCTCCCTCCCTCTCTTCTTTCTCGCAATTGATTTATTGATATTGAATTATCCTATTGGCCGGTTTTGAAAAATTAATAACTAATTATATATTGGTCAGAAAAATACAATTAAATAGTCATTGGATTTAGATAAATAATTCCTATGTAATGGTCTTGGTTTTGTTGCATAAATATAATGTTTATTAAAAGTGAAATTTAATGGCATAATCTAAATAGACATTAATTTGTAAAATTCATAACTAAATATTTAGAAGTCATTGGACTCATAATAATATAAAATAAAATGGGGCATAGTTTTCATAACCTAATTCACACATTAAGAAAAAGGTGGTTTTTAGGTTGGTTAATGAATATTGTATTGACTCATAATCTATCTATATGTTTAATAGGTTCTTTGGTGGCTTAGTCTTAGACCTAGATTGGACTTGGTTTGTTTAGACTCTAAAGTTGGGGTATGTTGTATCCTCTATTATTCTATATTAATAAATTCACCTATATTCTCTTTCTCTTGGTCCTATGGACATTAACCTATACACAATGTCTCTTTTAAAAATCATGGTTCATGTGAAATACCTTATTTGATATTGATCTTGTGATCATGGATGTTCTTTTGGACTCTATCTTATGCTTTGTGCATGTTGGACTTATTTGATGATATGTGCTTCTTTTCCCACCATGATAGTGGATGTGTATATGGCACGTTATGTGATGGTTGTTGGATGGATGTTCTCGTCCTTGTTCTCTTATGCTCAAAATCTCTTGTATTCTTGCTTACTTTTGTTATGTGGATGACTACTAGTATAATGTTCCATGTGTTTTTATGTGGATGTTAAATTCCCACTTATGCTTGCAGATATTAAATTCCTGAATGATTATATATTTGGGAAGATGTTAAATTCCTACTCGGGCATATTTGGTAGATGTATTATTTCCTGCCTATATGTTTATATTATCTAGTTGTGTCACATATGAAACTCATGGATGCTTTGAAATTATCTTTTTCTCTTATTTATCATGTTTTTGGCTTCATTTATTTCATGCCCTCTTGGGTAGTACTTTACTCTTATATGAAAATCCTTTTATATTATGATGTCCTTATTTCATATATTGCTCAATTTTATTTTAGTATGCACATATCCGCTTTTGTTGATGTTTCCTTTTCTTCTCTTCTTGTGGGGTATTCTTCCAACCCCAAGTAGAGTAAGGATAACTTGGACTTCAACCTTTGTTGGTGAGCTTTTGGAAGAGTTTAAAGAGGTGGTTAAATGACCCTCAGTTGGATCCTTGTTTGGTTTACTAGATTTCCATTTTGACACCCATGTGCGTTGAAGAGATGTATAATGTTGTCAAGCTTTTTAATAGTAATAACTTTTCTATTCCACTGCTATATTTTGGTACTATGATACATACATGTGGAAGGAATTGGTATTCATCCCTTAGGTGAAAATTTTTCATGTGGTGTTTGGTTCAAGGGATGTTTCCTTTTCATTTCTAGTAGGGAGTGGTTCTCCTCTGGGATCGCACTCCTTACAACTACTGTGAGAGGTCCCTAAGGATGTGAACCTTGTTTTTTGCTTCGGTGTAAGTATCTCCTCTTGTAAATGTTGGGAGAAAAAGTCTCTTCTGAAAGTGTATCCCCCTTCATCATGCATTGGCAAACAATCATTGTGATCTTCTAGTGGTGACCTCTAAAGGTGTCAATTTCTGTTATCTTGACCTCTAGATCTCCCATCTTCTACAAGATTTCTCTTAGAATGTGATAAAAATGTTTTAAATCTCTGAGTGAAATGTGGTTGTCAATGTTGCGACTAAGCTTGTATGAGGTGGGTACTCATATGGTCCTAGGACTAGAGGATATTTCCAAGATGATAATTGAAGGTACATAGTTGGATTTCATGCATAAGGCTTCTTCTTACGCACTAGAAATGTAGTCTTCTAACCTTTTGTAGCATTTGGCATTATGCCTATATTTACTATGACTTTTGATTGTTCAATGGATTCTTCTATTTGAACATCCGCTTGGTTGTTCTATGGAGTGATTGTGCATGTCATAGGTGTCTCCTGTTGTTGATGCCCAAACGTAACATTCTTTCACTGGCATACTTTTGATGGGAGTCATACAAGGAATGATGTAGTTGTTCACCATACAGGTTTCTTGGTGATGACAATTGTGCATGTCCTACAAAGGGGAACCCCTATGTCTATGGTTTTGGATGAACCTTGTTAGCTCTAATTATCTGCTTGCTTCCAAACTCAATTGCCTATGTATGTGACTTGTGGTTCATCATCCCATCATGAACATTGGATGGATTGTGTATTGACTTGAGCATTCAGTTAATCCTGAGAATCTTCAACTTTTGTCTTCATCACCTCACCGATATTGGACTGTTCATTGCTGCTTGTCAACTTAGGAAGATCTTTCAAAACTATTAGTAAGTGTTTGATGCCTTACACTTTTATTATGTTCTCCTTTGTATTAAAGGTAGAATGATTGGTTCTTAGGATTGGGAAATCAATGAGGAATATACCCCTTGTGTACCAAGGAGTTGAAAAGGGAATATACATAGTCGTAAACAAATTACACATTGTGTTAGGTAAAAGGCTTCAATGGCTAACATTCAATAGAACCTACCTCTTGAGTGGAAGAGGGTGTTGAAAATGTAATAGATAAAGGTATCATGCCCCTTGCATGGAGAAGGGGACACAGATCATGTAAAGATATGAAAGTTCACGCTTTGCACAAAAAGGGATTGGTCATGTATCAACAAGATTGTTAGATCCATTGGTAAGAGGGGAGAGATGTGCCCCTAGTTTGAGTGAAATGGAAGGATTTTTGTAGTCTTATCATGAGGTAAGTCTGGTAGCATCATGCTACAACATGTGGATCATGTTTTTTTTGTTGTAAAGGGTAAGTTATGATCATATCCATGGATAAGGTGACCCATTCAGTCTAAAGATTGTGGTTGGGGATCGATGTGTGAGGTTTCTCCCTACTCATGGGTGATTTAAAAAGATAAAAACTCACAAGGAAAAGGTCTCCAGGGACAAGGTGAGCCTCTTGGGACCGTAGACTGTGGCTAGATGCAGGTGTGTGACATTACTCTCTCCCCAGGGGAGATTTTATGAGAGAAATACTCACAAGGAAAAGGGATACCAAGGACAAGGTGAACTAGTCAAGCCCAAAAACTGTGGTTGGATATGGGTGTGTAAAATTCCTCTCTCCTTAGAGGATATTTTATGAGAGAAATACTCACAATTCAAATGGAGTATATATGGATAAGGTGTACCACTCAGGGCCAGAGATTGTGGCTGGATACGGATGTATGAGATTTCTTTCTTCATAGGGGAGGTCTTATGAGAGAAAGTTCTCACAATCAAAAGGGGATATCCAGGGTCAAGGTGACCATTTTGAGGGGCAAAAATTGTGGCTAGATATAGGTCTGTGAGATTCCTCTCTCCCTAGGGGAGATATTATGAAAAAATTTCTCATAAGGAAAAAGGGGATATCCAAGGACAAGGCGACCCTCTTAGGGATAGATATTGTGTCTGGATATAGGTGTATGAGATTCCTCTCTCCTCAGGGGAGATTTAATGAGGGATATACTCACAAGAAAAAGGGGTATCCAGGGATAAGATGACCCACTCATGGCTAGAGATTGTGTCTATATATGGGTGTGTGATATTTCTCTCTCTACAATGAAGATCCTATGAGAGAAATACTCACAAGGCAAAGGGGATATCTAGGGACAAGGTGACCCTCTTGAGGGCCATATACTATGGATGGATATGAGTGTGAGATATTTCTCTTTCCTCATGGGAGATCTCATGAGAGAAATACTCAGAAAGAAAATGGTTGATGGACCAATATTAGGTCTTTGTCCAGGACCATATAGATATGCAAATGAAGCCAGTTTAACGGCCCAATTTTAGGTCATAGTCTAAGACTATATAGATATGAAGGTTAATGTGCGATGAATTCCCAATTTAAGGTTGTGAACCAAAACCATATAGATGCGAACATGTAAGCATGGGTAATGCCCTAGTTTTAGGTTGTAGCCTAGGAACATGGTTTGGGTAGGCAAAGATTGGAAGACCATGTGCTACTATCGGACATCTCAGTTAAGATGGAAAATCTTGTGGATCTAATGTAGTTGGTATGCTTGGGGCATGAGTCAATATTTTGGTCAAGATTTGGAAGTTATATCAAAGATTGAGGATTGAGTATCCTTTTCGCTTAATTGTGAAGCTTTATCTTGGAAGGATCAAGATGAGTTAGAAGCCCTTCAAGGAAGTATGTTCTCGAATAAGCATGGGAAAATGTAACTCCAGGTCATAGTGAATGATTCAAAGTTATATGTGATTGATCATCAAAGAACATAGCTTATAGGTAAAATTTAGTAGCCTTTTAGTGTAAGGCTGAAGGTATAGAAGGTCAAGGTAATTTGAAGAAGATTTCCAAAAAGGATGGCTCTTTTGCTAATGCATGATTGTAGATGTAGATTGAGAGCTTTCAAAGTATTGAAATAACATTTGTGCATATGTCAAATGTTAGAATGGTGGCTCGTGAGAAGAGACAAAAATTGGGTAGCCATTTGGCATATAGAAACTTAGAAGCTTTTTTGAAAAGTTTGTCTAACTTTGAAAGGATTTTCCTTTATTTTGTTGAGTTTTGAGAACATTTCCAACCTTTTAGAAATATGTTTCAACTTTTTTTATTTTATTCTACAAAAGAATGGACAAGTTTTTTGTTCTTTTAGAACTTTTTTCAAATTTTTAAAGTTTTGAATAACTTTTTCTTCAATTGTGTTGAGATCTTATAAGATGAATCAACTTCTGGTTTATTTTAAAAACATTTTTCAATTTTGTTGAGTTTTTAAAGCATTCCTTTTCTTAAACTTTGTTGAGGTTTTGAATGATGAATCAAACTTTATTGATTTTCCTTGAAATATGTAAGATTTTTCTTTTTCTAAAAGATAGTTCTTATGAAAAGATTTTTCCTTAAAAATATTATTCTTAAAAGATTTGTTCTTTTTCAGAGATCGTTCTTTTTGGAAAGTGTAACATACTGAATCTCAGGGTCTTCCTTGCAATTTACCCATATTCTATCTTTTCATTTCTTTCAAGTACTTTTGGACCAATTTCATAAATTTCCCTTCTTTTATATTGTTTTTGGACTACTTGTGCAATTTGAACACAATTCAAGGTTGAAATTACCTTTTTCCCTCATTTATATAAATGGAGGGGTGTTTGCACAAATAACCCACTTAAGGTAATAATTAAGGGCTAATAATGCAAAATGGAGTTTTATGAGAGATATAAGTAGATAATATTAATTTGGAGCTTTTTGGATAAATATATTAGTAACAATGTGTATTTGAATTAATTATGAGTGTATTTAACCTAATTTCCTTCTCTCTCCTAAAAAATGATAATAATATATATAAATAGAATATAATGGTGATATTTTGCTTTTAAAGTTAATAATGTTTGTATATCTCAAAATCCACTCAAATAATCCATTAAAAGAAGTCTTTTCATATAACTCATTCATTTTAATGTATTAATATACTCTTTAGTGAGAAAATATTAATTAAGGACCTTATTGGACATAAATATGAAATCTAATTATATGGCATCGTTCTAAATGCTAATATGAACCTATGGTCCAAATTGGGTGGATTTTGGAGTTGATTTGACCCCTCAAAACTATTTTATACACTTTTAATATAGTGTAAATTAAAATGGTGAATAATAACCCACCTTCATACCTCACTCTTAATATGAGCTAATTAAACTTGCAAATGCATGCTATTAGTGAGTGGAGGACTCTTGGACTCCAAATCTCGAATTTGGGAACCAAGGGTTGCTTATAAAAGCACCACATGATTATTTGCCCAAGCATTATATTAATGTATGCTTTAATAATAAAAATAAATATTTTAGGCCAAAGGTTGGGTGAAACAAAAATCTAATTATATAGCATGAATCTAGACGTCATTAGCAACCTGGGGTTAAAATTTGAGGTTAATTGGAGCTCGTTTGACCATCCAAATGCATTAAACAAGTTTCCTAATAAAGTGTGACATTATAACATTAATATATCAATGTTACATGCACATTTAAGCTAAGGTTCAGTTTTATTTGATCTGTCACACGCGCGACCCATAGTGGATCACGATCCAATGGTCCAGGATGGACGTGGACCTCATCTAATGGCCGATGCCTTGTCTTCCACCTCCGGACAACCGAAACAGGAACCGAGCAGTCGCCCCTCGCTTCCTCTCCATCTTTCTCCCTCGTCTCTTCACCTTTCTAGAGATTTCTTCGCCTACGAGTTCGTGGAGACCACCCGCATTGAATGAGCCAAACCTCATCGCCTCCCGTGCGCTGTAGCCAAAATGCCATTCTTGGCCGGCCATGGCTCCTCACCTCCACCTTCGCTTCAGCTCCACGGACATCCCCACCTATAAATAACACCCCCACAGCTTCTTCATCCCCCTAGCAACCTTTCTATCCACTCAATTTGGTCCGAAGAAGTGTGTGTGGCCGCCGGCGAGGAGCTTTTCACCCTGAGCTTGCGGAGCTTTTTCACAGAGCTAGGAGCGACCATAAGCGAAATTGAACCCGTACGTACGTTCCTCGTTCAATTCCCTACGTTTCGAGTACCTATACGCTTAATTTGGTTGAGAATTGTGGATTTGCCCAACTTCACAAGTTGGGACCTCGGCGCCATGGCGCTGGCCAAAGGTAGAAGAAGGCCAAGTGGTTTTTGATGATTTTGCCCCTCCTTGCTCTTCAGTTCGCCCTTTTTTTTCGCTGCCCTTTTGGTCTTTGGCCCACATAGCAATTATCTAATTTCTGATTGGTTAATCTTGTGAAATTCATAGAAAATCGCTCAAATGTCAGATAAATGCAAATAAATAGTCGTTGGAAAGGATTTTTCGAGTATAATCCAATTTTGTGGTTTTTGAAGCCTGATTCCAAATTATTTTTCGAAGTTTTCCTAAGATACTCTTTTGATGATTTAAATGTTCTAAAATGCATAAGTAATTCATTTTAAGTCTAATTTGTGAAATAAAATATGTTTTATTAATTAAGAGAATATGAATAATCGTTTGGACTAGGTTTTGAGTCTTAAATCGTGGTTTTGTAGATAAATTCCAAAATTAGGGTTTTTCCTATGCCTTATGTCTTTATGTATATTAATTCATGTGTAATGTTTATAATTAGAGAAATATGGAATTGGATACAATCAAATTGGTGAATGTGATGGTAATTAATTAAAATAGGTATGTGAAGCCTATTTTATGTATGTGACATCTATGATGAATGTGAAATCTATGTGGAATGTATATGTGCAAATTACCTATCCTTTAGTTGGGCTCTTATCCAACCCTACCCTAAAGATGTGCTAGCCTTGTTATCCTTCAATATTCCTTTATTTGGCTCTTTACATATTTGATGCTTTTGTTTCCATTATGACTCATCTATTTGAATTATGTGAATCTTGATATTGCCTATGTTGGCTCATCTTTTTTAAATACTTGGAAACATTGTATATTGTTGTTGCTTATGTTGGCTCCTTTATGTGGTTTATTCATGGGTTTTATTCCCAAATGCTATCATGCAAATGTTACTTTTATATTTCTCTCTACTGCCAAGTGACTATTAAGCATGATGTATTTTAGGCCAGATGACAATGTAGTGTACATGAGTACAAACCACCCATAGGGCACTGAGGTTTTAGTCCTCCTGCCGGGCACTGGGGTTTTAGTCCCCCTGCCATTTTATATATTAGGCACTGGGGTTTTAGTCCCCCTGCCACTTTATTTAGGCACTGGGGTTTTAGTCCCCCTGCCACTGGTGAGGTCCGGTAGGTGCCTCACCCTACATTGAGATGACTTTGTGTCTTAATATATTCATGCTATGAGATTATTATTGTGGTGATTGATTATGGAAGTTTTCTCTCTCTTATTCATGTACTTGCCTCATTTATTTTGAAATCTCTTATTGTAGAGAATCTTTTATATTGCAATGCTTTAAATTATTTAATTGTCCTATTTCTCTTGAATAACACATACCTTTATCTTTCTCTTGCTGGATGACCCCAACCATCCAGGCTAGGATCAGAGTGTGCATGGAAGCTTGGTGAACCTAAGGCTAAGGATAGGACAAGAAGAAAAGGAACATATAGCTTGCATGTTCATAATTGTCTTTATATATTATGTTTTTTTGTTTGGAGACAATATTGGCTTAGTCTAAGTCTTCCTCTACCTAGATCCTATGTTTTGTATAAAGTTGTACTTCCTTTATGGAAATTTTTATAATGTACTCTTTATACATTTTGAATAAAGTCAAGTTTTATTTCTTCCGCTGCCACACAATTGATGTATTTGTTTATCACGTTTAATAGTAGAGACTTGGTCTTTACAAAAAGATTTGTTGTTTTTTAACGATTCTTTTTGTAGAAGTTTTGTTTTTGTGAAAAGAGTTTTCTTTTGTATTATTTTTAAAAAATAATATGGATTCTTTTTAAAGAAGGTTGATTTGTTTTAGAAAGATTGTTTTTGGAAAGGTTATTCAATCAAGATTATTGAATGAAGATTGTTGGAAATCTTATGATCTCACATGATCTCAAACAATCTCAAAACCTTCAATGACCTCATGTGATCTCAAAGGATCCCAGATGATTTTAAACGATCTCAATCATCATCAATCTTTGATCCATGATCTTTTCAAACTTGAAAATCTTTCAATGCTCTCCAAAAATCTCAAATGATCTTGCATCGATTTGAGATTGTTGTTTTGGTAACATTTTTGATTTGAAATTGTTATTTTAGTATGATTGTTGTACACTTGAGGATTTAGCAAATGGAGTAAAATACTTGCATGATGGTTACAATCTTAAACCATAAATCTTTCATGAATCCAAGAATTATCAAAGCATGCAACAATCTTAGACATCTTAAAATAAGAAAACACAAGATGTATATGTAGAAGATAAATCCCCTCTTTTAGCCCAGGACTTTAGATGTGATTTTACATCTTCACTCAAGCATGAGTTGCATGAGGGGTTCGTCCTTCTCTTCTCTACTATGTGATGATGCTCATCGTGGGGGTAACTTGGGTTCTTCAGATACGGGTAATACTCCCAATACACTTCATGACTATGATGACCTTAATCAGTCGTGAGTGCTAGGAGAGGAATTGTCCTCAAGGCCTTTAGAAATTGAGCTTGAAGATGTGTTGGTAACTTTACTAACACTCCCACGCCACTTCTAGGGATCCAACATGTGTGTTGGAACCCATTTCTTGATGTATGGGCTTGTAGGTGTGCACTGTGAAAGTGTAAGATATTAATATATTCAGAAGAAATCCCACAATAATAAAGAATGAAAGATCAATAATAAGCATATAAGGAAACATTCATGTAGTTATTAAGGATGTGAATACCTGGCTCGTAGTGATGACCTCTCTCATCCTTTTCTCACTTTGCTTATTATTTTTTTAATACTTTGAAAAAGGAAACAAAAAAGAAAAGTGAAAAGGAAGGAAATAGAGGTTAACCCTAAAAGAGAAGCGGAGGCTAATAGTGGAAGGATAGAAGAGGCAAACCCTAAAAATGGTGATTATTAGAAAACATGAAAGTTGTCATACTGTAAATGTTTAAGCGATAGGAAAACCAAAGAGATGATTTTTTTATGCTAGTGTAGTAGAGAATTTCACCAGCTTTATTAAGATACTAGTAAACAACATTTAGTGACTAAGAAAAAAAGAACTTCCTTTTTTCTACAGTGAAATAGATGTTTCTGTCAACTTTTCTTTGATATTATTTGAGAATTTTTTTGGATGGATTCTTCCAATTCGATTTAGCATTTTTTAAAGAAACTATGAATTTCATCAAAGATAGAAAGAAAGAATGAAAAACTAATGCAAAAAAAAACCTCGATTGGATGACAAAATATGATATGAAAAAAAGGAAAACACAACTTGTTTTTTCTAACGATCCCCATCGGAATCGCCAAACTGTTGTACCCACATCGGAAAATTCAATTATCATTTGGTCCTGGAAACAACAAAAAGGTAAATAGAAAAAATAAATCTATAAAGCTCAGAGATTACTCTCTATTTTACTTGTACAAAAAAGTTAAAACAAAGATAGGAGTTTAAATTAGTGGGAAAATAAATAAAAATGATTTGACTCCACCCAATGGTAATAAGAAAAGTATGTGTAATTTAGAGATTGGAGCTGAAGATCCTATTACAAGTGTGGAAGGTGTTAGCAAACCCCTCACACCCTATAATAACATTGCAACCTTTTTAGTCATATCAGATAAAAAAATGGTGATCAAGGTTATTGTTATAGAAAATTGATGAAAAAGTGATATAAAAGTATTTTTAGGTTGACAGACCTTTGGGACTGGAGACAGACGTGAGTAACTCATCATAGACCTAAAGTCTTATTTTTTTAGATGTGTTGTGGTCCTAATCACCTTAAGACCTCCCACGAAAAAGATCTATCATTGGTGGTTAAGACCGATGACTAGGAAGAGATAGAGAGGTGAGAGAGATAAACTAGTGCAAGATCTTAGATCTCTAAAGTGTTTTGTAGATATGAATATTTATGAATATAGTAGATTAGAAAAAGTAGTAGTTACTGATATGGGTGTAATAGAGAGAACAACAATAATTGTTGCGTAGCCTACCAGCATTATAGAGTAGTTGGTGTCAGAGGTAGAATCCCCTGATCACATGCTCAAAATAAAAGGGAGAGGTGGTCATCTAGCTTCTAGAGATACAAAAGGTTCCTAGAATACAATGGGTGTGGAGGTCTATTTATAGGTGGATTCTAGGATTTGGGGTTCTAGACGAAAATTTCTGGAAAGACGTTAGTTTGCACCAACATGTTGGCTGACGTGGCCGCCAAATGGTTCCAACCTACCACATGTCAGTTGGTGGATGGTTGGGATCCACTTGGTGACACAAGCAATGGTCAAACACATTTCTAGTTTTGTCAATTGTTTTAGGAACATTCCTGATGAAAAATCACAAAAATCATAGATTTTTAGGAAGGATAATGAGAGAGAGGGAGATAATTCATGATTATCCCCTAGAAAAAGGCAATAAATTTCTATGTAAAAAGATATTTTATTCTAGAGAATTTAACTAGGAAGTTCATGAAAAAGTCTTACAAAAAGTAGAATGATGAGAAAATTGCACTTAAGTCCAAATAACATAATTTCTTCACAAAAAACCTTAAATTGGATTAAAGTGGGTGAAAAAGGGCGCATTGAATAGGAGGAAAATCTCAAAATATGGGAAAATATGGAAAAAGGCATAAAAGGTAAATTTTGATAAATGTGTTTAACTTTATTTTTAGACAGAGAATTAACATTTAAGCATGATTTCTTGTTTAGTGAGAAAAATGGGGTGTCAAGAATAGTGTTTCTTAAAGAGGCAAGGTAAGGCTTTCATCCCACCACTATCAGGTTTTCATGTCAGGTGCATGAGATAGAAACAAAGTGAATACAATATCACCCATCATAGCATTCTCATTATTCATTGTTTCAATTTCATATGAGTCTACTCGTTATATGCATAGACTTTCACAATGGAAGACTAAGGGACAAATTTATCTCTTATGACTCACTACAATATTCTAGTGGTCTAACCTTCAAGGTCTCAATACACACTACAAAATCCTTCTCATAATCTTGTCATTTCCATATGAATATTTATTCCATTCATCTAGCATGGACCTTGAGGGAAACTCACAACATTTAACACACCTAACAATATGTATTTATCATTTCACTTGTCACTTAATCCTCTTACTCATCTTAAATAGAATTCAATCTATAATTTATCATGTGTGAATTCTTGCAGAACTAGAATGTCTTGAATTATATTAGGGTTAATAAAATACAATCATTATAACAAGAAGTACAATAATATATAATATGTGACATATATGTTTCCTTACTGTTCTCACATCATTTCACGTGATTCATCATCAATAGGTTACCAACCCCATGTATAACCTAATTCTCAAGTATTTAACCTAATTAGGTTATCTCAATTTCAAAGAAATACATTTATTTTAATCCTGTCTCACTTATTATCAATTCAGTTCATCACAAACATTTTGGTATATATTCATAGAGGCATTAGGACTCACACAAATTCAACAGTATATAAACATCTTTTATCACTCGACATGATCATATTTTTTTTCTTTATACAAAAAATGATTTATTTCATACAAGTTTCATTTGATATAAAGAAACACCACTGCATAAGTATTCATGACACACTTACCCCACATCTTTGACTATTTACCATGACTCAATTGGGTTATCAATGAGCACATATCCTATTTCATTTAAAAATCATCATAAGAGATCACCGTCTAAATATAAGTATTTGAAGCACAAAATTACATTCCAAAGACACATTCTTATGAATACTGATCAAGAACCTTGATTTTATCTCTTCTAATGAGTCAAACCATATTCAATTATGTATGCTCATTAATCCTTCACTAAAAAATATTATATATTGTTATTACTTAACTCATCACATTAGGGTTAGAGTTAGATTCTTAGCTTCACCAAGTGAATTCCTTGACTTCCCTTTCAGATTCATTAACCTTACATTCTTTCATTTCTTGTTGACAATTTTTCTTAACTTTTGTCAATTTCTATTCAGTTAATATAGATTTTTTTTCAATTACTTAAATCCTTCAGAATTTGATTTACATGCATGTGATAACTGATATTTTTTGTCTCATTCAATAATGCACATCTTGACTCATTATATTCTCTATTATGTTTGATAACCTCCCTTTCCTCTAATTATATGACCTAGGATTGTATTATACTGAATGATGAAATGGGTTTGAATAAATGTCACATCATGCTTAATTGACTATAGTTGTGTGCATAATCACACTTTTGAAATTGTATTTACAATATTGAGTGCCCTTATAGGGGAGGAAACATGATAGGGGGATATTTCCTAGAGACATAGCAAGGCCTTTGTTGGGAGTGAATCTATTGGGAGGAGTTTCTATCAAGGATAAAGGTTTTATTGAGGTTTAGCCATGATCAAAGCTACTCAGATCATTTACTTGATGCATCTTCTCCCACAATTGTATGGTCTACAAAGTGAGCTTCTTTTTCAATAATCTTGCATGGGTATTGCCAAACTAATGTTCATTTTACAAACATGCCATCCTACATACACGAAAGAGGTCGTAGATTACTTTGATAGGGGGCTATGCGGGTCTGTTGAGGATATTGTAGTATGTGGAGGTCCCTTCTTTGGGCACTTTCAATGGAGGTTGGCTTCCTTACCTATCAAACTTGGTGGTTTAGATTTGTATTCGACAAAAGAGTCCTCTTTGTATGCTTTTTTGGCATCCAAGGTCCAGCAATGGGTGCTCCAAGATCATATTTTGTGAGACATCAGGATACTATGTTTTTAGTTTTCTACGTGTCATGATTCCATCATTTGACCTTAGCTATTTTGCTAATAAGGACACCATCCCCACTAAACCCCAAAATGCAATTGCGAGCACTCTTTTTGGCAAAATTGTTAAGGATGTGGATGTTAACTTTGACATGACTATTAGACAAAAATAGAGTTTTCATGTGTTTACAAGATGAATACACTCAAGATTTTATTCTGTTTAATCCTGTTGATGGACTTAGACTCCATATGTCAGCAGCAGAGTATCATATTATCCTCAAGTATTGACTTATGATCCCTCCTTTTCCAGTTGATGAGGGATGTCATGTTTGTCACAAGGCATGTTTAGATACCTTTGGGGACCATGCATTTCATTGCAGGGAGCTCCCAGGCTTTAAGTATAGAATGGTCTTGTTAGAAATGTTCTCTATTATGTACTTAAACATGTTGGAGTTGCCGCTAAAAAAGAGACATCGTTAAATTTCTTAATTGATCCACGAGAAGGGAGATCAAAATGTAGACCATAAGATGTTCGGGTTTTTGGCTGGTCTAGAAGGAAACATGTGGTTGTTGATCTAACATGAGTCTCCCCATTGGTGGGCCTAAAAGATGGAGATTTATTGTGGGACATGCTGCCCTGAAAGCTATTGCAGCCAAAGTGGTTAAGCATGAGAAAGGGTGCATTGAGAATCAGCATGTATTTATACTTTTTGGGTTCAATACTTTTGGATTCCTAGAACCATAGGCAGTGTAGCTCCTCAAAAGGATCCAAAACTTTGTTCACAATAATGATCCATAGGTCTATGGATGTATCATTTCAGAGGATTGATTTTTCCACCCAAAAGGGGTTGACAGCTAAACTTGTTGCCTGTCTACCTTCTATTTCATTGTAACTATATTACCTTCTCATTCTAATAGATAGTGCCCTCAACATTATTATATGGGATCTAATTGTAATCCAAAAGGCAAAGAAAATTCTGAAACCAACAATAGGATATTCACACAAATCAGAGTTATACTTTGGGATATATGAACTTTACAAGGTTGCCAAAGAAACACCTTTTTTGAACTGGCTTAACCAAGTTAGCAATCTGTGGAAGCCCCTCTCAACCAACGAAGTGACTCAATTTTAGAAACCCAAATCCCTACTCCCTTCCTTTGGATTGATTGGTGGTCTATGATTGACCCTAAATCAACACTCCCTGGTCATCTTCTACCTTATGTTAGACAAGGTAGAAAAACCTTGAAACCCCCTTTGCCTTGACCAATCTGGGCCTCCTAGCCTCCAATTAGCACTATTTTCCTTCCTACTTCTTCCTCTTTCTTTTGCAACAATTTTCTTCATGTTTTATTCTCGATCATGTCTTTAATCCTCCTCTGTTCTTATTCCAACCATGGTGACTGCCATCTGTGAGTCGTTTAGGCTTTTTCTCCCTCACCCAGCACAATCATGGAAATGATGTGGTGTGTTTGTGGTGGAAGGGGGGATTAGATAGCCTCCTTTCAGGGTCCACTGATGACGGGAATCCCCTACAGGGGTACTCTGGTAAGCCCCTTGGTTGGGTGTCACCGTAGGAGGTTGTAAATCATGTGCCATCCTATCGTGTGCCATTCAGTGAAGAAGACAAAATGTGCTCATATGAACTAAAGTGGTGTCTAGGGTGGACAGATCAGATCTGATTGTCCATTTCACTCCTACTGGTTGAAGCATGTTAATAGACCTATGACATGCGTTGAGTGGCGACAAGGTGAGGCCCAGGAAGCCATGATCTAGGGAGTTCCACCCATGATCTTCTTATCAAACTCTAGATAAAGAATCTAGGTCTTGATCATTCCAAATAAGGTAGATAAAAAACAAAATTGTATATTTACCATCCTATCTCTAAATATACACATATACTATATCATTTTGATCAAAAAAATGAAATTTCCATAAAAAACTTTCATCTTCTTGATTTTCTTTCTCTTCTACAAATATACCCTAGTGAATTTTATTGAAGTCTTTTTAAGATGTATGCTATTGAATCCATGAGCTTGATATTTTATGCCTGATGGAGCCTCCACTTGCGTGGAGTTGTGTGCACCACTAAAAATCCTGGAGATAGTAAGTCTCTAAGTTTAGCCTTTTGTGTGCTATAATAAGATCTCCACCCACGTATGCTAAGATACGTGGAAGTCTTATCATAGTACAGTTAAGTGTCGAATCCACGTGACAACGGTCTTGTTAAGAGTTTAACAAGATGGAAAATGTAATGATTCTACTTATCTACTTAAAAGTTGATATTTAGATCGAAGAGTTGATTTGATGATTAAACTAAAGTGTGAGGCCAAGTAAATGGTAGGAAAGTAAATTTAAGGTTGAAAACAATATTTTGGAAACTACTAGGATGTGATCGAGTTTCACCACCACTACACATGGATCAAAACATACATCATAAAAACATGGCTTGCAAAGAAGAGAGTCTAAACAATTAGTATCTTTTTTGACTTAGCTTCCTTTCGGATAAATAACTACAAGAAACGTGGTTGCATTGCAATTCCAACCATCCTCAAATGAATGGTCACTTACTTTGCATCACTCCCCTCGCAAAGTGTGTTCCTCAACCCATCAAGGTTGTACTTTCATACGTCAACTGATTCCATTTCATAGCATGAAAGTACAACGATGGAGGTGAGTTTAATCCACTCCTTGAGAAACACTCCTAAATATTGAACGAAACGTATGGTGACTACATACATCTGGAACCAACAAGTAGTCGATATTCGAATCTAGAAGTACAAACATAGAAAATTCACACTAATAGATAATATATAGCTAAAGTTGGTGATCAAGCAACTAGCATTCATAAAATGATTGATGTTGAACTGAAAAGATAGTATTTCTCTATTGCAAACTCATGAATTACAATGTATGAAATGAAAACATGGGTAGCGGGGATACTCCCCACACCCTAGTGTATGGGACTACTCGCTCATGGCAGGAATAAAGGAGGTAGGAAGAGAGAAAGAAAGCATCATCTCCACGTAGGAGGGAGGAAGGCCGACCCCTTGGAGTAGAGAGGAACTATCTTCACAACATGTGGTTACCTTGATGAAGAATCATTCACTTCCCACCTTCTATGTCAATGAGAGAGGAAGTAGCTTGAGGATGGAATGTGGATCTTGAACCGAGAGCCTTGGGATGAAGGATGAACAGCTATGGAGTGAATGGGGCAGCCTCTGGACGTCCAAGAATTCGATGCCAAATGAGGACTCCTTTGGTCCTATTTATAGGCTTCCAAGGAATCCCAAACGGTCTTGGGACCATTTGGGTCTTTAATGGTTTAGAGACCGTTTGGACTCATTTAGTCTTAGGACCATTTGGGTTCATACGATCTTGAGACCATTTAGCTTCATGCGGTCTTGAGACTGCTTGGCTTCATGTGGTCTTGGGACCGTTTGGCTTTTATTCGGTCTTGAGACCATTTGGCCTTCATACGGTATTGGGACCGTTTGACTTCATACGATCTTGGGACCGTTTGGCTTTTATTCGGTCTTGAGACCGTTTGGCCTTCATACAGTCCTGGGACCATTTGGGTTCATACAGTCTTGAGACTGTTTGGCTTCATGCGGTCTTGAGACCGCTTGGCTTCATGCGGTCTTGGGACCGTTTGGCTTTCATACAGTCTTGGGACCATTTGTCTTCATGCGGTCTTGGGACCGTTTGGCCTTAATTCGGTCTTGGGACCATTTGGGGTTTTTTGCAATTTTTTTGGGTTTTTCTGTAAGAAGAAAAGGAGAAATGTCAGTCTATTAGTATATTTACAATAAAGTGGAAATTTAAGGATTCTATATAATTTATCTAAGAAAGAGTATGGAAAATTAAGAAAAACTAGTAAGATAGCATCACAAAACGGGAGGTTATCACCCCCCTAACTTAGAGTCTAGCGTGTCCTCAAGCTGGATAGAGCTAAGGCATGTAGTGGAGAGGCAATTTTATTCAGTGAAGATTTCCATACTCTTGCTTCAATTCTAAACCAGAGATCGCCCAGAGTTTTATCGAGGTTTCTACTTGCACTGACTCATTCGGGTATCGGGAGTTGCGTGGAGCTCAGGTTTCTTTTGTATTGCATAACTCGCATTGGGACCACCTTTTCCTTAATCGCATTCTATGCATGTCTTTGACTTTAAGCAGTTTTATACTTCTTTAAAAATCCTACCGAGAGCTAAGATAGGTATGAGGGTTGGCTGACGGCTGATGTGTAACTCCCCCTTCTAGGGGGGTTTATCTAAACTTTTAGAGTCTCATTACTTGGCGTGATACATCTGCCTTTGTGAGGGCAGCTGAATGTACCAGTCGGGCAAGACCTTTGTCAGCTTTTTCATATATGTGGAGACCTTAGGATCTCACTACCGGGCGCGACACATCTGCCTTTGTGAGGGCAGTTGAATGTACTGACCGGGCAAGATCTTTATTGGCTCTTCATATAGGTCCTTATGCATGGCACAACTGTCATGTTTTTATTCAACACTCTGGTTTTTATTCATATGCTCATCAGCTAAGGAATTGGGTATTTAGGGATTTTATTTGGGCTGCCAAGTCTCTTTTTGAAAAGAAGAAAATTGTTCCCTAGAGTTTTTAGACATGTACTTGTTTCAGTTTTTTACTTGGTGGTCCATTTGTGAGGTTCCTTGATTTGTATTTCTCCTGGTTCCCTCCCGTCCTTAAGAGAGTTTGGCTTGTTTTGGCCATGATGTTAACATGTGGAGAGTCTGATGTAGAATTGAAGCAAAAGCATGAAAATTGAGTATGGAGGTGATTTATTAATTCGCCATTACATGCCTAAATGCTACTTATGTAAGTGAGGACTACTTTGTCTCTAACTTAGCTAGGGGTGTCCCTTTTCCAAAAAGAATGATGTCTTATGTACAAAAGCTATTCTATCCAAAAAATTATCAAAAGAATCTAAGTGTTAAGAAAAAAAGAAAAACATTTGTGCGAAAGAAACCAATAAAATGGAAGAGTAGAGAGAAGAAGGTTTGAAATTAATACCTCACCCTTGCCCAGTGTACCCCCCCAACTTATCATCCACTATGTCCTCAAAGTGTCAAGGTGATAGGTTGAGAAGTACATGGGAAAGGGTATCACAGTTCTGTTAATCCCTTGTTTGCTCCATACGATCGTAGGATATTAGCTGCAAACTTTCCACGTAAAACATGATAATCCACATCCTTCATGTCCTCCACACGCTTACCGAGGACAATAAGGGTATACATCCAGTAAAGGATGTGGAAGCCACAATTGTTAGATTCTTTGATCTGCTGGGGACATCTGTGGCTGAAGGTTGGGCGGTGAAAATGATCATTGTTGTATGCCTTTGTGTGCTTGCCGAGAAGATCATGTAGTCGTTCGACACAGTCCTTCACCACTTCCTCTGTGGGCGTCTTTTCTATAACAACATACTCTTTTTGGTTTGGATTGAACTGGCTGTCAGAACTATTGTAAATGATTGTAGTTCCCTCGTGTAAGTTTGTTTCTAGAAGCATCCAATGCTTAGAGTGAAGAAAAGGAAACATAATGAACTTCAGAGTCATATTTTGAAGATACGAGATAAGGGCCTCTGTGGTTCCAAAGATCTTGGATCCAAGTAAATCATCCTTCATGTATGCTGACACCATATAAACCGTAGGCAGGTCCCGTGCTAGAAGAAACTGGTAGGCAGTCATCATGCTCACGGATAAAGAACCTTTAACTTGTACGGTTTTACAGAGTGAATCTGCCATTATTAGAATATTTCCTTTCAGGAAAATAAGCTCATCATTCTATGTGTATAGCCTAGACATGATGAGTCTGACTTCATTATCAGAAAGGCTCTTGCATGTGGCAAGGTCAATGTTTGGAAACGTTGGTTGTATGGCAGATAGACGCACCATTGGTTGGGATAATCTGTTGATGGTGGCCCCAATTAACAAATCTATGTCCCCCTTGTCATCCGCCATATCAAAAGTATAAGGGTCCCATTGGTGTTGTTCGGGGACCTTGGTGGTCTGTTGTTGCTTTTTCTCCAACTCCTTTAGAATTGTTCTGTATGGACGCTTTTGCGGACGTTGGATAGCAAAAAAAGGTATCGAGGGACGTCGTCTTGTGCCATTGTCGGGTCCTTAAAGAACCGTCTGTCGCAGATAAACTCCATGGTGTAACGTCCTCATAGAGAGTGCATATCCTCTATGGCTAACTCGGTAAAGGGGATTTGTCTATTGAGTGATTCTGTGAATCTTATTGTACAGAAAGCGCAATCCCCTGAACCTTCTAGTGTTTGGACTGTTGGGTTGATGATTTGGAACAAGGGTTGGTTCCAACCATGTCGAAGAGATGGGCAGGCAGCCCATGTTACTTTGAGAAGCCAAAAAGGAATGCATCATGCTTCCCCGGCTTTTAAACCAGCAAAATTTATCTATCTGACTGTTAGCTCACTGGCACAGAAGTTGTACACCTTGGCGTCGGGGGCCTCAATGTCGACGATCATTAGCAGCCAGTGTCTGGAAACTCTAAAGGGCACTGTGATGTAGCGTGCCTTCCGTGCAAGACCAGTTCGCAGTCGCTCTATGGACTTTGCCTATAAGTCCTTGTGTAATAAGGATAAGGATAGAGCAGGTGAAGCGTTGTAAAAAGGATGCAACTTCTTTGGGCTCTGGAATTCCTCGATAGTGTTAGCAAGGAGGACACGAAAGATAGCCGTCTTCACCTCCAATTGTGGTCGAAGGAGAATATGGAAGTCTTCGCGTGTCAACTTGTGCTTTGTTTTTGTATTGTTATAGATGATGTCCCCCCATTTTTGGCATCATCTACAATAGTGTTCAGGATAAAGATGTCCTAAACATCTAATGTAGAGATGGCCGCCATGTCCAAGCCTTTCATCTTGTAAGGTAGAGGTGGCAGGGGGGAAGATCTCGTGGTGGAGGAAGTGAAGTCTGATCACTATCGTCCAAAATTGAGGCAGATCTTCATCTTTTTCAGAGTCATCTCCAGAGTCAAGTCTATCATCTGTGTCGAGACTCACTTTATCGGATTCCTCCTGTTCTGGGGGGAGGGGTGCAAATTGCTTTGGAGCGGAATGTTGATGAATGGTTTTTGAGGGTGGGCTAATGTTGGTTTCCATTATGCATTATTGAAACTCAACAAAAGTGGCTTCTTTTGCAGTGTCCCCTAGGGATCCTATGGATGAGAAGTTAAAGAATTGATCCCCATATGACATTATTACATTGTCATTATTATATTGAAACTCAACAAAAGTGGCTTCTTTTGCAGTGTCCCCTAGGGATCCTATGGATGAGAAGTTAAAGAATTGATCCCCATATGACATTGTTACATTGTCATTATTATCGGGGGACTTGGTATCTTTGTTTCCACCTTCTTGGTGGTCTCTATTATTTCCCTTCTCTGCAGATTCTGCCCCTCGGTTGGTGCCCTCTCCAGCATTTCCTGGGTTGTCGGGTTGATCGTCTGAGGAGGAGTTGTCGTTGTTGGAGTCAGTCAAGGAATCAGAATCCTCATCATCATCTTCATCACCATCTGCTTCCTTATCTGTTATTTTCTTGATCGATGTTTTCTTGCACTGCCGATGGATGGCTTGTAATTCTTTGAGTGCCACTTGCACGCGCTCGTGGGTTTTGAGCAGTGTGTCATGGCTTTCTTTAAGATCTGTATATCTTGCTTTGGCAAAGAGGAGTCGTGCTGATAGATTGGTTACTTGTGCATGTAGATGATTGAGTTCATTATTAGAGTGCTCCTCTTAGCGGCGGTTGAGTTATGCGAGGTTGCTATTGATGTCATCCAAGCACGTGCTTAGGGAAGTTTGTTGCTGCTGAAGATCATGAAAGGTCTCAGGAAAAGGTTGAGTTTTCTTAGAGCCCCTGTTGACTTGTTGAGTTAACGCTTCTTGCTGGCCTTTCATCTCAAGTACCAACTCTGGCAGGTGTTTTAAGCGGTCGTCAATGCGGTCGACTTTCTGGGCCCCTTCTTCCTATCATTGTTGAATGCTTGAGACGATACTTGGTAAGGTGTGGTTCTGTTCGTCAATCTTGGAGACCTGTGTAGCAAGTCCCTACACATAAGAAAAAATGGATTGTAATATGTTAGAGGGGTCGGTGAGGTGGTTTCGAATAGCATCAAATTGCCGTCTGAATTCCTCACCGACTTGTGAAAAGGGGACCCCAGAGATGGATGGGTGAGATGGCTGGGGTCAGGGTGGAAGGGTGGTAGTGCCTTGTGAAAGAGACACTATTGATGGACCCGCAAATTGCATGGTGACTGTGGATGGAGTCACCAACGGCATCGGGGTGGTGGTGGATGAGAATGGTGGCGACATCTCAGGTGAAAAAGCCTGAACTGAGAATGTTGAGCGGAAAGTGGTTGAAGTGAAGGTGAGATCGGGCATCGAGGTGGAGAATGGGATGCCCAATGAGAAAATGAGTGAGGCAGAAGATGCGGGTGAAGTTGTGGTTGTAGAGAAAGAAATTGTGGTGGGCATTATTGTGGAAAATAGTGGAAAGGTGGTGGATGGAAGAATGGTGGAAGGTGGTAGTGTGGTGGCGGTGTTTGTAGAGGTAAGCCCAACATCCATATCAAAGATGAAGGGTTCTGGTGTTGGGTTTACTATGTTCTTTGCACTGTGTGGTGGGTCTGCCTCTGGGTTGATCTTTGATGTGGGCATCCCCGACTGCTGTTGTTGCTGTATGCGTAGTTTTGAAAGTCGTGTCACTGGTATTTTCTTTGGCCTTGTTGCTGGGGCAGTGACACTATGCTCTGTCTTCCCTATCTTTTCTTTTTTCTCTTTTTCTTTGACTAAGACTAGGACGTTGTAAAGCTCCTCTTCAGTGAAGTGAAGCTTTTCTTTGTCATAGTCAACCAGTTCAGGAAGCAGTAGAAGTGTCCGGGATGCTTTTATAGTTGGGTAGAAGATATAATGAAGTTTGGAATCCTTCTTCTTTATGATATATGAGTTCTTTAGTCTCTTCTCATTTGTTAGGATGTCTCCCTTTATCACCGTGCACTTGGGAAGTGGTATGTCCATCTTAAGTTATTTCAGAATTGATGTTATGTGACCACCCACACAGATTTCCTTTCCAAGGGAAAAAGATGTGTGTTTCTGAATCAATTGTCATCCTATGTTGACCGGCTGCCGTTTGAGAATGGACCATAGGATAAAGAGGTCAGAAATATTAATGTTCCCACTCTCAGTCATGGGGAAAAGAGTGCATGTTATGATTTTGTGCAGAGTGCGCACTAGGCCCGAATGTATGTTGGAGGCCTTGCAAGTCTTTGCCTTGTAGCTTGGAATCCCTGTCAAGGACTTCCAGAAGGTGTGCCTGTTGAACTGGGAGTGGTCCAGGCCTGCCTCCTTAGTTTTCTTTAGTTGTTCTTGGTTGTCGATAAAGATTTCATTTAGAAGATTCTCAGTCAAGACCACCTTTTTTCCAAAAAGTGAGGTTACCAGCCTGCAGTCACATCCATCCTTTAATTTATCTTTTGCGTCCATAGTATCTTTACTAAGGTAGGTGAAGAACTCTATCGTGGGCTCAACATAGGAAGTTTCTTCGACAAAGCAGAGTTTTGAGAGATTTGCATTGTCGAGCAAGGCAAGAACTCTGTCATAAATTCCCATCTTTTTAGTATGTTTGAGCAGACATAATTGATTGGTCGCAGTATCTTATCACTAGCTTGTAGGTTTTGTATATACATATCAACTGGTGCTAGTTCTACAGTGGTGGTAGTAGGGGGTGAAATGTATCCTGCTAGGATTTGTTCTCTTGATGTTGTGGGCTGGACTTGCTTTTGTACCCGTTTCTTGGTTGGTTGTCCCTTGGTAGCTTCGTGGGTCTTCCTTTTGCCCTTGGACTTGCTGACTAGGGATTCCTCCTAGGAATTTGGTGCATACTCCGAGCCTTCATCAGTGGAGGATAGCTCTTCGATTTCTTTGTCAGGATATTCTGCTAAATATTTTTTGACTCGCTCAAGGGCATGGATGACCTTGGGCTAGTCAACTTTTAGTGGAGTCTTTCCAGTTTTTTTGCATATGTCGAGGATGCACTAAAGCTTCTAGCGGCGCACCAATAGTTGCTCCCTGGTCCAGAATGGGGTTTCAGCTGCTCCTGTGACATCCCTTGCAGGTGAGGTCATTCTGTAATTTTGAACAAGAAATCATATATGTTAGAAAATGTTGAAAGAATTACAACATTGAAATTTTTTTAGGAGAGAAATCGTTAAGAGTGAAATCGTGATTTTCAAGACCGTTTGGAGCCAAATGGTCTTGAAACTATTTGGACCCAAATAGTCTTGAAAATCACAATGAAGACCATTTGGCTCCAAATGGTTTCAAGACCATTTGGCTCCAAACGGTTGCACTCCAAACGGTTTCACGATCGTTTGGATCCAAACGGTTTCAAGACCGTTTATCTCCAAATGGTTGCACTCCAAATGGTTTCACGACTGTTTGGGTCCAAACCTGTTAGGAAGATGAAGCGGCATGGGCGACGGAAATGGTGCCAGCGATGATGGCACCGGCGGCGGTGGTGTTTGCAGTGGCGATAGCGGCGGTAGTAATGGTGATAGCAGCAATTGTAAAAAGAAGAGAAGACGTGTTGTAGCGGTGGTGATGGTTGCGAGTGTCCTCTACCTTGCTGTGATGAGGAGATGGTCATGGCAGGCAGAGTGACGGAGAAGAGGACAGAGCATCTTGCACGAGCGTGTGTAGAGATGGTGGAAGCGAGATCGAAATTGAGGGAGCGAGGAAGCGGCATGAACGGAGAGTGTGAACAGAGAGTGTGAACGGGTCACGCGGGATCATAGAAACTGGAAGGAATGGAACAGGGTTCACGCGAGAGAAGATTCAGGAATCGAAGGAAAGAAAAAGGGAAGGGTCAATGAGTATTTATAGGAAAAGGAGAGGCGACTATACAAATTATCCTTAGGTGACCATTTGGGTCCAAACGGTGTTGAGACCGTTGAGACCAAATGGTTTCAAGACCGTTTGGGTTCAAATGGTTTTGAGACCATGAGGGCCAAACAGTTTCAAGACCGTGAGGACCAAATGGTTTCAAGACCGTTTGGGTCCAAATGGTTTCAAGACCATGAGGGCCAAACAGTTTCAGGACCATTTAGGTCCAAATGGTTTCGAGACCGTGAGGGACAAATAGTTTCAAGACCGTGAGGATCAAACGGTTTCAAGACCATTTGGGTCCAAATTGTCAGGACAAAACTAATTTGGTTAATGATTTTTATATTTGTTTTGGTTGCTTATATAAATTTTTACATTTTCTGAACAAGGAGAGCTAGAAAAAATATCAAAACCTAAATAAAATGAAAAAGATAGGTGATACTCATTTCTTGGGTTGCCTCCCAAGTAGCTCTTTGGTTTTACGTCGCTGTCTCGACGAAATTCTGACTTGATCAGTTTAATGTTGTGGAGTCTTGGATGTTGATAGTTTGTCTTGGAGTTTCATCAGCTGGAGTATAGTATTTTTTCAATCTATGGCCATTAACAGTCCTTTCTCCTCCATTGTTATCAAATATGATGACATCTTCAGTTGGATAGATATGTTTGATAGTGAACGGCCCGAACCATTTTGTGCGGAGTTTTTCAGGAAACATTTTGAGTTTGGATTTGAAAAGAAGGACCTGGTCTCTGACAATGATATCTTTCCTTTTAAGGTGGCCCTCATGCCACATTTTAGTTTGCTCATTGTAGATCCTAGCATTCTGGTAGGCAATCATTCTTAGTTCCTTCAACTCTTGTAATTGGAGTTGTCTGTATTCACCGGCACTTTTGAAATCAAAATTCAATTGTTTGATAGCCCACCATTCTTTGTGTTCTAATTCAACTGGGAGATGGCACGACTTCTCATACATCAAACGAAATGGTGTTGTTTCTATTGGTGTTTTGTAAACAGTACGATATGCCCAGAGAGCATCAAGAAGTTTGGTGGACCAATCTGTGTAGTTTTTTTTGACAGTTTTCTCTAAGATAGCCTTCAATTGTCTATTTGAAACTTCAACTTGGCCGCTATTCTGCGGATGATAAGGCATAGCGACCTTATGTTTTACTCTGTATCTTTGCAGAAGAGCTTCGAAGCTTCTTTCCAAGAAATGTGACCCTCCATCGGATATAACCGTTCTAGGGACTCCGAATCTAGGAAAGATGATATCCTTGAACAGCTTAATAACCAACTTAGAGTCACAAGATACAATGGGTATAGATTCTACCCATTTGGATACATAGTCCACAACATCCAAAATATAAGAGAATCCATAAGATGGGGGAAATGGACCCATATAGTCCACTCCCTATACATAAAAAAGTTTGATCTCCTGCCATAGAGTTAGTGGCATTTCGTTTCATTTCGATGTCCCTCCAGACAGTTGACATTTATTGCAAGATTGCACGAATTCATGGGCATCCTTCGCTATTGTTGGCTAGAAGAATCCTGACTATAGGACTTTAAGGGCGGTCTTCTGTGAACTCATGTACCCTCCTGTGGGGCCATAATGACAGTGTTCTAAGACTGGAATAATTTCTTCTTTAGGGAGACAACAGATGAATAATCTGTCTGCACATAAGCGGAAAAGATATGGTTCATCCCAAAAGTATTGCTTGACTTCATGAAGAAATTTCTTTCTGTCGTGGTAGGAAGCAGTAGGGTGGACAATTCTTGTATCCAGATAGTTTACTATATCGGCATACCAAGGAAATCTGGTGGTGACTTTCATGAGTTGATCGTTAGGTAAAGAGTCTCGGATAAGTATATTGTCTTCGTCCTGAGGCTCAATACGACTTAAGTTGTCGGAGACAACATTTTCTACCCCACTTTTATCTTTTATTTCCAAATCAAATTCTTGAAGCATCAACACCCAACAAATAAGTATGGGTTTTGCATCTTGTTTCTGAATCAAATATTTTATTACAGAGTGGTCTGTGTATACTATGACCTTTGATCCTATTAGATAAGAACATAATTTTTCAAAAGCATAGATAACTACCGAGAACTCTTTTTCAGTAGTTGTATAGTTCTTTTGGGATTCATCAAGTGTTTTTGATGCATAGTATATCACATAAGGTTTCTTATCTATTCTCTTCCCTAATACTGCCCCTATAGCGTAGTCACTGGCGTCACACATTATCTCGAAGGGTTGTGACCAGTCAGGGGCTCTTAGTATAGGTTCCAAGATTAGGTCATTCTTTAGGGTCATGAAGCTACATAGGCATTCTTGATCAAAATTGAAATCTGCATCTTTAGTCAACAAGTGAGACATGGGCTTTGCTATTTTTGAGAAATCTTTGATAAATCTTTAATAAATTATGGCATGGCCCAAAAAGGCTCGTACTCCCCTGATGTCTTTTGGTGGTGCCAGTTTTGAAATGACATCTATCTTTGCTTTGTCCACTTCAATCCCTCTTTCGCTCACTCGATGCCCAAGGACAACTCCTGTTGTCACCATCAAATGAAACTTTTCCCAATTAAGGATCAATTTGTTTCCTCACATCTTTGTAGTACTCTACTGAGGTTAAGCAGACAGTTGTCAAAGAGTCCCCATAAACTGAAAAGTCATCCATGAAAACTTCCATGATGGACTCAGTTAATCCTACGAATATGGCATACATACACCTCTGAAATGTTGCGGGTGCATTACATAGTCCAAAAGGCATCCTTCTAAAGGTGTAAGTTTCGAAGGGGCAAGTAAAAGTCATTTTTTCTTGATCTTCAGGGTGTATTGGAATTTGATAAAACCCTGAATAACCATTAAGATAGAAAAAGAATTTTTGGTGGGCTAGACGTTCAAGGACCTCATCAAGGAAAGGTAGAGGGAAGTGATCTTTTCTTGCTACCTTGTTCAGTTTCCTGTAATCAATACACATCCTCCATTCGGTGACAGTCCTTGTGGGCACCAATTCATTTTTATCATTCAAAATGACAGTGGTTCCCCCCTTTTTAGGGACTACTTGGACTGGACTAACCCACTGAGAATCGGAAATTGGATAAATGATACCAGCTTTTAGGAGTTTAAGAACCTCGAGGCGAACCACCTCTTTGATATTTGGGTTTAGTTTTCTTTGGTGTTCTCGTGAAGGTTTAAACTCTTCTACCATGGGTAATCTGTGCATGTACAGAGTTGTATTTATTCCCGTTAGGTCAGTCATCTTGTATCCAATGACTTTCTTGTGCTTTCTTAATTCAATAAGTAGTCTTTCTTCTTAGTAGTCTATTAAAGTGGAACTGATAATGACCGGACATAATTTTTCTTCATCAAGGAAGACATGCTTGAGTCCAACTGGTAGGGCTTTCATCTCAGGTGTCATGGGTACTTCTGCTATTTCCAAAGCGGTGACAGATTTCAACTCCTCAAAGGTAGCTTTGGGGGTTTCTTCGGCTTGTTCAATTGCAGACATTGTTGAACTAGTTCGTCAGTTGAGAATTAAGCTTCTAGATTTGTTAAGACATTTTCCAAATCATCAGACGGTTCAGAAGGTTCTTGCATTAACTAAGACATTTTATCAATTGCTTCGAGAAGAAAAACTTCTTCGTGGATTCTAGGACCTTTTAAGATGTCAAAGACTCTGAATTGAACATCTTCCTTTCCTAGTCTTAAGGTAATGGTGCCAGCTTCAACATCGATTAGTGCTCCAGCTGTAGAAAGGAAGGGTCTGCCAAATATTATTGGATACCTCAGATCTTCTTTTATATCCATAATGACAAAGTCACAAGGAACATATGAGACTTTCCCAACTCTTACTGGGATATCTTCAATAATTCCCAAAGGTGTAGTGATGGTAGAATCAGCCAATTGAATTGTCATTGTTGTGGGTAGCAAATTAGTAAAACCCAATCTTTTACACCTGGAAAATGGCATAATGGATATGCTGGCCCCCAAATTGGCTAATCCTTTCTTGCAAGAGGTATTTCTGATAGAACATTGGATGCCAAAGGAGCCAGCATCCTTCTTCTTCTTCAACATCTTATTAAGAATGATGTCAGAAGTAGTTTGAGCTAATTTGAAAGTCTCATGTTCTTCAGTCATATATTTATTTGATAGTAAAGTCTTCAGGTATTTGGACCAAGATGGGATTTCAGAAAGAGCATCGAGGAATGGAATATCGACATATAACTTCTTCATAGCTTCCTTGAATTTATGGAATCTAGTGTCCAGTTTAGTTTCTCTCAATCTACCTGGGTAAGGTATCCTAGAATTATATGGTGGGACTTCTGGTTCCTTGGTAACTTGCTCTTTTTCCTTTTCCTTCCCAACCTCTACAGATTTTTTAGTTTCTTGATTTTTGCTTGCAATTGGGTTGACTTCAGTTATATCTTCGTCTTCTTGAATAACATTGGTGACATCAGCAAGGATACGACCAGACCTTGTGGTGACTGCGTTCAGTTGTTCCAGTCTACGTCGATCGTGTCTCAGGTTTATTTCTAGATGACCAGCAAAAGTACCTGTAACATCCCAGGATTTGAGGCCTCGGATAAAACACTCTTAAAAAGGAATGATTGGACTACCCATATCACCAAGCTGCACCTCCTTTTCTGGGAGCCCATCACTAAGAACTCCATAGTTAAGCGTGCTTAGCTTGGAGAAGTATTGGGATGGGTGACCTGTTGGGAAGTTGATACTGGCATGAACGTGAGTGAGGACAAAGCACGCAGTTAAGGCTAGTGATAGTTTTTGGGGACAATCGTCATTCCTGAAACTCTACTACAGCCTTGGGCAGTGAGCCCGGGCGTTACAAATGGTATTAGAGCCAATTCCCCTCCAGTAGGTGGGGCCCACATGGGCATGGCATGCCAGTCTTGTGTCGTGCGTTCCAGGCATGTAGGAAAGGGCTATCCATGGTTGATGTAGCCACCCTTGCGTTGATATTCTGTGATTGGGAGCTGGGTGTCTATGGGCCATTATGGGTCTGCACTGAAATGGGGAAGAGATTATGAGACCTTATAGTTGATCCTTGATAGGGACGTCAAGAGTCTAAGTGGGGGAGATTGTAACATCCCAGGATTTGAGGCCTTGAATAAAACACTCTTAAAAAGGAATGATTGGACTACCCATATCACCAAGGTGCACCTCCTTTTCCGGGAGCCCATCACTAAAGAACTCCATAGTTAAGTGTGCTCATCTTGGAGTAGTACTAGGATGGGTGACCAATTGGGAAGTTGATCTCGGCTTGCACATGAGTGAGGACAAAGTGCACAGTTAAGGCTAGTGGTAGTTTGTGGGGCTAGTCGTCATTCCTGAAACTCTACTAGATCCTAGGCAGTGGGCCCGAGCGTTACAGTACCTATTGGGGTTTCATCTGGGCTGCGATCTGTGCCAATTGAGTTTCCACAACCTTTTTTTGGGCTTGTTGATTGGCAAGCATGGTCTGCTGAGATTGCATCATTTGCCAAATCATGGATAACTCATCTGTTGGCAGAGGCGATCATTCTTTTGTTGATATTGTGTAACTTATTGTTGCCCTTATGGTTGTTGCTGCTGAGGTGCTAGTAATTGAGGCTGTTGTGGTTTTTTTAGTTGAGTTTGTTGTAATTTTGGATGCAATAGAGGGTAGTATGTAGAAGAATTTCTTGGGTAGACAAGCCTTTGAGGCCCACCCCTATAATTTCCTTGATTTCGATTATAATTGCTTTGAAATCCAGGTGGTAATCTATTGGAAGACCCACCTTGCGTCTGATGTTGCGGGTTGGCAGTTCCCGTAGGATTCTCATACTGAAAACCAAGATGGTTTCTCGATTGATCTGGATTATAATATATGTGGCCTGGTATGGAGTGGATAGAATTCACTTGCTCGGGTAGCTGATCCTCGAGATGTTCAATAATTGGTTCATATTTTAGTTGCGGTGGTTGTAAATCCATCATTACATTGTATAAGGGGCCGTTTGGGCGCTGCAATTGGCAGCGGTATTGTATTTATATATGGTATTCTTACTGCGATATTTATTATGACATCGTTTGGGCTGTGGTATGTGATTTTAGAACCGTCGCACTCAGAATGTGGTATTCCCGTCCCCGTGTATTCCGCGGCCTTCCCAAATCACACCAATATTGGCGATATTTGCAACTGCAGAGAGGATCAGTTCCGCCCCCGACTCGGCCCCGACACATCCGCCTCTCTGGAGCCCTCTCTTTTCCCCCGACCATTGTCTCCTCCAGAAAACGCGTCTCCTCCCATGTCTCCCTCCGCCACCGCCACTAGTCGTCCCTGAGTGCCATGTGCTACTACCAGCCCTATGCCATTTCTGTTGCCGTCACTAGGGTTCGGATGACGCCGTCGCTACTACCAGCCCTGTGCTATCTCCCACGGTTGGAGCAGCTCACCTCTCCCTTTTGGCCACCCGACCACAACTCAGCGCCTCCCACCATCCTCGTCGCCACCGTTCTCATCTAGCTCGTCCTTCCCCAATGGTAGGCCCACCCTCCTCTCTGGCGTGTCCTTGTCCCTCGAACCCTCCACAAATGGAGCGGCCCAGATCCATGATGTTGACCGAGGCAGGGCCAGGCCGTCACATTCACGTTGGTCAAGGAGCTGCTGGCGGAAGATGCGTCGAAATCCACAGATAGCATCCCATTCACACAGTCATCCAAACACAGTAATTAAGGATTGCAGGATTTGATACTTGAGTAGTTAAAATCACATTACTGCTAACTACTGCAGTAGTGACGATGACACCACCCAAATGGCCCCTATGAGACCACATGATAACGTGGGGTGATTAGATGCATGACAAGCTTCACAAGTTTCGGTAGCTGCTTTAACTTGTTGAACCTGGGAGTTCTTCTTTCTATCATATTCCCCAAATGATGTTTCAAGAACTTGTTGAGCTTCAGTGATGGCTTTCAACTCTACACATTCCTCAGCTTTACAAACCTTTAGAACTCCTCCGGTAGATGGCCTTCCCCAATTAGATTGGTTCTCGGCTCCGAGTGTGACAATCTTCCAGGAATCTTCATAATTCTTTCGCATGAAATTCCCCCTAGATGAGGAATCCAAAAACTTCTTAATGTCATCACTTACTCCTGTATAGAATGTTTCTATGAGCTGATGTTGTGAGATTCTGTGATGTGGACATTTCCTTAGTAATTCCTTAAATATTTCCCAGGATTCTACTAGAGATTCTCTAGGAAGTTGGGAGAATTAGTTGATCTGTCCCCTAATCTGGTAGGTCAATGAGGGAAGAAAGAAATTTTCCAAAACCTTTTCTTCCAAGGGAGCCCAGGTGGTGATTGGATCTCCATATAATGAGTTATACCAACTCAATGCCCTTCTAGACAGAGTAAAGTTGAAAAGTCAAAGCACGATTGCATCATTCGTAGCTTCGACATGTGGTTCCAATCAACAGAGTGTCTTGAATCGCTTCAAGTGATCCATGCAATCCTCTCCAGCTTTCCCAGAGAATAAGATGCCTTACATAATTTGGATCCATTGTGCTCGGATCTCAAAGTTGGGAGCATCAATGAGAGGTGGCTGGATTGAGTGATCATCTTTAGAGTTCTTGGGGATAGCATAATCCCAAAGCTTCTTATTCCTTATCAAAAGTTGAGTAGTTGTTGTGGCTGCTTCATTTTCGGCTCAAATACGGGCTTGCTCTTTAGCACGAACTTCATCTTGAATTTGAGCACGTGTATCAGTGATGAGTTGTGCTCTCTGAGCTGTTATGGCTGTGTTGACTCTTTCCAGCACCAAGGTGGCCTGGTGTTGTTCTTCAGCCATCTGTCTGGCTCGTTGGTGGTTGAGTCTGATGCGTTGGTAGAAGCTTCGTTCTACCTCAGAGTCATACTCTGGTTCAGGGGAGAATCCGATGTTATGCGAAGGTTGCATACACGTTTTCTACCTGAGTAGAAGAAAAATCACACTTTAGACGATGTGGAGAAATGATGAGGTCAAAATAATATATGAAGTAATTATCAAGGTAAAGTGTAAAATTCTAATCAACTAGCAAGTTGACAAATGGAATTAAAACATTTCGTTGTCTCCAGCAACGGTGCCAATTTTTTATGAGGCCTCCACTTGCGTGGACTTGTGTGCACCACAAAAAATCCTAGAGATAGTAAGTCTCTAAGTTTAGCCTTTCGTGTGCTATAATATGATCTCCACCCACATATGCTAAGATACGTGGAAGTCTTATCGTAGTACAGTTAAGGGTCGAATCCACGTGACAATGGTCTTGTTAAGAGTTTAACAAGATGGAAAACGTAATGATTCTATTTATCTACTTAAAAGTTGATATTTAGATCGAAGAGTTGATTTGATGATTAAGCTAAAGTACGAGGCCAAGTAAATGGCAGGAAAGTAAATTTAAGGTTGAAAACAATATTTTGGAAACCACTAGGATGTGATCGAGTTTCACCACCACTACACATTGATCAAAACATACATCATAAAAACATGGCTTGCAAAGAAGAGAGTCTAAACAGCTAGTATCTTTATAGACTTAGTTTCCTTTCGGATAACTAACTACGAGAAATGTGGGAAGTGTTGCAATGTCATCCATCCCCAAATGAATGGTCACTTACTTTTCATCACTCCCCTTGCAAAGTGTGTTCCTCGACCTATCAAGGTTGTACTTTCATACATCAACTGATTCCATTTCATAGCATGAAAGTATAATGATGGAAGTGAGTTTACTCCACTCCTTGAGAAACGCTCCTAGATATCGAACCAAATGTATGGTGACTACATACATATGGAACCAACAAGCAGTCGATATTCGAATTTAGAAGTACAAACATAGACAATTCACACTAATAGATAATAGATAACACAAGTTGGTGATCAAGCAACTAGCATTCATTAAATGATTGATGTTGAACTGAAAAGATAGTATTTCTCTATTGCAAACTCATGAATTACAATGTATGAAATGAAAACATGGGTAGCGGGGCTACTCCCCGCACCCTAGTGTCTGGGACTACTCTCTCATGGCAAGAACAAAGAAGGAGGAAGGAAGAGAGAAAGAAAGCATCATCTCCATGTAGGAGGGAGGAAGGTCGACCCCTTGGAGTAGAGAGCAACTATCTTCACACCATGTGGTTGCCTTGATGAAGAATCCTTCACTTCCCACCTTCTATGTCAATGAGAGAGGAAGTATCTTGAGGATTGAATGTAGATCTTGAACCGGCAGCCTTGGGGTGAAGGATGAAGGATGAACAACTCTAGAGTGATTGGGGCATCCTATGGACGTCCAAGAATTTGATGCCAAATGAGGACTCCTTTGGTCCTATTTATAGGCTTCCAAGGAATCCCAAACGGTCTTGGGACCATTTGGGACTTTAATGGTTTGGAGACCGTTTGGACTCATTTGGTCTTGGGACCATTTGGGTTCATACGGTCTTGAGATCGTTTGGCTTCATGCGGTCTTGAGACCGCTTGGCTTCATGCGGTCTTGGGACCATTTGGCTTTTATTCAGTCTTGAGACCGTTTGGCCTTCCTACGATCTTGGGACTATTTGACTTCATACGGTCTTGGGAGCGTTTGGATTTTATTCGGTCTTGAGACCGTTTGGCCTTCATACAGTCTTGAGACTATTTGGGTTCATACGGTCTTGAGACCGTTTGGCTTCATGCGGTCTTGAGACTGTTAGGCTTCATGCGGTCTTGGGACCGTTTGGCTTTTATTCGGTCTTGAGACCATTTGGCCTTCATACGGTCTTGTAACCGTTTGACTTCATACGGTCTTGGGACCATTTGACTTCATACGGTCTTGGGACCGTTTGGGGCTTTTTGTAATTTTTTGTGTTTTTCTGTAAGAAGAAAAGGAGAAATATCAGTCTATTGGTATATTTACAATAAAGTGGAAAGTTAAGGATTCTATCTAATTTATCTAAGAAAGAGTATGGAAAATTAAGAAAACTAGTAAGATAACATCAAAAAATGGGAGGTTATCAATGCCTCAACCTTTGATGTTTGCCTTAGATAAGTAACGTGAACAACCTTATACACCAAGATTCAAATTTTGCATATCTTTATATCCTAAAATGAGCATTTATACTAAAGATCACTTCTATAATGCTTAACCTTAATCGAATGTGCTCTAAATCCTTCTACTTGACCCAAATCAATAATTTTTTATGTATGTTGAGCTAAGATCTGAACTTACATGCCAGCATCCTATTTTGACTTAATGATGCACATTAAACCTTGTAACATGCTCTATATGGATACATTGATGTTAAATATCAACCCTTAATCACATGTGGGTCTTGTATGTCAAAAATGATCATGTAGACCTCTAAATCACTAACATATTATGCTTTGTGTACCCAAATTCTTAGTTAATGATTCATGTATCTTAATGTGACTCAATGCCCTAATCTTGACTTGACATATGATCTAGTATGTATGTTGATAACCAAGACACCAATCTTATGCAAATATAGCCCTATTTATCATCCATGTTATATAATGATCTTAGATCTATATCTGGTGATTTTATGACACATAAATAAATTAGACCCCATCTATACTCTCATGATGATGATCTTGCATGATAATGACTCAAAATGACTAGTTTCTTCAATATTGATGACTGTGTGGTTCACCTTACTCAAATCTTATGATTTATCCATTAAGAATCTTAAAACTCTAATAATATATATATGATCTAGTTGTTATGTGTCACTATAAGTTCTAAAGAACATGTGGCATGCTATTTAGCTTGATAATGCATTTGCATGACCTAGTGTGAGATATTGAAATCAATATTGAAGGTTATGATACCTAGAATTAAGTGACACACCCAACCACCATAATAAGATTTAAATTACCTAGAATCCATTTGTACTTGTTTATAATGTTAGTATCTCCTTGAATGACTCTTGTTATGGACTTAGTCAGGAATCTCTAATCAAGTATCTTAAACTTGTGAATTTATCAAGGGGCACTTTATTCTCTAATTGGCCAAACTAGTGGTATTGAACTTGCTTGTATTTATGTATACTTAAATTTCTTTGATTTATATACTTGTTTGATATACTTGTTCCATATAACTATTACATCCATTTTTATTAGAATATGTTGAACAAACCTTGAATATAATTGAACTAGACCATTATACAAACCTTGTGAACCTATCTGAAATCTCGGGGGTAAGGGCACAAGGCATGATGAAATAGTATTAGCTCAATGTATTTGTTCTTGAGGTCCCTCACATAGATACAAGGTGACATTTGGGATTTGAGCCTATATGCCCCTCACGGGCCCTTCCTATGGGAAGTTGGTCAGTGGCAATAAAATGTAATTTAGTATAATAGAAATGCATTTAACACTTGCTTGTTTGTTAATAACAAAGTATTCAATTTTGTTTATTTGTTTCTTTCTATTACGTTAAGTTTTCCAAGCATGTATGTTCTCTAAACCCTATGAATTTATGTCTTTTATGGCGTACTCAATACAATTGTGATGATGTGTACCAATTTTATGATTTTAGGTAACATTTACACTATGGCTTTTTCTATGATCATTTCTTCCTCCCTAAAATGATAATATGATGCTCTTACTCTTTTTGGAATCATATTATGTCATACAAATTAAATGCATATGATTAATATGTGGGACTATGATTTTATGTTAGGTACTACTTTAATTTTTTTTCCTTCTAAGAGGTTCATATCACATGTCCTTTTGTAGCAAGGTTACCAGTCAGATCTTAAAGTTTGTCATTATGTCTTCCTTCCAATTTGTATGCCTTAGAAAAGAAGGCCAGTTGGTCCATCCTGGTGTCTTCAAGTTTTGCTTCATTGTCCATTTAGATATTTGGTCATACATCATGTAAGCTCAACTACTCTTGTACATGATTTGACGTTCTTCTTGCTCACGATAGTTCCTTTACAAAGCATAACCACCAATTTGAACTTGACAGGTGGCCCCTCATTAATACATAGAAGTTTAACCGTCATTGACTATTAGATTCTACCTCCATGTTATTTGGAAAATACAAGCTGGCATGTAGTCCTTTTGCAATTTCCATCAGCTCCAACATCAAGACATCCATACACTGATTCATCAGGGATCTCCCCCATAATCCATTTTATTGAGTCTTCCCTAAGGATATAACTTTTAGCTTTTCTGTTGGATTGTTTAACCACGACACCGTCTGAGTTTAGATTCAAGTCTCCCCTATTTAGAGTACTCCACACATGTGTAGGATTCCCTCACAGATGAAGTTGATGAAGTTCTGAAAATGCTCAGATGGTTAAGTTCACGTTCCTCACTATTTATCTACATACCTTTCCAGTAGGGAATTGGACGTTATCAATAATGTGTTCATTCCTTATCATCCAAGTTGTGTCAGCAATAACAATCATCCATAATTCGTCTATTATGTGTATCATGATTATTCTGCACATTACTTGAGAACCACTAATCCAACGTCAGTTTATTTTCCAAAGAAAACCCATAGTTATTCTCTACCTTAATTTATAGCCCTTTGACAATTTTACATTCCTTAAGCATGTGTATTGATGTCTCAAGTTATTCACCACACATAGGACAACTATCACAAGTATTCAAGTCCCAAATAAGCCTAGTCTTGTTTGTCCTTAGCCCCTCATCTAGAGTCATCCATAGAAAGTAGTGAATCCTATTTGCAATTTACAAATGCCATATCTTCCTCCAACATCCATGAGTATTCATGTGTTCCATTTTAATGAGGTGACTGTAGACTGATTTCATGGAAAATTGTCCATAGGAATTCCATTTAAAGAGGAAATCATCATTTCCTACTTGTTGGTCTGGTGGTATCATGCCTTCAATATATCTATTGTGTTCTTCTCAAACCATTCATTGATAAAGTCCACATCCCAAACTCCATTATTTCCCATCACTGATATCATCATGTCCTTGTGATCAATAGGGATTTCCATGTGTTGTTTAAATAGAGTTAAGGTGTCACCATCCCGGAAAATAGCAATTTCTCTTGCAGTAATGACTGCCACACACACATCAAGTAGGTTTTTTGGAAGATAAGTTCTCATTAGTATGTCATGTATGAACTCTCAACTAATGTGATCATATGCTTTTGCAAGATCAAGCTTCACAACCATACCTTATTGCCCAAACTCTCTAGTTCTCATTTTATGAATGATCTCGTAGACCAAGATAATATTGTTAGAGATTTACTTGTCTGGAATGAAACTTCTCTGGGAAGGTGAAATCCAGTCTGGTAAATAAAGTTTAGTTCTCTCTACTTCCATCTTGGATTTAAGTTTTATACTGACATTATTTAGAGATATAGTCCTCAGGTGGTTGCACATCTCAGGGATGCCAATTTATAAATATTTATTAATGTAGAATTTGCCATAGATTTTGGTATTTGGTTACCTGCAAAACACTAAAGGATTGTTATTCATAAGGGTTTTTTATTATTTCCCAATTTTTTTTAGAAACCCAACACACCATCAGGGCCAGGTGCTTTTGTAGATTTCATCATCATAAGTGTCATCTTGATCACTTCCTTTGTAGGTTCTCTTCCATATAACTCATATTCATCAGCTTCAAGATTGGGAAAGATACTAGGGTATTCTCGTGCATATCTTGTATGATTATCCCTTTCCTCACTAGTGAAAAGACTCTTAAATGATACAAAATGAGCTTTGTAATGCATTTCTATTCTCAATCCATACCCTATCATTTTTTTATTTTAAGAATTATATTCCTTATATTCTCCTTGATGATGCCCTAAAAATAGGAAGTGTTCAAAGCCACCCAACTTTATCCAAACACGCCTTGCATGTTGCTTCCAATTCTCCTCTTCCTTGTGGAAAATGTCGAGATACTTCAATTGTAACTCACTAACTTCATCATCCAATTCATGTGTGTTATGACCCCGCCTCCCGGTAACCCCCAATTAAGGGAGACCGAAAGGTCAGAGCCGTTAACCAATAACCCGGATCAAAGGTTCGACAAATAATCAATAACAATTATTAAATTCTACCAACTATACTGAAAGCTATAAGAAAAAAAATAAATTTTTGCATACCTTTTTGAAAACTTGGATCTCTAGACTTCTATCCACTTAAGGATTCTACTGTAACTAACCCTCCTTGTATTTAACTTCATGTATTTCACAATATGACGTTTTACTATTTGTCCTTTTGGCTTGTACCTAAAACGCCGACAAACAAAACGTCGGTCAGCCGAAGCTGGTATGTGGAGAAAACAGATAATGTTCAACTATGTTAACAATATAATCATTCAATTAGTCATTTAACAATCAAGATTACATTTTAAGCCATACAACTCAATCCATACATATTCTCGAACTCTGGGCTGTCCCTACAATGGACATGGATATCACCTCTCTTTTAGGTAATAGAGTCGCATGGCACTACCCGAAGATAGCCCAATATCTAACTCAATGTGACTTGATGGTCCTACCTCAATGGTAGCCATGTACTAAGTCATCCATAGACCTGATGGACCTACCCAATAGGTAGCCATGTACTAGGTCATCCATAGACCTGATAGACCTACCCAATAGGTAACCATGTACTAGGTCTTTCTCTAACCTGATGGACCTACCCATAGGCAGCCATGTACTAGATTATCTATAATGCCACAGAGAGAACCAGGATCTGAGTTTGTAGGCATATATCCTTTGTGATAGTCATAGCCACATTATAATTTGCAATATGAACATCCAAACAGTTTAATTGCATTCAATGCGATTAAACATCCGAGAATCCATCGGAAAACTAAAGCGGTTATTCATAATTAACCACATACCTTTGGTTGCAGATTTCAAGATAGAATCAAATATGTAGAGAAACCCAATCAACAAGCACTGAGGAAGAGAAATCCTGAAATAAAAGTACAATTTTCCTTTTATTAATATTTATCCAATTTTCATCACATTACTTAGGATTTCAATTCCTATTTTAGGGTTCCTTTGGAAATTTGGGTTTTTACTTCTTCTTTCCTTATTATCATCCTTAATTTATCAAAACTACATAAAACCCCTAATTTCTCATTGAATTTCCTTTATTAAGCATCCTTATCTTATTCCACAAAAATATGGTTTTTATCTCCTTTTATCCCAAATTAGGGTTTCCATGTAAATTAACCTTCTTTTATGCATTACAACTCTAATTTAGGCATCTTTTACTCAAAACATATAATTAAACCACCTTTATCAATATCAGGGTTAAACTTATCAATTTGATTCATTAATACGCTCTTTATACTCAATTAGGGTTCTTCATCAATATTAAAAGCACATTATTAGTAAATTAAGGAACTTTTGCAAAACGGAGTGGAATCAAGTTCTCAAAGAATTTTTATCATATTCCTTGCATTTTTCTACACCACTTTCATATATAAAGTTTTGTCATCCGAGATTCCTAGTTATTTCTATCATTTTTGCAAGAATAACCCTTTTTTTCTGAATATTCGATTAAAGAGGAATCATTACCAAAAATCACGAGCCGCTCGATCTGTAGTCCCGTGATCCGCCCTTGGATCTAACGATTCTGTTCGCGCACCCTCTAGCAAGGTCGCTCCTTCTCTGGAGCGTCAGATGCCACTGAGACCACCGTGGTCGCAGATCGGACGCTCGACAGGTCGTCACCTACCTTGGACTCAACAGCCCGCGCGGTCAACTTGGAGGTTGACTCGGAGCTCTCGTCGCCCTTTGCTCACACCGATCGATCAAGGAGCTCTGCCTCCCCTCAACGGAGTTGGTGACCAGTTCAATTTCCTTCCTGAGCTCCTCCAAACTCATCCCCTACTCGCTGGACTCCGACGAGGTCTTCGGAGACGATGAGGGCGAAGGTCAGGTCGAAAGGATGAATTGAGCGCACGAAAAAACTCTGTGTACCCTTCCGCAGAGGTTGGGCTAACTAGCAATGATGCTGGTTCCCTCCATAAACCTCCCCTTTATATAGGGTCAAGGTTAGCTTGCGGAGGTTGGGCGTTTCCCAAAACATCCTCGAATCCTATTAGAACCAGGGATGGTCCCCTTCGCCTTCATCTCCTGAGTTCAAAGAACAACGCAGAAACCTCTCCCACTCACGGATTCGTGAGAAAATCAAGAGGGAAGAATCACTTTGTCCGCGACAGAGTTCCAATCCACCTGGGACAAAGACGATGAGTGGCTCCTGTTGGATCAAGATCCAACGGCCCACCATCCCCGCGTTCATTCCAAAATAGGAAACAATTTCCTAAATTCCCAAGAAAATTCATATTTTGAGGATAACTTGAAAAAGCAATAACTCCCAATTTGTAACTCCGTTTTAATTCAAATTTTAAGGGAATCTCTTTTATGCCTTTATCTTCCATCCTACAAAAATTGGGTTTATTATTTCAAGGAAACAGTCCCTTTTCTTTAGTTGCAAGAAAACACCCCTTTATTCATATTTTCCTCATATTCTTTATTTCCCTTGCTATTACATAATTATCCTGAGTTCCTTGAACTCCAAGTAACCTTTATAATTCGAAATTCTATTTTTGGGAAAAATATCTTTTTCCTTTTAATCATCCTTTATTCATTTTCTTATACATTCCATTATCCCATGGAATTCCTTTTTCATTTCTTTTCCTTTTCTTTCAATTGGGCTTAATGGCCACTAAGGCCCATTAATAAAGGGCAAGGCTATTATACACAAAATTCAATCAAATAAAACCATTAAAATCAACCATGGATTTCATTTATCCTTTTTTTTCAAAAAGAGATTTACAATTCTCATTACATGCTTTAGAAAAATGAGGTTATAACAATGTGTGTAGTAGCAACTCAATATTTGTTGTTTCTTTTTCAATCTATGAAGAATACAATGCTTCATTTTCCTTTCCTTCTTTAATTCCTTCCTATCCCATCTAGTTTCTTTATTTATAAATTCTTGTACGATCATGGTAAAATCAGCACCAACATTTCAAGCTTATTCAAAGAGTTTTGCAACTCACTAACTTCATCATCCAGTTCATGTGTGTAGTATCAACTCAATATTTGTTGTTTCTTTTTCAATCTATGAAGAATGCAATGCTTCATTTTCCTTTCCTTCTTTAATTCCTTCATATCCCATCTAGTTTCTTTATTTATAAATTCTTGTACAATCATGGTAAAATGAACACCAACATTCCAAGCTTATTCAAAGAGTTTTGCAAGAGATGATGTCTCAGACTAGGACGCTTTCGATTTGGGATGATATTTCCCTTGGAATATATTGTCTCCATTATGACTAAAACTGGTGTGTGGTTAGATGACACCTTCCGAAGAACCTCCATAGTTATGTGGGCATGTTGTTGATCTATTCTTGCCTGGAGACAACCTTGTTAGATGTCTCCTAGATCAATCCTTGTTCAATAGTCATTTTTGGGGTTGAAGCACCCAAGTTTTCCAGTCCAGCAGCCTATATACAATTCACAAACTCCCTACAACTGCTCATGTAGATAGTATCACTTCCACTCTTTTCTGAAGGATGTAGAATTATGTTGAATTCTCCTAGAATCATCTAGGGTAAAGAGGAGGGTGTTGCAATAGTAGCCATGTGGCTCGATACAATTTGTCTCTTCATTTGTTAAGTGCTTGCATAGACAAAGGTAACTAAACATGACTTGTTTATCAAATAGTGCATGAATTGTTTATGGATGGCAAGGTTTTCTACCAAACCAGTTTGGTTTTTCCACATCACCCAAATCAAGTCTAATTCATCTATTATACTATCGTTCAAGCCATATGAGTAAATCCCACTTGAGTGCAATTCTTTTCTATAAGTAACAAAGTAATAAAAAAAGAATATAATTAGAGATTAAGGAGTAAGATGAAGTATCTATTGGTATGTATGCCCAGAGAGCCAATCATGTGATGATTCTAATGGCATAATATGTAAATGATTTGATTAATAACAAAGGCAAGCTTCCAATTTATTTTGTATATTCACTTATGAGATAATGAATAACATAATAAATGTCTAGAGAACGATATTACTCAATGACGTATGTCTTCCAATACATGACTTGGAAGAAATGAGATCATATGAATGTTAAGAGTGTATATATATATATATTATATATATATATTATATATATATTATATATATATTATATATATATTATATATATATATATATATATATATATATTTGTGTGTGTATGTATGTATGTATATACACACATATATATATAATTATGATCCTAAAGTGATGCACGCCTAGGGTTTCCCCGGAGGCCAAGAGCGCGATCCAGGAGGTAATTCCACGTTCCTTGGAGGGGAGGTTTGCCTCCCCTCTAACAGCCCTGCAAGCGATCTGATGACTACACCGGCATCCCAGGAGACACACAAGGGTAGATCTATACCCAAGAAGTCCTGGAACCAGGTCGTCGACAGTTCCAACATCTTCAAATTGCATGACTTCACACCGCCTGAAAAAATCGATGGGAAACAATTCGTAACAAGTGACGAAGGAACATATGACACCATGGAAAAAACATGGGAGCATACAATGATTCTCTGTTATGAGCAAGCACCCCTATTACTATCATATGCTTGCATGGATCAAGAGAGTTTGGAAACCTAAGGGAGGGTTTGACCTGTCCTCCAAACCGAACAAGTTTTTTCTCCTCAGATTCAACTCGGCTGAAGACAAAAAGAACGTCATTGAAGGAGGTCCTCACTGGTTTGACAGCAGGTTAGTCGTGGTTAAAGATTATAAGACTAGAGATGACCTACAGAAGGATTTCTTTATCACCATCCCTGAATGGATTACCATCCCTAGATGGGCAGGAACTGGTCTCCAAGGTTCGTTGGTATTGTGGTGAGTGGAGTAGGGAAGCTCCTGAGGATAGACTACAAACCTGTAGGTGTTGAATCCTTGGGTGAAGCCAGAGCGCTGGTTGAAATCGACGCTGAGGAGGAACCACCGATGGAAATATGGGTTAATCTTTCGAGAAAAGAGCCACTTGCAGTCACAATCCACTATGAACACCTCCCTAACAGATGCAAAGACTGCCTAGTCTTTGGACATGATGAGTTTGACTGTCCCATGAAGCCTAAAGAAGATCAAACGATTCATGAGAAGACAGTATCCAGGAACACTGAGATGGTGTGGAAAGAGGTCTCCCAAAGGAAGAAAACAACCCAGAACAAGGAGCAGCACTCTACCACTATTCAAGTGAAGGAAAATCCCATCATTGTGAGCAACAGTTTTGACAAGATTGACAATGAAGATACTATTGTCGGTACTAATGAAGCGAATATAACTAAAAATTTTGTTGTAGAACAAGTCACTATAATCACAGTGGCTGAAGATACTAAAAGTGCTGCTATAGAACAAGATACTGAAAGTGTTGTTGTAGAACAAGACTCTGAAATCACAGTGGTTGAAGATACTACTAGCATAGAACCTGATGGCAATCCTACACCTAGCAAGCGGAATACAAAGAAGAACAGAAACTCAACTAACAGCAGTCCAAATCGAGAGGCTAGAGTGAGCGGGTCATGAGTAACCCGATCTAGAAAAGGCCATTAATGTCTTTCCTTATGACTAATGTATGTGGTTTTGGGAAACCACACAAAAAGAGGGATGTTAAGAGAACAATTCTAAAAGATAAAGTTTATGTTGCTATCCTAGTCAAAACCAAAATCAAAACAAATATTAAGCATACTACTGAGAAGATGCTTCCCAATGGGTGGAAATGGACCACTAATCATTCAGCTGATAACAATGGACGTATCTGTATAGGGTGGAACCCCAAATCATGGGATCTCAACATTGAGGCATTGCATGATCAACAGATTACAATTAAACCTATCAATAAAGGTGGTCTAGTCATTAACATAACGGCCATCTATGAACGCAACTGCTTTACAGAAAGAATGTCACTCTGGAAGAAGTTAGAGTCCCTATCTAATTCTGTTAGTGATCCATGTCTCATCATTGGGGATTTTAACAACATATGGAAAAGGGAGGAGTAGGCAAGTGGTAGAGAGGTCCCAACCTTCATTTTGAGCTCATTCAATACCGTAATTGATGCAGCTGGTCTTACCAAACTCCCATCCATTGGGAAAGAAATTTTCTCCTAGAATAATAAACAAGGTACAAAGAAGAGGATTGCATGTAAACTTGATAGGGCCCTTGTTAATGAAGAATGGATTAGTCATTTCTCTGGCACCAAATCCAAATTCATCACATGTGACTATTCTAATCATTCTACTATTAAAGTAAGTCTAAAAGAAATTCCTATCAAAATGAAACCTTTCTGGTTCCTTAATTACTAGATGTAATGGCCAGGATGTGTGGACATCATCAATAAAGCATGGCAGATGGAATTTCAAGGCAAGCCCATGTACATCTTCTGTCAAAAACATAAAGAAGTCAATATGGAACTCAAACGCTGGTCTAGAGAATATGTTAATTTAAAGAATCTCATGGCCAAGGAAAGAATGGAGCTTCAAGATATTACAAAAAGCCATCAGAATTACACCTCTTGATCCAAAACTAATAGAAGCTGAGAAAATCACTCTTGACAGACTGGAATCCCTGGGCGAAGTTGAGGAGATCTACTACTGGCAGAGAAGTCGTATGGACATGATAGACAATGGTGACCATAACAACAACCTCTATCACATTGTCGTTAAAGGAAGGATTGCTATCAACTCTACCACTTAATATTCGACGAGAAAGGTATCTGTATTGAGGATGAAGGTAAAATATCTAACGACACTCTTGAATTTTTTGAAAACGTGTATAACCACGTTCCTAATGATGAGATAATCCCAGACTGTGACTAGATTTCCCATGTCACCCATGCTGAGAATGAATTATTTACTAGTATTCCTAGTGAGGAAAATATCAAAAATGCTCTATGGAGCATTGGTCCCAACAAGAGTCCTGGACCAGACGGCTTCAATGGATTCTTCTATCGTGAATACTGTAACCTAATAAAAGCTAAGCTATGTAAGGTTGTTCAATGGATCTTCAAAGGTGGTAGCATGCTTCGTCAAGTTAGTCATGCATTCGTTGCTCTTATTCCAAAAAAGGATATTATTTTATCCCCTGTGGACTTTTTCCCAATTTCTTGCTTCTCCATGCTTTATAAGATCATCACTAAAATCATCACCTTAAGGCTTGCAAAGTTTCTTTTGAGGTTCATATCTCCCAATCAAGGTTCTCTCGTGAAAGGATGAAATATTGAAGATTGTTCTATGTTGGCTGCTAAAATCACATTAAATTTCAACCTCTAAAGAAGCTCCCCAGCTGCCTGTATCAAACTTGATGTCACAAAGGCCTTCGACTTAGTTCGCTGGTCTTACCTCTGGAGTTGCATGAAGGGTTTTTTATTTTCAGAATCCGCCATCCAACTTATTCAACAATGTGTCACGACGGTATCCTTCTCTCTCCTCCTCAACGACAGCCTCGTTGGGTTCTTCAGAAGCACAAACGGATTACGTCAGGGGGATCCACTATCCCCGCTGCTCTTTATCATTGTAATGGAAGGTTTCAGTAGGCATATAGAACATGCATATGAAAGTAAACTCATTTGTTCATACACCATCAGAAAAACAAGAGTCTTGAGCCATGTACTATTCACTAACAATGTCTTAATCTTCTTTGAAGGACGTGAACACAGTCTCCACGCCTTGAGGAACCTGATACTGGAATTTGGTAAATACTCAGGGATGAAATGCAATGATAATAAAGCCCATGTCTATCTATCTAAGTCTTGCAAAAATAATAATAGACTTGTGGACTCTATGGGGATCCAGAGAGGAGAATGGGCCATGAAATACCTTGGGTTTCCAATGGCTGGGGGTAATCTTTATAGGAAGCATTACCATGAATGCCTTGATCACCTCAAAGATATGATCAACAAGTGGCTGGGTAATCACATATCTATGACAGGGAGACTAATCCTTATTAAGCACTGTACAATGGGACTAATCGGATATTGGCTGAACAAAGGTGAAATTCTGAGATCTGTACTGAGTCAAATGGAGATTCTTATGTTGGATTTTCTTTGGGGTAGTGCTACTCACCCTGCTAGCTGGAACAACCTTGCTTTTCCCTTGGATGAAGGTGGGTTAGGCCTCAAATCTCTATCTTACCTAGCTGACTATCACACATTGAAGAGGATTAAATGCCTACTAGAAGACAACTCCATTTGGTCTATCTGGATGCTTTGTAGATATGGGTCAGACCTATCTTCATCCCCCTCCCATGTTTGGGGCCACTCGACCATATGGAGAAGAATGATCACTATGTGGCAAAGTTACACTGTTAATTCCCATGCATGGAATGGCTGCAGGCAGAAACTCCCATGACATAAGTGCTTCCAACAGCTATGGCGCCCACTGCATTACCCAAGATGGAGTCTCACTTGCTTCTGTGCCTTTAAAGATTATCTTCCAATTAAATGCAAAGCTACTAAATGGTGCCCCAACATTGAACAGTCATGCATCATGTGCCATCGTCATCCAGAAACTATTGCACACCTCTTTGGAGAATGCAATACCTGGAGGTATCTCTGGAGTCATGCTCAAATCAAACTGAGAATAAGAAGGCATTTCTCCTTGCATGATTGTTTGGAAGCTACTGCGAGCATCCACAGGGGTAGCACAACCCTTGAGCTATGGGATATCACCAGAGTTGTCCATATCATCTGGTATGAAAGAAATAATCATGTACATGGTGGCATTGGTAGGGATGAGCTGATCCTGTTCAAAAGATTAGAGGAGGAAATTCAGTTCAGATTCAAGATTTATAAAAGTAAACTCAAAGATATTTCCAACCTTGTACTCATGAACTGGGATCTCCTGTAAAATAGTTTGTTTTAACCATCTATTAGTCCTCTTCTCTCTTAGTTGCATGTAAGGGTGTAACTTGTACTTTGTCCCTTTTAAAGGGTTTGGAAATATATTTACCAATTTTTCCAAAAACACACACACACACACACAGATATATATATATATATATATATATATATATATATATATATATACATACATATATATATATATTCTCATTATGTCCCTAATCAGTTGTTGTTGTGAAAAGTTGATAACCAACAATAACACATAAGATCATAGTGTGAGTTGGTTGATGATAGAATCTCATTAGTCATGATATGGCAATATCAAACCAAGCACACAGATACATGTTAGAGAATAATGTATTGGACAAACTCACTGTGAGACTGATACATGGAACCCATTGTCATGGAATTCATAGTAATCTCTCACATTGATGGTGGTAGTTGTGGTTCTTAGACCTGAAATCACTGCATTCATCACATGTCATTGGGTACACTTTGACATCATCAAACACATTCTTAAAACATGGGTTTTTATAACGGTGATGATTGGATGACTTTGACACATGTGAAATGACTGTGAGTGATAGAGATGGGATTCTTCCCTCCTATAGGAGTATGATATCTAAGACCTCTTGATTAGAGAGATTGAAAAAAGTATGGCCATACACATGTGAGTCAATATAAGATATTGAGCTTACATATATCTCATGTAGTCTTCTCTGGTTCAAGAAACAAGATCAAATAATAATGAGGATGACTACTTAATGATTGTAGTTTAATCTGGATAACAATGACAAAGAAACTATACTAACACTGTAACACCATATATGGATTGTAGGTTGAAGTTGATCCCCAACTTTTCATTCACTTGGGTAGCACTGATGTGCTACTAGGCACCACTCTTTGCTTGTGACATCATAAGTTTTTATGGACATTCACTGCCAATGTGATATCGGGCCTATAGGGTCTCACGCATAGGAACTCATCTAGAAGAGGAGTTTGATCTGAATGACAATTGGATTGATTACTAAACCATTTCGGTATTCAATTCACACAACAGATCCATAGATTGGATGATTGCACTGCCAAATGACCATCTCACTGGGTGAGATGGTTGTTTGGGCAGCCAGTTGAGTGTCTCAAGTGTTGACATGACCTTTGGGGTTATCAAGCTAATCAAAATTGAATTGTCTTAGTTCTGCCTTATGAACTGACCAGTTCAATCTGTTTAACCAATCGGCTCAGCTTGACTCACCAAATGGGCGTCTAGGTGAGTGAGATGGGCGTCTTGCATGGGTGAGACAACCCAGTTGGGTGGAACAAAGGTTTTAGATATTTCCCAAACTTGCTTCGATTGCACATTACTTGTGGTGCAAGGAAGTAATATATGATATTAATTGGAATCAAATTGCTACATTCGTGGGTGATTGGGAAACTGCTAGATGACCATATTACAGTGCGAGACGACCATATCATGCACCAGACGACTGTTTGGAGTGTTGCAAGTTGCAAAACTTTGAGAAGTATTTTGAAAATTTATGATTATCTGTCCCCTTCCAATCCCGCACCGATTGGGAACCCTGGCCTCTAGTATAAATAGAGGGGTACTGGAGATCTCCCATAACATAACACAGACAATTGAGAATCAGTTGCTCTAACAATTGTTGTCCTCTCTTTTTGTGGTAACCAATAGAGCTCAATCAAGTCCTACCCAATTAGGGAGGGATAGCAAGGGATAGAACAACTGAGGATCATTATTGTAGGAGAGAAGGTTGTAACTAGCACACCAATGGGAGGGACAACTCCTTCTTGTCCGTTCTAGCAGGATGATAGGAGTTCTAGTTCATCCGTGTGGACTACTCTATAGGAAGGAGTCCTTTGGCATCTTCTAGAAGCGCAATGTCAACTCACAGTCCATCGTGAGATCAGAGGAGCCACTTCAATAGTTGTTTGAGTCTGTTGTCTGTGGAAGAGTAGTCAGATGAGTCATATTGCAACTACGAGTTGTAAAAACACCATATAAGACAGAGTGCACATATACTCAATGAGGATTGTCTCTGGACTTGCTCCAGGATCATGTATATCTCTATAAAACCATCCTTCCCATTGCAAGTTATTGACATGATCTGATCGTTAATGAGAAATATGTCAGTAAAATTTGTATTTCTGCTACCTAACTAATGTCATATTTCCCTACAATAGTTCAGAGTCATGTCAATTAAGTCTATTTTGGGATAATCAATATGATCAGATTTTGGTTTTACCAAGTTTATTTATTGCATGCAATGTGAATATTTAAAATAGTTAATCTACATGTCTGTCATACCACCATATAAAGAACCCAAATGAATATATATATATATATATATATATATATATATATATATATATATGCAATGTACACGCATTGCCATAAAATCAGGTTTGATGGTGGATGTGAAGCATGGTTATGGCCAAAACCCCAGATCTATGTGTGCATAGTTGTCGTTATTTATTCCTATTGGTAATCGGTTTGCATATTGAGCCTCCCTCTCCTTTCCAAATGTAAATTAATGCTCTTCTTCCTATTTTTCCCAAATGTAACTCAAGGTTTTCCCTATATACAATGTAATAAGAAATATGATAGTTTTAATTTTTGTTTCGACGTGAGATGATGAACTACAGTAAGGTGAAACAAGCAACTTGTGAGACGACCCAATCCACTAGAGGACCAAGGAGGATAGACAACAAGAGGATGAATGGATCAACTGGTGGACCAACCAATCAACTTTAGGTGTCCAGATGTTGCTTGGACCTAAGAGTCAGACAATCACTTCAGAAGAGCCCAACTGAGCAACCAGGAGGCAAGCCAACTGGTTCAAGAGTTGAACTGATCAACTCATATAGGTTTGAGCATAGATATTTACCAACAATAGTTTACATACGATGTGGACCATAGGTGGTAGTAATTCCTTGAGGCTCTAAGTAATTACATTAGTATGGCCATAACCATCGCTTGTGTGTTTTATTTATTGCATGTTCTCATTTGTGGTTATAGCATGCATATGATATGTACTATAAGTATGTGGAGAATGGATAAAGTATATGTATTTACACATACAAACTTCCTCAATAAAATATCAAAATCTTAGATACTTTTTGAATGTGGCACACATGAAAAGCTTGATCGACCAAGCGTAGGTTATGCCTCCATGTGGTGTGTCATCTATCTCGTGGAAGTGTGATGGTAATAATGTAGCATCAGCCTCTGCGGGATACATTATTATTGTGTCAGCTTTTGGGTCAGGCTTGATTGGTGATTCTCAAAGTGTTTGGGCCTAGAAGCATGCAGATGATTATGGAAAGGGGTTGTGCATATCATCTATCCAAAATTGCATATGATGCAATTGGCAAGAGTTGGTTACCTTGATGGTTGACTGTGTTTTGCAGTGTTGATTGTGCCACAGTTGAATTATCTTGGATCTGGCCCACTAGAATAGTGTACGTTGCAATATTCCAAATTGATATACGAGGGCTATTAATTTGAATAAAATAGTGGGAGTGATAGTTAATTCAAGACCTAATTAATATAGACAATTCATATGAAACAAAATCAAAAATATTTTGAAAGGTTACAAAATTTCTTTGTAAAATCAAATGTCAAACACAAACATGTTACCATTGTGACTAATCCTTAAGAAGGAAAAAATGGGATAAATTTCTAAAACTAGTTAAGGACTTTGAGAAATGTTCTCATGATATAGTGAAAGCTCTATGTACTTGAAAGACCTGTGCCAGAGGAACCCGATCCAAATGAGCCTAAGGCTGAAATGGGTTCTTACTAGAAGCATGCCAATTATACCATATACATTTGAATACCTAATGCTATGTTGTATGAACTATGAGTTGCATGAATAATATGAAAACATGGACATTTTGGAGATGGTGACACATCTTAAGAATCATGTAAAGCAAACAAGGAATAAGTTGAGTGCAAATTTATAAAGGCATGTCGAGTATGGCCCATGTGCTCAATGTGATTGGACATGTAGAGTGACTGGGATTTTTCTTAGGTCAAGAGTTGACCATAGATATGATTATCCAAGTCTTATGCACTCATTATATGGAGAAGGGTAAGTGTAAAAGGAATATGTCTTTTTTTACTTCAAAGGATAAAGAAAAGAAAGTGCCATCATTGTCACATGTCTGGACATTGAAAAGAACTATCCTCCTTATAGATCTCAGGAAGAAGAGATAGAGACCTCTACTTTAGAACCTGACAAGTAATAAGCTAGAAATGTGTGGATCAAGGGTTGTTGCCTATATAGTTGGAAGTTGTCATTCATGGGTACATAATAGAATTGGTGAATTTCTATTATGTACTTGTCATTAATGTATACATTGTATGTTTTGTATGACAAGAACATTATGTTTCATTTTAAAAGATATGATGTTTTATGGAAATGCCCTATGTCTCACAAATTATAGTTGATAGTTGCAAATAAAAATGTGTATGACACATATATTGAATGATTTGATAACTCAAACAAACTAAATACCTATAACACTATCATCTACAGCGCATAAATAAGAAATGCATTTCTAGAATCCATATGATGGTTATCTAGATTGTTTTAGTTATTGAACCACTAGAGACATGCATGTCTTATTTATTGTGCAATATGACAAAAACATCTTCACTAGATGTAGTGGGAGATTGACTATTCCATTAGAACTAGTACATATTGATGTACATAGACCTTTTAGAATGAATACTAAAGGTAGTTACAAGTACCTTATTATATTTACTGATACAATCAGTACATATTGAAACTTGTATTTAATAAAATACAAGTATGAATATCTTGAAGTATTCAAGGAGATTATGAATGAAACATGTAACTCACTTGGTAAATTATTAAGATACATTGATGTGATCAATGTAAAAATATTTTAACCAAGAGTTTTAGGACCTTCTGGAGAGACTGTGATAGTGTATCACAATGAACTTCACCTGAAACATATTGATGTGTCAGAAAGAAGGTATCACACCATGTTAAGTCATTGTTAGATTATTAATAAAATATAGTTGATATTACAATTTCTTTTGGGCACTTCCTTTACAAAAAGACAATGTACCATCTAAAATGGTTCAAAAGACACCATATGCGATATGGCATGGGAGGAGTCCCGATGTGTCTTTTATAGTGATTAGGATTGAAGTCTTATATAGGAAAATTATTTCTTAAAATATTTGTCCACAAAACACATAAATATTATTTTGTTAAACACTACTCTTATCCCAATTTGATAACAAAGTGTTTGTTAGTCTGAATGATTGTATTCTAAAAAGGGAACTTAGTTCTAAAGGAATCAGTGGGAGTAAAAGTAAAAAAGAAATGTTCGAGATAAATAAGAAAACATTGAGCCTAAAGAGGTGCAATAGGAACAAGGAGAATCACAAGATCTTATAGAATCTCAAGTTCCTTATGTAAACACATAACTCATAGTTCTAGTAGAACATGTCTTGAATTTGAAAGAATATGATATCTTACAACTCAAGAAGGCGGTGAGTTGATCATAGAGATGATTCAACAACCTACCTAGAAATTATTGAGGGACCAAATTTGAGAAATGACCTGAGGCCATGAGATCAATGAAGGACTCCAAGTAAACCAACAAGGTATGACCATGGTGGATCCACTTGAAGGGATAAAACCCATTAGGTGCATATGGGTCTTCATAAGAAGACCAACATGGAAGGGTATATTGGTTTCAAAGTGCTTCAAACAAGTTCAAGGTGTTGAGCATGATGAAGTCTTTCACCATTTACCATGGTTAAATCCATCGAAATCATACTTGTTGTTGCAGCTTATAATGACTAGTGAGATTTGGCACATGGATGTTAAAACAACATTCTTTATATGGAATAATTACAAGGATGTGTATGTGACACAATCTAAAGGTTTTATAAATACATGAATGCAAATAAAGTCTATAATCTACAAAGGTCAAGCAAGCATCTCAGAGATAGAATCTTCTATTTGACAGGACAGTCAAAGTGTTTGAATTGAGAAAAAATAAAGATGGAAGATGTGATTACAAAAAATTAGTGGGAGCATATTAATATTCCACATAATGATGGGGAATGACTTCCTTATCCTACAAGTGTTAAACACCTAGAAAGGAAAGTACCTTATATATGAAGGGTTTAGATGAATCATCCTATGTGATAGGGATCGATGTCTATAGAGATAGATCTGGAAAGCTTCTTGACCCAAGCAAGAGCACATACATTGGCAAGATGTTGAAGGTTTCAACATGCAAGACTCAATGAAAGAAGATTTGTCCATGTTCTATGGAGTTAGTCTTTCAAGATCCTAGTGTCCTAGTCCCTATGAAGAACAGGAACACATGGATATATGTCATGTGCATTCATAATTCGATCTATCTTGAATGAAATGTTATGTACTTATCATGTTATCTCGTATGTATTGGACATGATGAGAGGATATCCAATTATCTCGTATGTATTGGACATGACGGGAGGACTTCTAGCCATCTCATGTGTATTGGACATGATGAGAGGACATATATATACCTACCTAGCAATCATGTATGCATTGGACATGACAAGAAGGTATATGCCATATTCCAGTGAGAGTAGCTAGACTACCATAAAGAACATCCTTAGTTACTTGTGAAGAACTAAAAGGATTGGTTCCTTGGTTATGGTAATAAGGAAAAGTTGGATGTAAGGAGTTCCACTCATGCAAGCTTCTGAACTAACAAAATAATCACAATCTATGTTTGACATTAAACAAGAACTATAGGCTAGAAAGGATTTGAGATAATGGTAGTTGTTAAAATATACAAAATAATCGAGTATATATGTATTATAAGAACAACAGAGGATATTGTATGGATAAAGAAGTTCATATGAGTGAACTTGTGTGAGGTTCCAACCATTGATGACACAGTCAAAATATTGATGACAACAATGGAGCTACTAGTTAGGTTGGGAATCTCAGATAGCATACTACGACACTTCCATCATATACGAGTATACGTACAGTGAAGAGATGTGAAAATTGCAAAATACTAACTTAAAACAAATGTTGCTAAATCCTCTATAAAAGCACTTGCGCAGCAGAACCATGATGGTCATCTTAGGTCACTCGGGATGAGATATGTGGGTGATTGTCTCTAAGTGCAAGTGGTGGACTGTTGGTATGTATGCCCAGAGATCCAATTGTGTTTATTGTAATGGCATAATATGAAAATTATTTGATTAATAACAAAGGCAAGCTTCCAATTTATTTTGTATGTTCAATTATGAGATAATAAATAACATAATAAATGTCCATAGAATGATATTACTCAATGACATATGTCTTAAAATATGTGACTTGGAAGAAATGAGATCATACAAATGTTAAGAGTACATATATATTCTCATTATGTCCTTGGTCAGTTGTTGTTTTGGAAGGTTGATAGGCAGCAATAATACATAAGATCAGAGTGTGAGTTGGTTGATGACAGAATCTCATTATCAAACCAAGCACACATATACATATTAGAGAATAGTGTATCAGATAGACCCACCATGAGACTGACACATGGAATCCATCATCATGGAAGTCATAGTCAACTCTCACATTGATGGTGGTGGTTGTGGTTCTTAGACCTGAAATCACTGCATTCATCACATGTCATTGGGTACACTTTGACATCATCAAACGCATTCTTGACACATGGGGAATAACTATCAGTGATATAGATGGGATTTGTCCCTTCTATATGAGTATTATATCCAAGGTCTCTTGATTAGCGAGACTGAGAAAAGTATGGACATACGCATGTGAGTCAATGTATGATATTAAGCTTAGATATATCTTATGTAGTCTACTCTGGTTCAAGAAAAAAGACGGAATAATAATGAGAATGACTACTCCATGCCTCTAGTTCAATCTGGATATCAGTGACAAAGGAATTATACAAACATGATAACACCATACATGAATTGTAGGTTGAAGTTGCTCCCCAACTTTCCATTCACTTGGGTAGCACTGATGTGTGACTAGGCACCACTTTTGCTTGTGATGTCATAAGTTGTTATGGACATTCACTACCAACGTGATATGGGACCTATAGGGTCACACACATAGAAATTCATCTAGAAGAGGAGTTTGATCTTGAATGACAATTGGATTAATTATTAAAACGTTTAGGTATTCAATTCATGCAGTAGATCCACAAATGGATCGACTGCACTTCCAAACGACCATCTCATTGGGTGAGACGGCCGTTTGGGTAGTAAGACGAGTGTCTTAAGTGTTGAGACGGTCGTCGGGGTTGTCAGGCTAATCAAAAATTGAATTAGCTTAGTTCTTCCTTATGAACCGATTGGCAAGTTGTTGAACTGGTCAACTCTGCTCAACTCACCAGACGGGCTTCTCGCATGGGTGAGATGGCTCAGTTGGGAGGAATAAAGGTTCTAGATGTTTCCCGAATTTTCTTCGATTGTACATTACTTGTGGTGCAAAGAATTAATATGTGATATTGATTGGAAGCGAATTGCCAAATTCATGTACAACAGGGAACTACTAGACGACCTTCTCATGGTTTTAGAAAGTGATCTAGTGCACCAGATGACCGTCTGGGTGTGCTAGAGGACCGTTTGGAATGTCACAAGTTGCAAAAATTCCAAAATTTTTGTGAAATTTCAAGATATTCTGGTCCCTTCCACTCCTGCACCGATTGGGAACCATGACCCTAGCCTCTACAATAAGTAGAGGTGTACAGGGGGCTTCCCAGAGCACAACATAGACAATTGAGAATCAGTTTCTCTGACAATTTTTGTCCTCCTTGGTTGTGGTAATCAAGAGAGCCCAAGCAAGTCCTACCTGACTAGGGAGGGATAGCAAGGGAGAGAACAACTGAGAATCATTATTGTGCGAGAGCGGGCTAGTGACTAGTACACCAACGGGAGGGACAACTCACTCTTGTCCATTTTAGCAGGATGATAGGAGTCCTATTTGATCGATCTAGACTACTCTAGAGGTAGGAGTCATTTGGATGCTGCTAGGAGGGAAACTTCAACTCGTAGTTTGTGGCAAGATCATAGGAGTTGCTGTAGTAGTTGTCCGAGTATGCTATCTATAGAGGAGTAGTCAGACGAGTCCCAGTGCAACCAGGAGCTGTAGAGACGCCATCCAAGATAGATTACACATCTACATCAATGAGGATTGTCTATGGTCTTTCTCTAGAACTAGGTATATCTTAGTAAAACTAGCATTCCCATTTTGTAGTTATTGGCACAATCTGTGGTTGAAGAGAGATAGGTTAGTAAATTGTTTATTTCCTCTACCTAAATGATGTCATATTTCCCTATAGTAACCCTAATCCAATTTACTTCCTCATTTGAGAGTCTTATTAGGAATAGAAAGATTGTTTTAATTAAAAAAATATCATGGGGAAGTAATGACTTGGTATAAATATCCAAATGATAAAAAAAGGGAAATAGAAAAGGGTGAACTAAATTGGGATGATATTTAATGTATCACTCATAACTCTATGAGCATGAGTAAACATTTAATTTGTTTATATGAGATGAATTCAAATTTATCTAAATTGAAGGAAATGCACTGTCATAGAACTGTTTACTACCTAAATCCAAACTGTATGTGTTTTGTTAGCCCAAGGAGAGAGGACCTAGATGTCTGTTCCTAGAATGTAGCATATAGCATATGCATAAACAAAACCATGATCAACACCATAGTAAAGAGACAATATAGCATATAACAAATATCATTCTCAATTGGATACTGACTCAATAGTTCGTTGGTACAATTTTGGGTAATATTGCATTGTTAGGTTTGGAGTCTTTGAAGGCTCTAGTGGTAGGGGAGGTGAAAATTGGAGCTTTCATTCCATTGGAGAATTCTATTGCAAGAAACAAAACACATGATAGAGGAGGAAATAGAGGAACTAGAGAAGGATGAGGATTAGAAGGAAATGATAGAAGTGGTGAGGCTACGAGGGTGGTTTCCCAGTCAGAGAAGGATTCCATGATACTACCATCTATGGTTAATATCTTAAAAGATATTGGGTTAAATCTAAACTGCAACTGCCATTGATGATAATCATGAGGAGAACATGAGGTTTCTCATGATGCAACCATGGAAGTTGTCAACACGGGCAACTTTAAGGATCGATTCCTTCCTTTTAGGGTGTAATAGAGAAGAAACAAACATATTTAATGCTACCTATTGAATGAAGGGAGATCAAAAGGAAACCAATCTCATACAAAGATGATGCCTCAGTAGATAGCTTGAACACGAACTCAATTCTAGGATAAGAAGACTTATCTATACACACTAGTATAGATACCACCTATAGAACCTGATTAAAATAGTCCTATAATGTCATTTTTGTACTGTCATCTAAGTGGATGATGCTACAACTAAGTGTTGGGTTTTAGGTGAGGGAGAAGGCAGTGGAAATAAAAAATTTTCTCTCACCACAAAACCATAACCACGGATCACATCAATGATTATGAAATAGGAAGTATGGTTTTAGCAAGGTGTACCTAGTCCTGAGGCTTTCTCAGTGACAATACCTCACATCTAGTGCGGTCTTCAACCACCTAGTCTTTGACGACATCTGTGCAGCTCCTGGTCCTGACCCGGACTACGGTTGGCAGTCGTCCCCCTAAGCGGAAGAAACCTCCCGCCTCTATAGATAGTCCACACGGACCACTGAGAACTCTACTCATCTTGTCCCACAGAACACTAGAAGGAGCCATCCCCTTCTATCAGTGTTCTAGTCACCGACACACTCTCCCACAACTAGTTGTTGTCCTGCATTTATCTTTCCCTCATTGCTCCTCCCTAGACAGGTAGAACTTGCTTGGGCTCTCTCGGTTACCACAACCTAAGAGGACAACAACTTTGCAGAGCAACTGATGTTCTGAGTTGTGTTGTCTGGGAAGCCCCCTATACCCCTCTATTAATAGTAGAGGGTAGGGTCAGGGTTCCCAATCTGTGCAGGAGTAGAAGGGTCCAGAATTTCTATGAACTTATTGCACTACGGCAGTTGAACCGGTCATTTCACAAATGAACCGGTCAGTTGGGTGTGTGAGCTGATCGGTTCACCAATTAAATCGGTCATTTCACATTCCTAACTTCCCTCCAATTGACTTTCCTCTTTTGTTTCCTACTAATCTAAAGATTAATTCTTGTCCCAGTTGAATTGTACAAGTGAAATGAAAAGCTTTTCTCACAAATCGAGACAACCCAACCTTGCTCATTTGGTCCAGTCGAACCGATCGGTTCACCAAGTGAACCGATCATCTCAGTGACCATGATCCAATCGGTTCACCCAGTGAACCAGTCGGTTGGTGATCCAGATTGTGCAGAACATAGTCAATGTAGTTCTCAATCAATCTGACACTCAAATCAATTAGTTCTACACTTGAACTTGATGATTCTGAGTCAAGTCAATTGAGTGAATGTTTGATTGAGTACCTAAACACCTTTAGTAATCAATCCAAAAATCATTCATGGATAAACTCCTCTGCTAGGTAAATCCTTTATGTGTGACCCTATAGGTCCCATTTCACGTTGGCAGTGAATGTCCATAACTAGCTTATGACATCACAAGCAAAGAGCGGTGCCTAGTCGCACAACAGTGCTACCCAAGAGAAAAGGAAAGTTGGAGAACAACTATCAATCCTATAGTCTATGATTGGTGTTCCAGTGAATGTATAATTCCTTTGTCTCTGATATCCTGAATGAACTCAAGGCATGGAATTGTCATCCTTTCAACGTTCATTCATGTTCCTTGATCCAAAGTAGACTGTCTGAGATATGTGTGCCATCCATATCACATATTGACTCACACTTGCATGTGCATGCCTTTCTCAGTCTCGCTTATCAAGTGTCCATGGACATCATACTCCCTCAGGAGGGACAAATCCCATATCTATCACTCACAGTCAAAACCCCATGTGTCAAAGTCACCCAATCATCACATTTATAACAATCCATATTTTAGGACCGCATTTGATGATGTCAAAGTATACCCAATGACATGTGATGAGTGTAGTGATTTCAAGTCTAAGAATCACAATCACCACCATCAGTGTGAGAGCTGACTGTGACTACCATGGCATGGTTCCATGTATCACTCTCACAATGGGTCTATCTGATACATTGTTCTGTAACATGTATCTATGTGCTTGGTTTGATATCACATATTGTGACGACCCGACACCAAATTGATAAAAAAATTGTTACAATTAATGCGGAAGAAAACATTAGCAGTGTATTAACAAAAATCACTAAAAATTAAAACCATTTACACAGAGATCAATTTCCAGGAAACTCTTATAACAAGAACCAAAATATTATTTATACATTCTGGTCCACAAAGTACATACCATGTACCTTCTCTTCTCGAGGATTACATACAACAGTTTCTCTGTTAAGTCTGTATATAAGCAACATAAAACCTCAAAGCATTCAATGCAAAAATCTCAGATCAATCATAAAAGCACTATCTACTGACACCAAGGACCTGAGAGTACAGAGACGACACATAGGACTCTTATCTACAAGACATGAGAGTCAGTATCTCCACCTGAGAAGTCACTATTGTCCCTGTTGCTGCTATCCTTCCCCTGGTATATGGTTCTTGTCCCCTTATTCGCGTCCACCTAAAAATTTTGGTGATCACTGGAGTGAGACCCATGTCCCAACGAGAGATATAACTCTCCGCCATAAATATTATTATTGCAGATAGACAGTAATAAACTGAACAGAGGAATCTCTATTGAACAACATGATTTAATCATTATTAAGAAGAATAGAGCAATATCATCCTTTAAAGCATTACAGCTGTAAATGATAAAGCAGTAAATCATGTATTCATTTTAATAAGGAATATGAAGAACATGTATACTATTTATCAACTTTAGGATACAATAAACAATGTAACATCAACCAATGATTTTCATAATTCATCCTTAAGCAAATATGCTACATGACTGATTACATTTTACAATCATACTTATGCCCTAAGGAAGTGAGCCGTACCGCTCAAATCCAACCTTCAGTTGCGAAACCCAAAGCCAATGACATACAAGATCAAAGGAAGAGCCAGACTCCTTGATCTCATCATCTCGGTCAGTGCGAGACCAAAAACAGGACCACAGTCTCTTTCTTAAGTGACCTCAGTCACATGTTTAGCTCCCATAGGCTACCCATTCTCTAGCCCGCCTTGGTATAGGTCCCGGTGCTAGTAAATCTGAGCCACGGGCCAGTTCACCGTGCTCTCTGAGCCATGAACACATTCATGCTCGATCACACTGAGACATGGGCCTCTTCACCATGTTCTTATACATATCTTGAGTCTACAACCGAAGTTGCACTCTAATCCTCCTATTTTTGTCTAGGAGAAACCCCACATATTCAACAATATACGCTCTGGATTAACCAGTAGGAAAACCCATTTCACAATCACCAGCTACTGATGATGATGGATCTATGGCCAGGGCTCTACATGATAATATTCCACTTGATTACTTAAGTACATTACCATATTCTTCTTGCATCAAACAAGATTTCAAATAGGAATTATTATGACAATTGCTACAAAGAAACATGTAATACTTCTATCAAGTACTTTTTAAAACTTTATAAAACATTGGGATCTCAATCCTCTGTCTCATTACTAGAAATTCACATCCCTCATCAATATCATCATCATGTTTACTGGATCTGGGTATTCAAACCCTTAGTTCATCACTGAACATGGTTACCACTTATCAGGTAACTATTACCTCCAGGTCATCTGACCAAGGTATTCATGATACTTGTTACACAAGCATCTCACATAGTTCACCAGGCATAATCAACTTCTTGTCACCTCTCACTAGGCAACAAATAAAATAATGGCTCACAAGGCCCATTTACATCATAGCTCATACCTGGTTATGCTTATCAACTCATGATACATGCATGGTTAGTATACTTGATAACAACCATATCAATTATATATCAACATTGTGTAATACATGGATAACATCTCTATTCCCTCATTAGGGTTAGGGTTTCCCATATTTATTAATTAGGGTTTCATATAACATCACCCTCCATTAGGGTTTCACATAACATCACCCTATATTAGGGTCTCACATAACATCACCCTTTATTAGGGTTTCTCAACCCATTACCCAAAATTAGGGTTAGGGTTTCTCATTCTCCATTGATTAGGGTTTTATGATTACCTCATTAATTCAAACCCTAAATAAATGCTTCCACATATCTTGGAGCACATAACATTATAAAAGTATTAAATCATACTTGTCATTGTTCCATGTTCTAGGAACACACATCACCATCATGTCTTATTCAGTTAACTTAACCTTTCACTAAGTACATGAACCTATGATTATCATAATGTATTGAATTTATCACATTCATAGGCATCGAGTGATAATCACTCTAATTATACTAATCACCTAAGCACATTAGAGGTACTTCCATTTAAAATCAACCTTGAGATACTCTTCAATCACTTATAGGATTATTAGTACTTACGAGATTTGAATCAATTGAACCTTCAAACGGTTTAGACCAATTGAACCTTCAAACGGTTTGAGACCGTTTAGAACTTCACACGGTCTTGAGGTCACTTGACCTTCAAACAGTCTTGAGGTCATTTGACCTTCAAATGGTCTTGATGTTACTTGACCTTCAAACGGTCTTGAGGTCATTTGACCTTCAAACGGTCTTGAGGTTACTTGACCTTCAAATGGTCTTGAGGTCATTTGACCTTCAAACGGTCTTGAGGTTACTTGACCTTCAAACGAGCTTGAGGTTACTTGACCTTCAAACGGTCTTGAGGTTACTTGACCTTCAAACGGTCTTGAGGTCACTTGACCTTCAAACGGTCTTGAGGTCATTTGACCTTCAAACGGTCTTAAGGTCACTTGACCTTCAAACGGTCTTGAGGTCATTTGACCTTCAAACGGTCTTGAGGTCACTTGACCTTCAAATGGTCTTGAGGTCATTTGACCTTCAAACGGTCTTGAGGTCATTTGACCTTCAAACAGTCTGAAGACCGTTAGACCTTAAATAGTCTTGAACCCTTTATACTTAAACGGTCTGAAGATCGTTAGACCATCAAACGGTCTTGAAGATTGATCAACCCTAAACGGTTTGAGACCGTTTGATCCTCAAACAGTTTGAAACTGTATGGTCCTTAAACGGTTTGGGACCATTTGATCAAATCAGAGTTGAAACCGATTAAACCTAAATTAGGGTTTCGACATCAATTGAGCTAGGGTTATGAAATCAATTGAGTTTGATTCTAGGGTTTTGTAACCGATTGAATTTGATTGTTTGAAGTTATTAGGTCATGATACCAATTGATCCTTGAATCCATTGAAACTGTTTGGTCTCTAACGGTTTGAAACCATTTGACCTCTAACGGTTTTGAAACTGATTGGTCACCAAATGGTTTGAAACCGTTTGGTCTCTAACGGTTTGAAACCGTTTAACCAACCAAATGAAACCATTTTCTTTTGATTTTCTTGAGGTGTGGGCTAAGATGATGTCATCATCATAAAGCTTCAGACCTCTGACTTCTACTATCATATGTATGAAGAATTCAACAATTATTCAAGATGAAAATAAAAGATCAACATATGATGAGAAATTGAATTCACTTGATGGGTTCAAGTTATATAACCCGCCTTCAAAGTAGATTCAAAGCTTCAAAATTCTCATCTCTAATGGTGAAAGAATCTCCTTCAACTATCCAAGGTTCATTTCCAACTCTTTGGATGCAAAAGATATCCAAGGTTGAGCACTAGATGGAACAGAGAAGAAAATCAATGTTGAAATCTGATTTCAACCATCAATTCAAGGTTGAAGATGATCATGGAGCTTACCTTCAGATTGGGGAATGTTTTCCTCCTGCTCCTAAGCTCCTTGGTCATCGGCCAAATCAAGGGAAGAAAGTGGTTTGCAAAATAGCCTTTCCAGTAAAGAGAAAATTGAGTATATGTAATTGATTTTCTAGGAGAGAGAAAGTATGAGAAAATTCATCCACTTTCTTGCCACATGCCCCCTCCCTTCCTTGCCTTCGAATCCATCTTCCTTGCCTTCAATTTCCTCTCATTTATCCTTGATTTAAAAGCAACCACTTAAGCACCTTAATCATTATAATACTATTATCCATTTTTAGTGGACATTACTTTTTAATTAACAAATGTGAGTGGATTTCTTCACCTACTTAGGATATTTCGGTGCCACTCAAGGCATTTGGACGTCCTTGCATTATAGGATTTCAACCATAGCCTTTTTAGTTGATGGGAACTTCAATTAATATATTTATTTTTTCTACATAATAAATTAGGGCATCATTTATGCTTATTTCTTGATTATTTTATTATCAAGATTATCTCTCCTCAAAAGTAGTTCAAACAAGACGCCCCATTCATTTTATTTTCTCTAAATGATACCAAGAAATAGTAGGGACATAGTAGAGGTGGTATTTTACATATCCAACCCTAGGTTTTGGGTAATTTACAAATTACACTAAAACTAGCATTCAATACACACATATTATTCAAACAAGCTCCCTTTTTGAACTTAGGCTTCCACAAGTCATACCTCAGCATCATTCTCATTCTTATCATGCTATAACACTTAAGAAACATTTATCATGTAACATTTTCAAGGTAACCCCCTTAAATTGGGTAAATTGCACTTTAGTCCAAAACTGGTAAAATATTATTTCAACATTATTCAAATAGGACCAAAATTGAAACATAAGCTCTCCTTTAGTCTTAATTACTTTTCAAAATATAAAGACAAGAATCTAAATAACTTACTTACACAAAACTTCTAGGGTTAAGGCATAACCCAAGTCAGGGATGTTACAATTATCCACCCCTAATAGGGATTTCGTCCCCGAAATCATCAAGGGAAAAGAGAAGGGTACTTCCTCCTCATCTCTTCCTCCAGCTCCCACATAGCTTCTTCAATGCCAAAATGATTCCAAAGAACATTCACAAGAACTATGTATTTCTTTTTCAACTTTTTGATTCTCCTGTCAAGAATCAACATTGTTCCCTCTACATGGGATATATCTTCATTTAACTCTACCTCCACATGTTGAAATACTAACTCCGTATCAGAATGACACTTTCTTAGCATGGATATATGGAATACTGGATGCAATCTGTGTAGTTCAGGTGGCAACTCCAACTTATAGGCTACCTTTCCAATCCGTTCAATGATTGGATAAGGCCCCATAAATCTAGGAGCTAACTTACCCTTCTTTCCAAATCTAAGAACACCTTTCCAAGGTGAGACTTTGAGATATACTCTGTCTCCAACTTGGAATTCTAAAGGTCTTCGCCGTTTATCAGCATATGACTTTTATCTATCATGTACAGCCTTTAACTATTGTTGTATTACTTTAATCTTTTCAGTTGTCTGTTGCACTAATTTGGGACCCAAAAGTTGATATTCTCCTAATTCATACCAACACAATGGAGATCTACAATGTCTACCATATAATGCTTCATATGGTGTCATATCAATATTGTGCTGATAACTATTGTTGTAAGAGAATTCTATTAAGCTCAAGTGTATATCCCAATTTCCTACAAACTGAAGGACGCATGCCCTAAGCAAATCCTCCAAGGTTTGTATAGTCCTCTCAGATTATCCATCTGTCTGTGGGTGAAAAGCGGTACTAAACCTTAACTGCATACCCAAAGCTTTATGTTGTCGTTCCCAAAAATGACTCGTGAACTGGGGACCTCTATCAAAAACAATTGTAGTTGGAACCTCATGTAAACGCACTATCTCATCTATATAGATATGTGCAAGTTTCTCAGCAGTATAGGTTGTTTTGACAGGAAGCAAATGTGTTGACTTAGTCAACCTATCAACTATTACCCAAATGAAATCATGACTTTTGGCTACTCTGGGCAAACCAACAACAAAGTCCATGGTCACGTGATCCCATTTCCACTGTGGTATAGGTAAAGGTTGTATTGTTCCTACGGGCTTCGGATGTTCAGCTTTAACCTGCTGACATACTGGACACTTCATAACAAATTCAGCTACATCTTTCTTTAAACCAGGCCACAAATACATATCTTTCAAGTTATGATACATTTTGGTGCTCCCTGGATGCATTGCATACATAGATGAATGAGCTTCCTCCATGACTAACTTCCTTAGGTCATTGGCATCAGGTACTACCATCCTACCATGGTAACAGACTACCTCATCATCTAACTTGTAAAACCCATCTCGTTTCTCACTACCATACCACTAGTACAAAAATTGTCTATAGCGTCGGGTTTTTTAAGCCTATAGTGTCACTTTTCAGCCGACGCCTAAGTGGTTGTTGCTATAGAAATTGCTCTATAGGGTCAGTTTTTTAAACCAAAAAAACGGACCTTGTATAGTAAAAACTGACCCTATAGGCTCTCAAAAACTAAACCCAAATGAGAAATGAAACTGTACCTGAACCCTATAACGTCGGTTTTTTACTAAATAACCAACTCTAGAGATTCTTTCTTAGTACGGTTATATGAGGAAAACTGACTCAATAAAGTCTTAGAATATGATAGAACGGCTGTTCCACCTAACACGGCCATGTTGGTCTATATTAGCATGGTTGTGCTACACGGCACGACCGTTCTACCATATCTCAACACGGCCGTTCTACGCGGCACGGCCGTTCTACCATATCTCAACACGGCCGTTCTACGCGGCATGGCCGTTCTACGTGGCACGGCCGTTCTACCTCATCCCAACACGGCCGTTCTATTAAGCACGACCATTCTACGATGCAACACGACCGTTCTAGGAGGCACGGCCAAGATACCTATAAGGTCAATTTTTTAAGAAAACCGATGCTATAGGGTACAATTTTTTTTTTAAATTTCTACAGAAACTGAACAGAACAAAACAGACGAACAAGAATAAGATATGGGAGAGGGGAGCATTGATGCTCAACCGTCACCATTCCAAACCACACATTCATAACAAAAATGATTCATATATTGAGTTGAGTACACATAGTCACATCATAATTTACAAAATGATAGATTGCAAGTTTGAGATGATATTAAATGTCAGATACAAAAGTAAATATGAAAGAGTACTAAAACCACATACATAAATGGAACGTAACTGGCATATTTATTCCAATGCTATATTGACTTCATTTAGAAAAGCATCTGACCACTCTTCTCAGAATTCATTTAAGTCCTCATGTATGTAAGGCTGAGTTGTAAAGATCTATAACAGAAAATGCACATGTTAATATTTTATAAAATGACTAAACTCACTTGTAAATTTATGATGTTATTCTTTATTACCTGATCTATAGTCTGAATGTCATTTGATGCTTGTTTGACAACAGCTTGCATATATTTCATTACATAGTAGCCACAAGACCCTCCATTATTTTGTATAGGATACTACAAATAACGAATTATACTTAATGTTAGTAAACTACTATAAACAGAAGACTATAAGAGTTGACATATAAGAGTTGAAAATTAATACATATAAGACTAAGAAGTTGGCAAAGTAGCTACCTTGACATTTTTCAAAGTCAATGTATTTAATTTTGTGGGTATTTGTCCTCCGCCTTCACGAAAAGATTTTATACCCCTATCAATTAAATAATAGTTGGTAAAATAGAAATTCTAAACAGAAATATCATGTTGAAGCATTCACTATATTTATGCTTACGCCACAGCTGGCAATTTCAGTTTGTGACCCCTTGTTGTTTTTCCCATTGGGTCAAGATAATAAAGAGTCATCAATTTTGGGACAATCACCACTAATTCCCAATGTCTAGATATGAGTAAGAATAAAACAAACATTAAAATAAATACATTTCTTCATTATTAAAATTATATTGAATAATAATACTTACTGGACGTTAAAAGGAATTAGGATAATTTCCTTTCCCACACTAGCAAAATATTTGAATGCATCAGAGAAGTACTCACTCACTTCCTCAATATGTGTCTCCACCTGACTAGTGACCGAAGGAACTAAGAATCCAACATTCTTATATCAAAGTTTGTGGCCTCGGTATATAAATGGTTGTTAAACATTTGTAATTATTTTCATATGTATAAATAAGCTAAAAATGAGTTTTGGAATTTTCTATATTGATAGATCCTTACCTTATCCATACTTCTAATATCAATGTATTCAGCCAATCATACCGGAACAACTCTATAATATCATCAAGAAAATATAATTGTCAAAGTACCTCCCAGTTGCATCTTCTATTAAATTGATCAACATTTGTAGTCCAGAGCTTTGGTTGGCTAAGTATCGACAAAAACATTTACATTTACTTCCCAACTCGTCGAATGTGGATTCTGGAATAATAGATGGCTTGGGCATAGGAGGACGACTAGTAGAATTTTTACTTTTTGGTTTGCAAACCTGTTAATTAAATTACATACTTCTATTACACGAGTTCATATATGCAGTCAAATATGAAAAACATGGTAGAATTGAAGTATACCTTGTCATTGATAGCCAAGTGTCTAGCCCAACCCAACATAGCACCCTCTGCTTCTTCAACTGTACTATATTCAGGATTATGTATGGGTAGTAGTTTGTCCCCCATTCCGTCATACACAAGATGGATGGACACACGGCAAATGTCATCAGTAATTTGTTGGCAATGCAATGTACCACCAAGGTTGTACACCTTGCCCGCTGCCACAACATTATATTCTGGAACCTCCACTACAAGTTTACAGTTCATACCAATCTAAATTGAAATAATATTAGTTATATAAGAAGATGTAGAACAGATACCTGTTACAACTATATATATTATCATATATATATCATACTAATAACACAACATATAGAACAAAAACTTACTGTAGATTGTTGTAGTGGGTCATTGGGAGTGCTCCCATGACCTTCTACAACTGTAGCATGGGCTTGTACCTCATCACTTGAGAGACGCACGGTATGAATAGGTTGAGAATGTTGAGTAGGCTGAAATGAAGACATTATTTCTTTTACTTTCTGCGCTACTAATGATTTAACCTCCTCTTGTGTAAGACCTCATGCATGACCTCTTTTAGATTGTGAAGGGCCAAAATAAGACGTGAATCCTATGCCAGCTCCTAATCCCCTAACACGGCCAGGATGATCCTTCGTACCAAGAGCAACTGATAGTTCATCCATGTGGCCAGTTGGGATGAACTTTCCTTCCTTCCTTTGCTCGTGGAGATCAATCTATTCATAGTTAATAAAAATATTAAATCACAATATCAATTAGATATACATAAATCTAAGTTTGTGGGAGTTACTCTTTACTTAGTTGGGATAAACCGACCATCTTTTGTTCCACTTCCTTAGTTGCAGGGTTGACAATTTCACCTGCTCGATTCTTTCTAGCATCAATTCATGTCACGTGTCAGGGTGGATGCTCAACTTGAGTTTTACTAGATTCTTATCCACAAGAGGATTGCTTCTCTTGTAGTTGGCGGCGGAAGGCATAACCCCCGGGCCCCAAGCGATGGTCATGCACATTTTTGTCCCGTCTTTCCTTTTGAGCTTGGTGGATAGCCTGATCATTTAAAATGAGGTATTGCAATTTAGACTTGGCAAACATGTATAAAAAGATTCACCTCCTTAATTGTATAAAATTAAAGATTTATACAATACATCACAATCTTTATTACCTGAAACTCTTCTGATCTCCTAGCTGCAACAAATCTTTCCCACACCTCAGGATCTATAAAAATATATACATTTGTTGCTTTCTTCTTTTGTTTAGGATTATCTATAAATTCCCTTGCGAGATATGTCTTAAAACCCCTCCATTGTACACCACAACATTGCAGAACTCTTTTCTTGTGATCTTTTTCATTTAGATGAAAAACACCCTATATATACAAAAGAAGCAATTAATAATGTTGTTTTGAAAAGGAATTAATTCTAAGCAAACTAAATTAGAATCAATAGATAAAAAACATATTAAAATAATATCACTTCCACTCACAGATATATCTTTCTG